>OY730179.1:3504616-4104616 GCA_963422495.1 Polyommatus iphigenia | reverse complement strand
GTGAGTGAGTGAGTGCCAAAATTAGCTATTTTTACAGGGATATATTTCAGGATCTACCGAAGCTATATTAATGAAATTTGGTATACTGTGTAAGTACTAGTATATAATTACGTAGGTATAATTTTATCTTTGCACCTGCAATAGACACTAAGCTACAGGGGGGTCAAAAGTGCGTCGAAACGGTTCGTGTAAATAGTGCACGGCATGCGCGCGGCCTGCTGGAACTAGGCCTGCGCACTTCCGTGCGCTTTGACTAGATTTTGGATAGTTAGATGTCACGAAAATCAGGGGGGCTAAAATGGTCGCATTTTGCAAATTGCAATTCCTCTAAAATCAATTCAGAAACTGAATCGTCAAAACAGTCAAACTGACGAATGTCAAATTACAGAGTGACCATTTCGTGATTTCAAAGCGACCATTTTAGCCCCGCAGTTCAGTGCTTTACGTGTTAGAAGCCAAAGTATTTTAGGAGCACCCCGTATACTACAAATTACAATCATAACAATCGTAATATCTGTGACACACATTGGTGCCACACATAACTAACTGATAACGCCTCTATTACATACGTACAATATTCAGAACTACGATACCTCTTTACTCTTAAAACGCTGAATCGATTTCGATGAAATTTTGTATGGAGATGCTTTGAGACACGGAATAGGATATAGGATACTTTTTATCCAGGAAAAATTTACGGTTTCCACGCGATAAACGAATTAAGTTTACGTTTTGACAAAGCTACGATAAAGATTAGCTAGCCCTTTGATTAGTAACACACATAATATATAGCCGCTATAAAGTATATTTTAATGGTCACTATAATTTATCAACTGTTATAGATTTTAGTCAATGAATTCTGATAAGCTTAGTCACTCCTAGAATTTTGTGTGCATGTATTTGGTCAAATAATATCACTTCTGAATATTTTATACTATTTAAGAATCCCGTTTTTGGAAATCAGTTAAAAATCATAGAAACAACCTATCCTAAGTTTCAAATGTAACTTTTATTTTTATATTTTATTTTACTTTAAGCTTTAAGCACTTCTACTAATATATATTCTGTGCTTTAAGTCCTAATTCTCACACACTAAAATTTTTTTTTCATAACACTAGTGTACACAAAAAAAACTTTTTTTTCCTAACACTAGTACACTATTTTTTTAAACACGTCCACTATTCGCACTAAAATCACACAGACTGATAGCTTATCAAGAGATATAGTCTCTGCCTCCCACTCGACCTTATCACTATAATAATAAGGTTGAAAATACGTATAAGATAAGCGATGAGGTCACCAAACGATAGCCATTATCATTAGTTAATTGCATATTTAACTTTAAATATTTGTGTGACGGTCTGACCCGGCGAACGTTGTTTTGCCATAGTCCAGTGCCAGATGACGCCCGCAACGCCGTTGCGCCAGTTTATCGCGCGAGAACCGTACATTTTTCCGGGATAAAAAGTAGTGTATGTCCTTTCCCGGGACTCAAAGTATCTCTATACCAAATTTCATGCAAATCAGTTGAGTGATTCAAGCGTGATTTTTTTTTATGAAATAAGGGGCAAACGAGCAAACGGGTCACCTGATGGAAAGCAACTTCCGCCGCCCATGGACACTCGCAGCATCAGAAGAGCTGCAGGTGCGTTGCCGGCCTTTTAAGAGGGAATAGGGTAAAAGGGGTGGGTAGGGATGGGAAGGGAAGGGAATAGGGGAGGGTAGGGAAGGGAATAGGGTAGGGGATTGGGCGTCCGGTAAACTCACTCACTCGGCGAAACACAGCGCAAGCGCTGTTTCACGCCGGTTTTCTGTGAGAACGTGGTATTCCTCCGGTCGAGCCGGCCCATTCGTGCCGAAGCATGGCTCTCCCACGTAAATAACGACGATAAATGTGATGAGGACAGACAGAGTGCTGACAGACAGAGAAACAGACACACTTTCGCATATATAATTTTAGTGTGGATATGGCCATTCTGCACGAATAGGCCGGCACATTTAGTGAACCAGCGAGAAATATTATTAGCATTGCGTTCGCGCAATTCGAGTTGCAAAAAAAATTGCTTTCTTTTCAACTTGCAATAGGCAATCCCTTTGCTCGTTTCTTGTTATTTAAATCTTGACCTAAAGGAACACTGAAACTCTAATGATATCAAGGTCTCGGATTATATTGAGGTATGGTTTCAATGGGATAAAGAGATTTTCGACCATACATATAGATTCAAAGTATGCAGCAAAAAAAAAAAAAAACAAGTAAATAAGTTACCTGCACATCTGGCGTTCTATACTATCACTCATTTGCAAAAATATATAAAAAAAAAACTCCACCAACACTGTGTTCAGAATTATTCTACATCTGATTGAACCTGTCATCACATCACATCGCTTTGATTATAAGCCGAGTTAATACATCTACTAAATAGATATTGTGCATTGAGATACCAGACTAGTCAGACACCCTTCTAGCTAAATAGCGGCAAAATGGTATTTGGTCCTTAGGGCTGGTATAAATAGTCAGTACTTAAGATTCGACCCGGTCTCAAGACGCGGTTCGGCTCTGTGATTGGTCCAAATTTTGACAGCCAACCAATCACAGAGCCTGAACCGTGTCTTGAGACCGAGATGCATCTTGAGTACTGACTATTTATACCGGCCTAGGATTTGATAGGTAACTTAAGACCCCCAGGCCCCAAATAATCGAATGTTGGCCACGCACAAAATCGTCGACGTCGAATCGAAACTGAAGGACGACATTGTTTAATTGGTTGACAAAATCGAACATTGCGCGTCACTATCTTGCTTTAGCCATGCGATCTTAGGCCGGTATAAATAGTCAGTACTCATGATGCATCTCGGTCTCAAGACGCGGTTCGGCTCTGTGATTGGTCCAAATTTTGACAGCCAACCAAGAGCCGCGTACTGACCAAGCGAGCAGCCTCGCTGCCTCGCTCGAGCGTGCCGCGGCCGAGCCAAAAGTTGTCGGTTTTTGTCGATGCTCAAAGGCGCCTCGGTACGTTTGCCGCGCACTAACATGTACTGACCGACCGAGCAACTGCGCGCGAGGCTGCCGCGGCGAGGCGGCTCGCTTGGTCAGTACGCGGCTAATCACAGAGCCTGAACCGTGTCTTGAGAACGAGATGCATCTTGAGTACTGACTGTTTATACCGGCCTAAAAGTTGTGCGCGGCCTATACCACTCTTAAAAATATTTATCGAATGCATTTACTATAGCTTTGTCCACACTGTGCCTTTTTCTGTTCATCAAAGGCATGCGTTATAGCGCAGTCAACAGCGAACGTGAGGCATGCCCGCGACGCATGCCCGCGACGCATGCCCTCTGATCGTCAAAAACTTTCGCTTTGTTATTAAAAATGACAGTTGGCGTTGCGTTCTTTGACGCATTCAATTATGGAATGCGCCAAAACGAAAGTTGAAAGAAAGAAGATGACGAAAATTGAAGATGAAAGCGCATAATGTGGACATAGCTTCACATCTGCCTGTCGTTGCATGGCACATTGAAAAATTTACTTGACAAACAAAGATAGCATACCTTAATAACATACGGGGCTAATTGAAGCTAAATTATTAATTATTAGCCGAATAATTAATTATTTAGCTTTGATTAGCCCCGTATTAATAAAAATATTTCTGTGTAAACTTTTTTTACTAAATAACAGGGAAAGGAATGAATAACGGGTGTCTAGCGCTGGTATCTCAATGTACCGCACTAATAGGAACATCCTGTACTCACCTATCCTCGTATATCGTCGAGTTAGTCATCACGTAGCTGCCGTCTAAATAGCTCGAATCCTCGACGTACTCGCGCGGGCTGTCAACCTGACACCTGTCAAACTGACGGCTGTCAACCTGACACCTGTCAATGACAAAATGTATCATGAGTTCATAGTCCTTTTGTAGATGTTCTCTGTAACTTAATTAACAACTAGATGACGCAGGCAACTCCGTTGCGCTTAATTCGTTTATCGCGCGGGGACCGTACATTATCCGGGATAAAAAGTATCCTATGCTTTTCCCGGGACTCAAACTGTCTCCATACCAATTTTCAGCAAAATCGGTTAAGCGGTTTGGGAGTGAAGAGGCAACAGACAGACAGACAAAATCAGATAGACAGACATATTTTTTAACATCATCAAATTACTGACATTGGCTATTCCTTATGAAAAATTTTTAAAGAACAAGAAGAAGGCACCTGTCAAACTCCACCGGCGACCTGTCAACGGGTGACAGCTGACAGCTGTCACTGCGATCGCGGTTTCGCTGGTCCCAGAGCTTCTTCGTCTCGTCTTGCGCTCGTTTCTTCAGTTCGGAAATCTTCTCTCGTTCGTTCTCGATCACTTGACAACCTAGGAATGATAAAGGCATTATAATATCGACAGAGCAAGTATGGAACGGATGCATCGCAAAATAGGCTAATAAAAAAGATTCACACAAACATTATTGCTTAAGCTATACAACGTTTTGTCCTTGAATTGGAAAAGTTAAATAGACAAGGATAATATTGTACTATCAGAGAATTCGATTCATGGACAGATGGCGGGCCTACGTTATTTGGTCGCGTATTGTCAAACTCAGCCGAGAGATCACAATTAACATAATAAATTGACATGATCCGACCAAATGACGTTGGTCTACCAACTGCCTAGGAATCAATTTCCTCGGATATACCATCAAATAAATTGATTAATAGGCAGATGATGGACCTGTGTCACTTGGTCGGTTTATGTCAATTCAATATGCAACCAAATTACGTAGGTTCGCCCAATCTGCCAAGGAATCAACTTCTCTGATAGTACTTATTTTTACGTACTAAACGACTATACTATTCTAGTATTTCAACATACCTTGTTCTTCCAGCATTTCCATTCTCTTCCTCTCAATCTCCATTAGGCTGTCCAAAGTTCGTTTCCCCAGCGAACTCATGTCCGTATCACTCGAAAGAATCGGGGCGTCCATTGTCACCTTAGATATCCTGTCTATGTCATCTTGAGAGGGTATTTTATTAGAATCCGTTATTTTTTTTAAATCCCCAATTTTGACACTCGGTTCGTCTCCGCAGCTCTTCCTGTGCCGTATTTTGACGTTTCGTTCTGTCAGTTTAACGTCGTCGGTGACGTTTATATTTTTTAATTCGTCTTCTTCTTTTATGGAGTTGGTTTTGTCGGGAGACAAAGATTTGGCTTTCACGTACTTATTTTCGGTGGCTATTGGAATTGTGTTTTTGACGTATCTATTTTTAGCGTCGTCTTCTTTTGTATCTTTTGGCGTTTCTTTGTTTCTTTTTATGGAATCTTTTTTAATAATTTTGCCTAACGCCGCGAAAGTCGGTATTTTCGAAGAGGAATTACTTTTGATTGGACCGTTTTCTTTCTTATCTTTCTTTTTCGAATTTCTTAGACTATTAAACCTGTCCATATTCGTATCTACTTCTATATTATCATTGTAGAAAATATTCTCGTTCAAACTTTGCGACATAATATCTATCTTTTCCGGTTTCTTCTTATCTTTACCTTTTCTTTTTAGAGAATCAAAATTTCTCTCCCAGAATCCTTTCTTCTCTTTAACTTTGGACGGACTGTCGAATTCTTTTCTTTCGATATCAACGATCATCGATTGAGACATTTGATCTATCGAATTGAATTTATCATTGATGATCTTAGTTTGATCTTCTAGCTTGATTTTAGCTAGATCTAGATCATCGCTATCTGAGCTTTGGGGAGAATAACCAAATTCACCAGACTTTGCTCGTGTTTGGTCTGTGTAAAACGCACTATCAGGTGACTGAGTTCTTTCTACATCGTTTAGTTTATTAACTATTGGTCTTAATTCTTTTTCAACAGTCTGTACTTTGCCAGTCAAAGTTTCAACTTGATTCAACAGTTTCACATACTCTGCATGTAATACTTTAGTTTCTCCCAGAGCTGAAGTCAAATTGTTGTTTGCTTCGGATTTCAATGTTAGTATTCTTGTTTTTTGCGCTTCGATTTTCTTCGTGAGCAGTGTGATTTCGTTTTGCAGGTCTTCTCTGTTTGCTAATCTGTAAAACAAGGAAACTATTACTTACGTCTTGTAGTAACAAAACATTTAGAAGGTTTATCAAACGAGTAGGACGACTCAGAAGAAATCTCGTTTATGCTGGATTTACACGGGTGACTAAGGCCGCACGATTTACGCCGCGCAACTAAAATCGACCCGTGTAAATCCAACATTATACATTTGACGTAGTATGTCATATCGGCCGGCACGCGCAGTACTAATGCGTTACTAGGCATTGTGAAATATGTTGAAAGTGACAGTCGCGCCCAACTCGCGTAGATACGCCCGTTTGTTTGAAGTCGAGGTACTCCTTAGCGTTTTACGCGCGAGTAAGAAAACGCGCGTAGGCATATGGACGCGATATATATGTAGCTGTAATATCTCGGGTACGCGCGTAAAGAGTCGCTCACTCGCGCGTTAAACTCATCTGAGGCCCCTGTGTGAGTTTTTTTTGACATTCGATCGTGAACGCGTTTGGCGTTTACTAAGATTTTGTATGGAATATGTACAGCGCCACCTAGCGATGCTCACGGGAGTGAGCCCAGCTCCCATACAAAATCTTAGTAAACGCCGAACGCGTTCACGATCGAATGTCAAAAAAATACTCACACTGGACAGACTCTCAGTTCTGTCTACTCTGGTACAACCACTGAGCTACAGAGGCGACCTCTACGGGTCAATGGCTACTCTACTCACAACTCAGACTCCTCCTCCAGATGTTGAAACTCCAAGTCCTCATACAACTTGGTCTCGTTGTCGAGTATGTCTTGCGCGTTCTGTAACTCCTCTACTGTCGCCGCGCGTTGTTTTATGTCTCTCTCGATTCTGAAAAAGACAAAAAACATTTACTTTTTTGGAACGGAGTTCCTTATCGCGCGTAGCGAAAGGGGGCTAGACAGATAAAAGTTGTAACGACACTTTTTTATTAGTACCTGCATGGTAGGGGCAGAGGGCGTTGAAAGTATTCCTGTGCGTTAACTAGATGGCGTTTTTGAGAATAAACAGCGACGCGTCTTTAGTACTCCTGGGCGTCAATAGATGGCGTTTTTATAATATTTTTTGAGTATATTATGTATTATACAGATTTTTTTAACATAAGAAATAACTTCGTTCCATTCGGGTGTCCCTTGACACCTCTTAAGCTTTTTAATTAAAACCCTTTTATTAGCTTCACTTGTAACTGCATAGTTATTACCTTGTACCCTAAAGTGTTATTACTTTGTTAAGAATAGATAGATGGCGCTCTTGCCGCAGTAAACATCAGCTCAGCATCAGTACTAATTATTTTATCTTTAAAAAAGTTCAAATAGCCTTAACCAGTGAAAAAGTTTAAAAAACTGAAGCATAGTTAGTGAATAGGTGTAAATGTTATTCAAAGTGTTTGTCACAGATTAAGCAAGCAATGCACAAATAAAACTGTGGACATTTCAGTGGCAATTGACGAATACGGACACATCGTTTTCAAAATTCAACTATAGTCCGCGCGGAACTAGTTAGCCGCGCCTTGGCTATGTGAGCGGTGGGACGGAGAGGCGGGGGCGCTTGATTTTGACAGTTCTGGCTAGTTAAGACAAGAAACACAAGAGATTGCAATAGCAAGATGAGTCCGCCGATAAAAATACAATCCAAGGAAATAATATTTAAAGTGCATACGTTTTAAAAAAACGGAAAGCCGATGTCAATAGTTTAGTTATAAAACTGATCAATTGTATTTAATTTATTCTTTTCAATAATTAAATAATATTATTGTTCACGATATCGCGAGATTGGTCGTCACTGTCTAATCTCATGTGCGTTGCGAGCAGCAAGCAACCCGCCCCCTCACCCCTGTTCCTACCTTAGGCGCGGCCAACTAGTTCCGCGCGGACTATAGTGCTTCACTCCAAGTGAGTAGACTCTCCTTTAGTTACAAATTTACAATAGACCAAGTGACAAGTGAATTTCAAATAATCGGCCAAGTGCGAGTCGGACTCGCGCAAGAAGGGTTCGTTATATAGCTTAAAAATAGGCCAAAAATTCTGTTTTTTTCTTGTATTGGAGACCCCCTCAAATTTTTATTTTATTTTAATATTATTATTAATTATTAAAGTACACATTCAATTAAGGATTTTGTGAAAGTTTCAAGTGTCTATTTGTTATCATTATTGAAATCGAGCAAAAAAGGCCAAAAAATCACGTTTGTTGTATGAGAGGCCCCCTTAAATATTTAAATTATTTTGTTTTTAGTATTTGTTGTTATAGCGGCAACAGAAAAATCTATGAAAGTTTCAGAAGTCTAGCTATAGCGGTTCTTGAGATACAGCCTGCTGACAGACAGACGGACAGACAGACATCGAAGTCTTAGTAATAAGGGCCCCGTTTTTACCCTTTGGGTACGGAACCCTAAAAACAATAAAAATCACCAAAATTCAAATTGCCCTTCGATATAACGACCACAGAACCGCTGCCATCTAGCGGACACCGGCGAAACTAAAACGACAACCGTCTGACGAGATTGATCTTAGACCTAATAGTTCCGAAACTTTCCAGCAGAGGCCGCAAGCAATCACAATTTTATAAATTTCTGCCCAGACTGTTCAATATTATCAACCGCAGAGCCGCTGTCATCTAGCGGACACCAGCGAAACTAAAACAAGAACCAACCGACGAGATTGATTTTAGACTTAATTAGTTCCGAAACTCACCAGCAGAGAGCGCAAGCAATCACGATTTTATAAATTACAGAAAAGGTCGGCGCATAATTATCAATACGTGTCAAACAAAAATTCTGCGAACTATGCGCGGGGTGTCCCAATATTATAAAAGAACAAGAATTCTTGTTTCAATTGCAAATCAACCTTCGATTTACTTTGCGCCAACGTCAGCGAAAAAAACTACAAAGTCATGACTAAGGGCCGCGATACACCGGAGTGGCAGCGGCGAGGCGAGCACTTTCAGTGTCATATTATGATTTTAAACGTAATCTTCATTATTGTAATACATAGTATAAAATATATATGTACGCCGGGGCGGGTCGCTGGTTAAACATAAACAAGTTAGCAACAAACGACTCAGTGAAAACAGCCATCGACTCATTTTTTCTAAGGAGTTTAATCTCATTAAATCCGAACTTCTGAAACGAAAAAAACCGGCCAAGTGCGTGTTGGGTCACGCACAATATAGGGTTCCGTAATACCGCTAGGTTTTTTTTTAAATTTTTGTGTGGTCAATGAATGTACATTTATAACGTGTTTTACAGTACTAACAACATCATCTCAGTTACTTTCAAAGGAATTTGAACGAAATTAAGTTCCTTTATACTTCGCCGAATACATTTTTTTTAGTTGATCGACTATTACTCAATAACTTATGAAGTCTTCTTAGCCGTGATAGTTTTCCTTTTAAATTCAGCATATTTCCTACTCCCGTGAATTTTTTCACATTTCCAGAAGCAACCGTTTAGCTGGTAGAAGGGGGGGACACTGGACTCTAACGATTTTTTCCACTTTAAAACTTAATATTTCACAAACGGACGACGGACAAACGGAAACGGAAAATGATCTATAAATGCTCATAATAGTTTTAAAAAACCTATCCAACGACACCCCACACGATGGGGTGGACGCAAAAAAAAATTTTCATCCCCGCTTGATGTGTATGGAAGGTACCATAAAAAAATATTTTTTTAAGATTTTATCCATTACCATTTTGTTGCCATTATTAATATGTGCATTCATGCCAAATTACAGCTTTGTAGGTCCTATAGTCTCTGAGCAAAACCGCGGACAGACAGACAGACAGACGGACGGACAGACCGAAACTATAAGGGTTCCTTGTTGACTACGGAACCCTAAAAACTTGAGAGGTGTCAAAGGACACCCGAATGGAACGAAGTTATTCATTTATGTTCAAAAAACCTGTATACATATACACTCAAAAAAAAAATATTAAAAAAACGCCATCTATTGACGCCCAGGTATACTAACAACGCGTTGCTGTTTATTTAAAAAAAAACGCCATCTAGTTGACGCACAGGAATACTTACTATCAACGCCATCTGCCCCTAACATGTAGGTACTAATAAAAAAGTGTCGAGGTCAAATCAAGGTCAAATATCGTTCTGTCTAGCCTTCAGATTTACGCCGAACGCGGGATAAGGAACTTCGTTCCACAACCTAACACCCACTCCGACCGGAACAGCGGTGCGGCGTTGCCAGACTTCGTCACGGCGTTTGTGTGCATACGACTAGACGTATGTAAATTATAATTGCAAGTTGATAAAAATAACTTTACCGCGGCAGTCCCCGAATGTCACACTATTTTTTAGGGTTCCGTACCCAAAGGGAAAAAACGGGACCCTATTACTAAGACTTCGATGTCTGTCCTTCAGTCCGTTCGTTTGTCTGTCTCCAGGCTGTAACTCAAGAACCGCTATAGCTAGACTTCTGAAATTTCCACAGATTGTGTATTTCGGTTGCCGCTATAGCAACAAATACTAAAAACAAAATAAATTAAATATTTAAGGGGGGCTCTATGGGATTGTTGTATGCAACAAACGTGATTTTTTGCTATTTTTTGCTCTTAATCAATAACGGCAACACATAGGCAATTGAAATGCTCCCAAAATACTTAATTGTATTTGTACTTTAATATAATTAATAATAAAATTTAAATAAATTAAATAATTAAGTGGGGCTCCCATACAAAAAATACAATTTTTAGCCTATTTTTGCTCTGTAGTGGTACGGAACCCTTCGTGCGCGAGTACAACTCGTACTTGTAACTTGGCCGATTTTTTAGTCTAGACTCTAGACGCTCGACCGAATTAGTGTACCTACTAATTTATTTGTGTTATTGTACAATTAATTCGTGGTATTTAAAATATAGCATTAGGGCCTGTTTCGCCACTTCCTGATAAAGTGCCGGATAGGCTATCTACAACTTTTTTGACAGATGCTCCATACTCTATCTGTCAAGTTAAGTTGTGGATAGCCTATCCGGCACTTATCAGGAAGTGGTTAAACAGGCCCTTATGCTAAGTACTGACATACGGTTTTGCTCGATCGAGCAATAACGCCGAGCAAAACCCGCGGCTCGGGCTTTCGTCCACACATTCAGCATTGCTCGATTGTTTTATTAAATCGATATATTTCATTCCATCAATCCGGATCGATCCGGTTCCATCAATCCTTCGAGCGGCTCGATGTGAGCCTTCGAGCTGTGAGTTTTGCGGTCCACACAGTAATTATTACTCGATTTGGAGTAAAACTATCGAGCAAAACCGTATGTGAGTACTTAGCATTAGACTCTAATGCTATCATGATTAGAGCTATTAAGCTTCGTTTAAGAGCTATGTCCACATTATGCGCTTTCGTCTTCATTTTTTGTCATTTTGGCGCATTCAATAATTGAATGCGTCAACGAACGCAACGCCAACATTGTCATTTTGTTTTTTGGATACGGTCAGAGGGCATGCGTCGCGGGCATTCCTCACGTTCGCTGTTGTCTGTGCTATAACGCATGACGCATGACGAACAGAAAAAGGCACAGTGTGGACAAAGCTTTTACATCAATCTCAACCAAAACATAGTTAACACATCACATACCTCTCAACCTTAAGCGTGGCTATCTCCACCCTGTCCCTCATCTCGTTCTGTCGCGTCTCCTGTCTCTCTCTCATCTGTCTGATCTCGTCCTCTATCTGTCTCGCTCTCTCCGCTAGCTCCGTCCTCTTCTTCTGCTCGATATTCAAGATGGCGATTTCAGAGTCGTATTCACCTTTGATGAGGGCTTTCTCCATTTCCAACTGAAAGAGAAAATTATTTTAATCTATAAATAATAATGAGATAGAATAGACATTTTTATAGGATTTGAAAAAAAATCGCATAAAAATACGTGTTGATAGCAGGTACCATCGAGGAAATTGATTCCTATGCAGTTGACAGATCAACGTCATTTGGTCGGATCATGCCAATTTAATGTTAGACATAAACTACGATAACATGGCGCGCCCCTCCAAATGACTGTTTCAATGTGTGTAGTCACATCCTTATGAAAGAGTTTGTATGTAGTAAGTATTCAACCAATCAACCAGTACTCGTAATATTTCACTTAATGTCACTTATTACCAAGATATTTTGTTGTTCAACTAATCATAACTAGCCGACCGCGCAAGACAACGCACTTCAAACGTTTTGAATTTTGGAGGGGCGCGTCATGTTATCGTAGTTTATCTCTAATTCAAGTGATCTATCGGCTGGGTTCGACGTAACGCGACCAAACTACGTAGGTCCCCCATCTGCCTAGGAATCAACTTCCTCGATAGTACATTGCCTGCCCAGTAAATTACTGTATGTTAAAGTAAATTTTATCAAAATCGGTTCAATTGTTTACTACTCTTTTGATAACTAAAAGACGATATGTAAAAGAACAGCAATAGTATCTCATATAAATAAGCAAGAAAAGCAATGTTTTCAATGAATATAACTGTTTATTTGTAGCAAATATCCACACACTAATATACCACACACACACACACAAATATCCACACTAATATTATAAATGAGAAAGTGTGGCTGTCTTTTGTCTGTTACCACGCCCAAACCACTGAACCGATTTTGTTGGAATATATAGAAATACTTTGGGTACCTGGATACTTTTTATGCCTGAAATAGTACATAACGCACCTAGGGCAGTAAAATAAGAAATGTCTCAGATCACATGTAATATTCGACGACCTCCGTGGCGCAGTGGTGAGCGCGTTGGTAGCTCAAGCCGGAGGTCGCGGGTTCGAGTCCCGCCGACGGAACAAAAAGTTTATAAAGTTCCTGGGTCATGGATGTGTATTAAATATGTGTATCATATAATACAAATCTTAAATATATGTATAGTATAAAAGTATTAAATATATTTCCGTTGTCTGGTACCTGTAACACTAGTCCTTCAGGTACTTACCACGGGGCCAGACTGACGCGGTGTGAAGCGTCCATAGACATATATAAAAAAATATCACATAAAAATAAACACAGGCCGAGGCGAAGCCGAGGTCAACAAACAACAAAGGAGGTGATCTGAGGCTTTCTTATTTACTGTTCGTGGTGCGTATACTATTTTCTCATCGACGGAGGCGGAAAACGGCAACATCAGTAAGCGTAGCGGGAAGAAAGTTGACGTTTTCCGCCCGGAGGTGAGAAAAAGTCATTTAGTGAGAATACATAATATATTAACTTTATAAAATCTGGACTAAATTAAAGCTGCATTAGGCCCAATTTCACCAACGACTGTTAAAGTTAATGCTCGAATTAGTATCACGTTACCTCTTTCGTTTTTCATATGAATGAAAGAGAAGACATGACATTTTAACAAGCTGTCCCTGTCCCTGGTGAAATTGGGGCTTAATATTGAAATGAGCATAAACTTACCTCTCTTAATATATCATCCTCTTGTGATCTAATTTCTGTCATTTTACACTTCAACTCGTGAATTTCACTCACCAACTTCCTTCTTTCTTCTTTCAACTTCTCATATCTGCTCTTCATTTCATCTAAATTATCATCTAGCACACTATCTATTGACACTTCTTCTATTTTCTGCTCTATCTTCTTTGTCTTTCTTTCTTTTATGTCTCTTTCGAATTCTTCTAACTCTGGAATGTCTGCCATCAGTTCTTTCTTAACGTCATCAAAACTTAAATTATTTTCTATCACCTTTTCTTCTTTTTCACTAAAATCCTTAGAATATCTTAGCTCTAAATCATTGCTAATATCAGAATCATCTATCATTGGTATATCTTCTTCTATGCTTAGTTGTTTTTCTATACCGTCGTATGTAATTTCTGCGTTTACTTTTTCTGTATTTTTAACTTTACTTTTGCTAGCATCTTTTGTTTCTTTAGTATGATCATCTAAGTTATATCTTTCTTTATGATTTCTTTCTTTTACTTTATCAGCATCTGTAGGTCTTTCTTTAGATTTATTTCCTTCATTTTCTTCTTTTTGAGGCGGAGGTGGAAATATAAAGTACTGAGGCGACGGTAGATTCTTGTGAGCGAAAGTCGTCTTTATCCTCGTTCTCGGACTATGAGTATTTGGCGATTTTGGCTTGAAGCTACTCTTGAAATACATGTTTTCGTACGGGCTTCCCATTGGTGACATCTTTCTGTTAACAGCTGGGCTTGTTTCCTTCTCATATGGAATACCTATTTCATCCATTCGTCCAATGTTTTCGTAATCGTTGATTTTAACTTCTGGAGTCGTGTCGTAATTTTCATAAGTGCTATGCACAGGTAAGGACTGGCTGCAACTCTTGTTTAGACTGGTATCGAATCTGAAATAATTAGGAGCATCGATTAGATTATTATTGGGTCATGAAATACTTCTAGAGATAAGCAGATAAGGCGTAGGTTTCGAAATAAAGCCCAGCATTGTGGCCAGTGCTCAAGACATGTATGCCATGCTAAATTGTATGTGCTACTGGCAAGACAAGTGTGACGTAATGACATCCCAACAAAGTCATTTCAATGCACTGGCGTATATTTCTGAATAACAGTATAGCGTCGATTCTAGGCGTCACGTGACTTGGTCGGTATACTGAGTTATATTTTGGAACATACCTAAGATTTTCTGTGTCATTATAATTTATTGTGGCGTGAGTAATTTGTAAACATTGCCAAGAATGTTGTAAATGTCAAATCGATACTAAAATTATAAAAGTGTCTGTCTGTCTATTACCTTTTCACGCGCAAACTGCTAAACCGATTTTAATGAATTTCGGTATGGAAATACTCTGAGTCCCGGGAAGGATGTAGGATATTTTTCATCACGTAAAAAGTAGTTCCCGCGCTACTTTTGACAGCGGAAAAATGTACAAATCCTGCGCGATAGACGAATTTTCTTGTACAGTGTTTCCCAACCTTTTTCAGCCACGGATCCCTAGAAAATCAAGCACCGTTTTCACGGACCCACTTAATAAAGAAAAATCGGATTCGCAGTGCTAAGTAAGCGTAGCGATTACGAGACATTAGCATTTCTGTATAGTTCAGGGATGACATCGCGGATCTCCAGGGGTCCACGGATCACTGGTTGGGAAACACTGATCTAGTAGGTCAATAATGATGTAACTCACTTGTAATACCCGTCGTTGGTCTGCACGAGGTTGTGTGTGAGTGTGACGCTGCGCGGGAGGGAGCCGTTGGTGATTATCTTGTTGTGGGGTCGCTTCTCCGGCGGGGTGAGGGGGACACCTGAAATGTAAAATAAGTTTATAGTCATATAGCAGGTAGGCAGGAGTCATTTTATAGTCCAATTGCGTGCGTACACACCACACAGTGGCGGGGCAAGACCTAAATTTGATGTGGTCAACATATATTTTGCGAGGCCCCCTGATGAATGACCTAAAGATTTTGTTGAGAAAGATTTTTTTTTGTATATTGATCCTTGTTGATAATAGTATTTTAAAAGATAAAACCGATTTTTGTACGTAATTAAGAATTAAAATTCCCTACCTCAAAAACTACTGAACCGATTTTGATGAAACTTGCAGTATTCCCTAAGTTGAACAATACCTAGTACAGTAAAAAAAGAATCACTAAAATGGGACTTGTGGTTCCGGAGATATGCGTGCACAAACATAAAAACGTACATACATACATACACTTTTGAAATTTGGCACATTTGTTCAGAAGCTGTCATAGAATATAGATTAACATATACAAAAACTGGGCAGTTCTGGAAATATTACATATTACATACGCGTCGAATTGATAATCTCCTTTTTTTGAAGTCGGTTAAAAATAAAAACACTTTTTTATAATCACTCAGTACTAAAATGTTGAGAAATATCTTCCGAAAGTTTTCTTAAAAAACACCACAATGATGGACACTACGCGCCACGCGCCGCCATCCCGCTGACAGCGCATGCCTCCCGCACCCCCCTGGCGCCACCCCTCGCGTCACCCCCGCTCTATCCCGATAGATCCTGGCTACATAGCGGCACCTGGTGGCAAATAGAATGTCAAAAATCCTCATTAAGGTTAAGTAAGTAAGCGGCTTTTATCTTACCTGCTGCCCGATTCACGATCGTCGGAAAGTTTTCACGTGAAAAGATCTCATATTCTGTCAGTATTACAGCGATTCACAAACTTCCGCGACGGAATGAATCCGAAACCAAAGAGAATAATTGACACTAGTTTTTTTTTTGGCAATAAGTGCTACGGCATATTGTATTATAGCCTTGGTTATTCATCAGACAGGAAAATAATTGTCTTTTTTTCCTGCACCTCTTAATTTAATGAACAAAATTTTTTTAATTAAGATTAGTCTTACCTTACAAAAAAACATATTTCAGCTGCGTTTTAATCAACGAATGATTTTGAGTATTAAAAAGCTACTCATTAAAAAAATTAATACAAAACACTACAAGTACATTCGTGAAATCCAGTAAAAAAACTTCGAAAAAGTACACGTTATAGCAACACACACTAAATAACGCACAATAGCCGAAAAGATACTAATCTCCCTTAATCTATATTGTAGATTCAGATTGTAGCCAATATATCAAAGATCGTACGTCTAATGAAACTTCTTTATCCCGCCAAGCCCCATAAGGACACAGGTGACCGCGACAACAATAGTATACAATAGCATTTCCAAGAATCCCCGATGGAAGGATTATACAAAAGTAGTCTGTAAGTCAGCGAAATATGTTACATAATTGAATAAAAGAGCGCGGTAACCGGCTGCCGCTTGGGGCTTGAGTGAATGGCGTACCGCGCAGTACAAAGTACAAATAGCGCGGCTGCCGACTGCCGCGGCCGCTTGGGGCTTGAGTGGAATTAAAACAAAAAATATTGTTTATGTGCCGACTGCCGAGTGACAATGACAATCTGTCAAATCTGTAAGTCGTGTGTTGACTAGTGTGTTGAGCTCAAATATATACTTGTAATCTGTGGTTGAGCTCCGATAAATCACAGAGTACTTTATTATATTATATCGGTAAATCTTGTTGTGTGAGAATACCTTTTATTTATGTGTAAAACAAACTACTTACTTTAATAAATTTTATATAAGTTTTTTTTTGTTTTAAATTTGTTTTTCATTTAATATTAGTTTTTATTAGAATATATACTATGGAAGTTCTAGGGTGGTGAGTATGACCTTGGAATTATTATGATAATATATACATAACTATTTAAAATTATTGTAAAAGCACAATATTGGTTTAATATACTACATAAGTATTAATTCTTCAAGCCCCATAAGGACACCGGTGACCGCGACAACAATAGAATACAATATCATTTCCAAGAATCCCCGATTGAAGGATTAATAGTTAATACAAAATTTAAAAATTATTATACTTATTTCTAAATCTTTAAGTACCGAATATTAATACATATACTGCATTTATAAATAAAAAATATATATTGTTCAATGAATACTTCCTAAAGATTTAACACATAATTATTACAGTACGACATTTATTTAATATTTTAAACAAGACACGACTAAGTATTAATAATTGCTTTGTTTTATTCTTATCATTAAATAATTTCATCTAACAATATCCGCCATGACACGGATCTCGTAGTGAAAAGATTTCACGAGTCTCGAAGCTGGCGGGAATATTCCGCGAAATCGACTCTAATCCTCGGATAATTTCCCGCCGTCGGATGTCAAACTCCCATCCGCGGTGAGATCTTCTCGATTCCGTGGCGGAAACTATTTCACTCATACAAAAGAAATGTCACTACTGTCAAAATGACAGCAAAATCGGAAAGTATTCACTTGTCATTTGCTTGAAAGTGAAATAGTTTCCGCCAGCGGGAAGATTCCGCGCGGAATCGCTTTGTGAATCACCCCGCTGATGTGATCTGCTTCTCATATTCGACGCACATGTTCAGTATCTCCTCGAGTCTCGCCGTTTCCGCTTACCTGATGTAATCTGCTTCTCATATTCGGCGCACATGTTCAGTATCTCCTCGAGTCTCGCCGTTTCCGCTTACCTGATGTGATCTGCTTCTCATATTTGGCGCACATGTTCAGTATCTCCTCGAGTCTCGCCGTTTCCGCTTACCTGATGTAATCTGCTTCTCATATTCGGCGCACATGTTCAGTATCTCCTCGAGTCTCGCCGTTTCCGCTTACCTGATGTAATCTGCTTCTCATATTCGGCGCACATGTTCAATATCTCCTCGAGTCTCGCCGTTTCCGCTTACCTGATGTAATCTGCTTCTCATATTCGGCGCACATGTTCAGTATCTCCTCGAGTCTCGCCGTTTCCGCTTACCTGATGTAATCTGCTTCTCATATTCGGCGCACATGTTCAGTATCTCCTCGAGTCTCGCCGTTTCCGCTTACCTGATGTGATCTGCTTCTCATATTCGGCGCACATGTTCAGTATCTCCTCGAGTCTCGCCGTTTCCGCTTCCTTTTGTTCCTCCTCTTTCACTCTGTCCTGGTAAGCCTGAAAAATAATATTCATATTGTTAAATATTTTTATTTATTAAGCTATTGCATTAATCCTTCGATCGCGGATTCTTGGAAATTCTATTGTATTCTATTGTTGTCACGATCACCGGTGCTCTTATGGGGCTTGAAGGATTAATCTGTATTATTAATAATTATGGTTTTCTGTTAATTAACAAAAATATTTATACTGTATACTTATACATAGCTTATACCGCGGCGAACGAATAAAAAAACTGTAACGAAAAACACCTAACATTCGTCTAACGTCGTTTCAGAGATTTCGGCTCGGGGCGTAATGCTCGCCGCACAGACCGTTACCAGACTTCGGCACGGTGTTTGTGAGCGTGCGACTAGCGTATGCGAATTATAATTGCACTAGGCGTTCCGCGCGGCTTCGCCCGCGTAAATTAGCTGATATTTCACAGATAAATTAGTCCACAAAAAATAGCCTATGATCCTTCACGTGGTCTACTTCTAATCTGTGCCAAATAACAGAAAAATTGCTATAGTAGTTCGTGAGATAAAACCTTTCAAATAATTTCCCCCGTTTTTTCCACATTTTTCCCTATTTCTTCGCTCCTATTAGTATTAGCGTGATAAAATATAGTCTATAGCCTTCCTCGGTAAATGGGCTATCTAACACTGAAAGAATTTTTCAAATCGGACCAGTGGTTCCTGAGATTAGCGCGTTTAAATAAGCCCTTTCAAATAATTTCCCCCGTTTTTTCCACATTTTCATCTATTTCTTCGCTCCTATTAGTCCTAGCGTGATAAAATATAGCCTATAGCCTTTCTCGATAAGTGGGCTATCTAACACTGAAAGAATTTTTCAAATCGGACCAGTAGTTCCTGAGATTAGCGCGTTCAAATAAGCCCTTTCAAATAATTTCCCCCCGTTTTTGCCACATTTTTCCCTATTTCTTTGCTCCTATTAGTCTTAGCGTGATAAAATATAGCCTATAGCCTTCCTCGATAAATGGACTATCTAACACTGAAATAATTTTTCAAATCGGACCAGTAGCTCCTGAGATTAGCGCGTTCAAACAAACAAACAAACAAACTCTTCCGCTTTATAATCTATACTAATAATATTATAAAGCGGAAGAGTTTGTTAGTTTGTTTGTTTGAACGCGCTAATCTCAGGAACTACTGGTCCGATTTGAAAAATTCTTTCAGTGTTAGATAGCCCATTTGTTTAGGAAGGCTATAGGCTATATTTTATCACGCTAAAACTAATAGGAGCGAAGAAATAGAGGAAAACGTGGAAAAAACGGTGAAAATTGTATGAAATGCTTAGTTAGCAATAGTTTGAACGCGCTAATCTCAGGAACTACTGGTCCGATTTGAAAAATTCTTTCAGTGTTAGATATCCCATTTATCGAGGAAGGCTTTAGGCTATATTTTATCACGCTTAGACTTATAAGAGTGAAGAAATAGAGGAAAATGTGGAAAAAACAGGGGAAATTATTTGAACGCGCTAATCTCAAGGACTACTGGTCCGATTTGAAAAATTATTTCAGTGTAAGATAGCCCATTTATCGAGGAAGGCTATGGGCTATATTTTATCACGCTAATACTAACACGAGCGAAGAAATAGAGAAAAGTGTGGAAAAACGGGGAAAATTATTTGAAAGGGCTTATTTGAACGCGCTAATCTCAGGAACTACTGGTCCAATTTGAAAAATTCTTTCATTGTTAGATAGCCCACTTATCGAGAAAGACTACAGGCTATATTTTATCGCGCTAAGACTAATAGGAGCGAAGAAATAGAGGAAAATGTGGATAAAACGGGGGAAATTAAATGAAATTGCTTATTATCTTAAGAACTACTGGAGCAATATTTGTGTTATTTGGCAAACATGAAGAATAGACCACGTGAAGGGACATAGGCTATTTTTTGTGGAAAAATGTACGGTTGCGTGAAATTCCTAAATTACGCGGGCGAAGCCGCGCGTAACATCTACATAATATAATAAAATCGTAGGAAGGTCAATTCTGTACATTGAATATTTTTGTACAATAATACTTGGGAATCTACTATGCTAAAGCGGACGAAGTCGCGGGCAACAGCTAGTATTAGTATAGATAAGTTGATAGAAAATGATATAGCTTTACCACGGCAGTCCCACACGTATTTTTGTTTTCTGAAAATTCTTACAATACATAGTACATAATATTCCTGTGTGTAATTTTAGAGGAATACGTTATAGGTAGTCCTTTTTAGGAATTTTCGTTGAAACTTACCATACCACAAAACAACTTGTCAATCTTACGAATAATATCATTGTAAATCTCATTTCTCATAGCCAATTCATTAAAATTGCATTTCACATCTTGACCGATCATTATAACATTTTTACTGGCAATCCCATCTGCAGTATTTTTATTGCTGGTAACCAAAACATCCGCCATCTTGGAAATGTCATTTTTCAAACTGTCATACGACTCTCTGATTTTAGATTCCAATTTTAAAATCTTTGCATCTATCGTATTTTCGTGATCCCTCGTTTCTTTTATGTAATGGTTGGTTAGTATTGTGTTTATAGTTTTGTATATTTTGATATCGTTTCGTAGTTTATGGACAATGTCGAGTTTTTCGTTCATAGACTTCGCATAATCTATGACGTTTCTCTCTAGTCTATGATTCGCGAATGACGTTTTCAAATCTTTTAGCGCCAAAGTGTTCCTTTTGATGTTGGTTATGAAAGTTCTTATTAGTTTCTTGGTTGATACATTATTTTTCTTGAGTGCACACATTTTAACTGTGAACTATAATTGTACTTTGTAAATAATAAGGGAGTTTTCTAAATACCTTTCTATAAAGATTAAGAATACAATTTAAAATGTTACCTTCTGGTTCTTCACACTATGTAATTAAAAAGTTATTTACATCTTAGAAAACAAGGATATTTCATAAACTTCCTTACTATTTACATATCTCAAAAATGTTTGTTTCGTTTCAAATTTTATTTCACAACACAAGTACTTAGCACTATTTTCTTCATAACTCAACATTAATTACTTAAACGGCTTACATATTATGCACTTTTTATACCATTTTGAAACTTTAAATAAAGAACACCACAAATCCATAGACAACAGTCCTAAATTCAAGCACTTTTTTCGAACACATTCATTTTAAATTTTGAAACACTGGCAGCATAGATTCAAATGATATTCCATATTCAAAGCAACTTTTTTTAACCGATTCATTTTTAATTTGGAACAAATGGCAGCATAGAATAAATTAAAACGTTATTCCATATTCAAATCGTCTGATAACTATGGCCTCTACCTAGGTAGCAAATAGCAATTATCACTAACGTAATACATTATCTGATAAGACCATTGTTCTTTCAATTATAGTGTTTGATTGTGTATTAAGCGTGGTATACACTATCAAGCATGTTGGATGAGACGTATATACGTAAGATAGTCATTCGCTGTGTAAAAAATGTATAAAGACAGATATACTTTGGTATTAAGAAACAGATTCAGATGTTGGATTGCCAGGAAAATAATCAAATTGACTAGTAAATACCTCCTTTTTGGAGGTTTCATTTAAAATTTAGTTTTTCAATTTTTCACAACATGGTCAGGCTTTAAAATTTTGTTGAAACAGTAATTCTAAGTAGCAGTATGTACATTTTGGGTATTTATATATTTTTCCTGGGTCTAATTTTTTATTAACATTAACAAAAAATCTTACAAGGCGTTCTAAACTTTAAATAATTTTAAGTGTTGTCGTCTAAACCAGCCTTAACTGACAGATAAAAACGCGGAAAAAATAAGCAAACAAAATCATGTGAAGGATGAAGATAAAAATACTGCATGTTTTACAACAACATTGAAAAACAAGTTGAAGACAATATTAATCTTATATATAAAATTCTCGTGTCACAATGTTAGTCCGCGAACTCCTCCGAAACGGCTTTACTGATTTTTACCAAATTTTATATGCATATTCAGTAGGTCTGAGAATCGGCTACTGGGTACTTTATATATTGATAAGTGCATTTGTTGAATAAATAATAGTAAATTATTACAACCTGAGACTGACAACGACCATTGTTTGTGCGACGAGATAGCGATCGACGTTGCCATGGCGAGTGGCAACATACTTATTTAGTCGCTTCAATAAAATAATATGGGCGAAATACTTTTAACTTTATGTTATGGCAAAGCAACGTTTGCCGGGACAGCTAGTAATATATAAACTTGTCTGTCGGTCTGAATCGAATTAGATGACATTCAGAATAAAGATACTTGAAGGACGAAAAAAAAAGGACAGTTGTTGCGGAAAGACGTACGATTCCTTAAAACTAATTTCGACGAGCGTGTAATACATGCATATCAACTAGTCTATACATATTATAAAACAAAGTCCCTTTTTTTCCCTCATGTCCCTTTGTTCCCTTTAATCTTTAAAACTACGCAACGGATTTTGATGATTCTTTCAGTGTTAGATAGCCCATTTATCGAGGAAGGCTATAGGCTATATTTTATCACGCTAAGACTAATAGGAGCGAAGAAATAGAGGAAAATGTGGAAAAAACGGGCAAAATTATTTGAAAGGGCTAACTTGAACGCGCTAATCTCAGGAACTACTGGTCCGATTTGAAAAATTCTTTCAGTGTTAGATAGCCCATTTATTGAGGAGGGCTATAGGCCAGGGGTTCCTAATCTTTTTCAGCCTGCGGCGCACTTACACGTAAAATATTTTGTGACGGCGCCCTACTCTACCTAGCTATTAGAAAAAGATACATAAATAAATACCTTTCATGATTATAGTTAGGTTAAGCAGGTAATAGTCATAAACAAATATTTGGTCATCTCCCTGATTTACATAATAATTATTGCTATAAGTTTATTTTATAATATTTGTGGTTTCGGATAATGATGGATGATCGACTCACGGCGCCCCTCTTCTCTTTCCACGGCGCACCAGGGCACCGCGGCGCATAGTTTGGGAACCCCTGCTATAGGCTATATTTTATCACGCTAAGACCAACAGGAGAATGTGGAAAAAACGGGGGAAATTATTTGAAAGGGCTTATCTCGCTAACTACTGGAGCAATTTTTATGTTATGTGGTACAGATAAGAAGAAGACCATCTGAAGGATCATAGGCTATTGATTTTAATCATTTTTTCAGTGGCTATATATTTTATACCCGTGCGACGCCGGGGCGGGTCGCTAGTTTATAATAATACCAGTTGACGCCCGCAACTCCGTTGCGCCAAAATTCGTTTATCGCGCGGGTACCGTACATTTTTCCGGGATGAAAAGTATCCTATGTCCTTTCCCGGGGCTCAAAGTATATCCATAATTCAGTAAAATCGGTTCAGCGGTTGGGCCGTGAAGAGGTAACAGACAGACAGACAAACAGAGACTCTTTAGCATTTATAATATTAGTATGGATTATTTTAATACTATCCTTATCCTGATATTATAAACGCGAATGTGCATTCGTCTGCCTGTTACCTCTTCAACTGACTTAGAAGAAATTCGGTATGGAGATAGAGATAAACTACGATAACATGGCGCACCCCTCCAAATTACTGTTTCAATGTGTGTAGTCACATCCTTATGAAAGAGTTTGTATGTAGTAAGTATTCAACCAATCAACCAGTACTCGTAATATTTCACTTAATGTCACTTATTACCAAGATTTGTTGGTCAACTAATCATAACTAGCCGACCGCGCAAGACAACGCACATCAAACGTTTTGACAACGCACTTCAAACGTTTTGAATTTTGGAGGGGCGCGCCATGTTATCGTAATTCGTAGTTTATCTCTACTTTGATATTTGATACCTCGGAAAGCAGATATGAGTTTTTGTAAAAAATGTAGAGTTCTGTAAAACCGACGCATTAGCAAGGTGTCATCTAGTGTATAACATGCATAATATCTTCTAATATATAAAATTCTCATGTCACAGTGTTTGTACGCGAGCTCCTCCAAAACAGCTCAACCGATTTTAATGAAATTTTGTATGTACATGTGTTAAGCCTGAGAATAGGTTTTTATCTACTTTTATATTGATACTAGAAATCATTTGTATGGCAAAACAACATTTGCCGGGTCAGCTGCCAGCTGGTATTATGGTAAAAAACAGTTTGCCGGCTCAACTAGTTTATACACACCTTAATCCTCATACTCTCGGCTTCCTTACTCCTATCCAGGTTGGAATACACCGGACTATACTGTCCAGCATAAGTCGGAGACGCTAGACACACCATCTTGCCAACATGCGCACAGATCTTCCCGTAATCATCACTCTTAAAATCATTCACATCGTTGTTAATCTTCTTCGGTAGCTTCTCTCGATCATCAAAATTTCTCACCAGATCATCAATTTTAGTCTTATTCCTCTGATGAACCTTTGTCTCCAGGTTATTCTCTAAAACTATCATTTTAGGATCTTGTTTAACCTTCATGTAATTCGGTACGTTT
The DNA here is from genome assembly GCA_963422495.1 of Polyommatus iphigenia. NCBI lineage: Eukaryota > Metazoa > Arthropoda > Insecta > Lepidoptera > Lycaenidae > Polyommatus > Polyommatus iphigenia. The sequence continues at coordinate 4,079,660 of OY730179.1, read as the reverse complement.
CTGCCACCTAACACGTCTTTAGCTGGAGTGTTTACGGTTAGGGAATTCGCACTAAAGACTTTTGGAGATATTTCTAGGTCGTTGGTGAAAAACTGGCTTTTGCCGACTTTCTGCTGCTTCGCGTAGTACTCAAATTTGGAGACTTTAGCCATAATACTGCCTATTTTGGGCCTAGATTCCTGGTCTGAGTTTGAGTCTGTGTCTTCTTTGTAAGGCTTTCTTGGAGCGACGGGCGGTTTTCGCTTGGACATGCTCTTCAGCGTCAGATCTAGTTCCTGATCCAACTGCATGAGGGTGTTATCTTTGTACTTTTCTTGGTAACAGTGGTTTTCGAATTGGTGGTTAACGTAACCTGGAAATAGAAAAAAAAACTTTATAAGGTAACATCGCACAACATTCTTCCAAATCAGTAGGCCTACTACGAAACCGGGTTGAGACTCAAACAATCGAATGAGAATGCCGTGTCCTGCTCTAACAACGTCATTTCTCGTTTGTTAGAGTAGGACGCGGCATTCTCGTACGATAGTTTGAGTCTCAAAACAGTTTCATGGTACAAGGCCAGTTACGGATGGTATAACACTATGATTTAGAGCAGATGTTTCTAGCTTGTAAGTTCCTAGGTTTTAAAATGATTTTGTATCTTGCCACAGCAACCGAACAGGCGAAAGCTGTACAATATATGCTGTCAAACCGCAAACGAAAACACTGACAGTAGATCTAATATATAAAATTCTGGTGTCATAGTGTTTGTGCGCGAACTCCTCTAAAATGGGGATTTTTAATGAAATTTTGTATGTAAGTGTAAGTAAATTCGTTAGGCCTGAGAGTAGGTTTTCACATAATATCTACTTTTTGTATTATAATAGAAATCCATACTTCCATGCTAATATTATAAATGCGAAAGTGTGTCTCTCTGTCTGTTACCTCTTCACGCCCGAACCGCTGAACCGATTTTGCTGAAATTTGGCACGGAGATACTTTAAGTCCCGGGAAAGGACATAGGATACTTTTTCTTCCGGAAAAATGTACGGCTCTCGCGCGATAAACGAATTTTGGCGCAACGGAGTTGCGGGCATCATCTAGTAATTTATATGGCAAAACAACGTTTGCCGGGACAGCTAGTATTGTATAATATAGTGGGTATAATTGGGAGTTTCAAAGGAAGATCTCTCGACCGAGCAATGTTGATTACTCTGTTAGGACGAAGCCCACTTGACAGTGGGCTTCGTCCTAACCACAGAAGACATGTCCTAACAGAGACGATGGATTTCAGACGTTGTATTTGTCTTCTGTTGCCCTGCTGTCGCAAGACAATCATTCTGCTGGTATGTTAAAGCTATACTTTAAAGCTAAACCGTTTTCAGACTCAGACAATCGAACGAGAACGCCGCGTCCTGCGCTGTAATAACGTCATTTCACGTTTGTTAGAGTAGGACGCGGCATTCTCGTTCGATTGTTTGAGTCTCAAAACGGTTTCGTGGTACGGCCCCTGATTAAACCTAAAGATAAACTACGATAACATGGCGCGCCCCTCCAAATTACTGTTTCAATGTGTGTAGTCACATCCTTATGAAAGAGTTTGTATGTAGTAAGTATTCAACCAATCAACCAGTACTCGTAATATTTCACTTAATGGTGGCGCTATGATCATATTTTCACAAAATATACTTACTTTGAATTTTGGAGGGGCGCGCCATGTTATCGTAGTTTATCTCTACCGAGTAATGGTGAGACAGTGCCCTCGGCCGAGCACATCCACAATAAACATGCCGATTGCTTGGCTAAGAGCACTGTGTCGCCACTCTTTTCGGTAGGTGTAATGGGCCTGCCATAGCAGGCCTGTCTCACTTCCATACAAACGGCACGAAATCGCCGAGATATTTTGGAAAACAACCTAATTTCAACCTTTTGCATTGCGTTTAGCGTTCATAGTACAATAACCGTCTGCCGTTTCGCTTCAATCTGCCAGGGCTGTCAAGCGAGCGGCGCGGCGGCCGGGTGCTATTCTAACAGTTTACTTTTGTTTAAGTGCGCTGCGTGTGCGACAAGTCGAGCGAGTGCCAGCCTATTGAGACTAGCTAGTTCGGTCACCGGACGCTTGCGTTTATCATACCTAAACTCGGGAGTGAAACTTCTGTACCGTAGGGTACTAATTATGTATTCTGTGCCCATAGGGTGACTGAGGACCAGACCCACCTGTGGGCTCGCAGGCCTCGTTGGGCGTGAACTGCGCGGGCGCCATGGACACGTGGCCGGCGGGCAGCACCGACTTCATCAGCAGCGCTTCTTCAGGGTGGTTGAAGCGGAGGTAGTTGGAACGGCCGATCGTCAGCATGCTGCCTGGAAATGATAGTTATCTGATTAGAAAATTGCAAGGTAGAACACATTTAATGGGTTGGGCTCATATTTTACGACCAAAATCCATACCAACTCAGCGAAACCCAAAATTGTTTGAGAGCCTTTCTTTGAGACGACATTAAATAGGCTGGGCACATACGTACTAAAAAAAATTCTCACTGTCACCTGTATCATCAAAAAGCTTTGTTTGATGACATCCGAGAACAAAGAGAAAGGTAACAAACATCCTAAAATTCTCTTCAAAATTAATGTAGAAATCATTTCTCTTATCATCAAGCAACTTGAAAATTTTACCATGTTTGGAATAGGATGTTGTAGAGTGTAGGTTGTCAAAGGCCAAAGTATAAATTATGTTACCCATATCCATACATCCCTCCCCACTTTTCTGGATTCTCTTACCTTGCGACAGCCACATGAGTTTGTCCACTAGTAACCCACCAAGAAGTGCCTTAATTCCGATCAATGGGATCAGTGAAAGACTAACATACATCCTGCCAACATGTAGAAGACATTTCCCTCTCTCGTCGGTTTGTCTACCGGTAGCCCACCAAAAAGTGCCTTAATTCCGATCGATGGGATCCGTGAAAGACTAACATACATCCAGCCATCTTGCGGCACACATTTCTCTTACTTTGCGACAGCCTCGTCGGTTTATCTAGCAGGAGCCTACCAAGCAAACCCGTCCCGAATCGCTCCATTTCATATCTCTGTATTGCGACAGCTGAATGAGTAAGGGTCTACACAGACGGACCGCATTTCAACTGCAATCCAACCGCAAATTGCAGTTCAAGTGCAGTTTGAATGCAGTTGACACGACTGCAATACGACTGCAATAGAACTGCAAACCAATCAGTTCACATGACTGCACGCCGACTGCAACTGAACTGCAATCCGACTGCGCGTTTGGTTTGCAGTTCTATTGCAGTCGTATTGCAGTCGTGTCAACTGCATTCAAACTGCACTTGAACTGCAATTTGCACACACACAGAGACATTTCTCTCACCTTGCGACAGCCTCGTCGGCTTGTCAACCGGCAGACCGTCGAGCAGCGTGGTCCCGCTGATGGGGTACAGCGTGACGACATCGTGCGAGTTCTCGACGCGGCAGTGGACGTTGGCGACGCCGGTGCCCACGACGTAGATGTCGCACGTCGGGTCCGAACCGATTGTGACGCGACCTGGAATGATTAATTACGTGATTTTTGAGGCTATAGTTTATCCATGTTAGGCAAACAACCAAATCGTTGGCAATCGTCCCATAATTGGCATCATATTACAAACGCAATAGGAATTTCTTTAGTAATAAGTTTTAAAGTTTTTTAAACCTTACATAGAAATTATTGACCTTTGGCCCACCACACATTCCCACCACTGTAAAACCTATATACCTTGTCACGGCATTATGAATGGACGGCTAGACGCGATTTTTATGACTTTTATTTTTAAACTTAATGCAAATGTAGTTAGTAGTAGATCGCGAGGAACGACAAAGGCTGCCATTGCTTTCAGCTGTCTGTCCATTTTTGCGAGGATGCACGGTTCTTGCATGATTCAATTTTGCGCAACATCGGATCAGACTCGTAATATAAATAGTTTCGGGAGTTAAGGCCCAGAATTGAGCGCTGTTTGGTCCTCTACAACGCACAGTGTTTTAGAAACCCACAAAATCGGACATGACTGAGTTAATGCAATGAGTCGATGGCGTCTTATATTTCAAATGCAAGAGTAGAACTCCCGTGTGCGCATTTTACTTCGTTTTTGAGAAAATTAATTTTTAAATTGCTCATTTTTTAACTCCCTAAAAACGAATTTATTTTATTTAAATTAATTACGAGGGTTTGTAAACTTGGTATCTACCTGATTAGATTAATCATTAAGAGACACAAATTTTGTACTTTATTTTATGCCTACAACTCAAGTAGTTCCTGAGATTTTAATTTTTTTTATATTTAGACTTTATTTTTTGGCGATGGCGTCTTATATTTCAAATGCAAGAGTAGAACTCCCGTGTGCGCATTTTACTTCGTTTTTGAGAAAATTAATTTTTAAATTGCTCATTTTTTAACTCCCTAAAAACGAATTTATTTTATTTAAATTAATTACGAGGGTCTGTAAACTTGGTATCTACCTGATTAGATTAATCATTAAGAGACACAAATTTAGTACTTTATTTTATGCCTACAACTCAAGTAGTTCCTGAGATTTTAATTTTTTTTTAATATTTAGACTTTATTTTTTTTCTGCTTTCCTATTTCTGATTTCCGCAATTATTTTCCGTACTGAAAAATACTTTGGTATAGTCTTTACACTACAATATTTTTATTATTTGCGAATCGTGTTTAGTGCCAGAGATTTACGAATTTCTAATTTTTATTCGCCCCTTTAAAAATTTTAACAGCAAAGTTTCACCGAATCTTATTTTTTTTTAATAATCAGGCAAATAATAGGAAGAAACATTTCATTCTTGATTTTAATCTTCATCACCTTAGTCGTCAATTATTATTTTTAACAAAAAATTAAAACCGACTTTCAAGGTAAAAACAATAGTAATATGAACTAAAAAGTATTAAATAACTCTTACTCTTTAATTATAGTGCCTTTTTCAGAATTCGTCTAAATCTCAACTATTTCTGAACACACTACAGTCTTCATTATTTTACGGAAATAATATAGGAAAGCAGAAAAAAAAATAAAGTCTAAATATTAAAAAAAATAAATCTCAGGAACTACTTGAGCTGTAGGAATGAAATAAAGTACAAAATTTGTGTCTCTTAATGATTAATCTAATCAGGTAGATACCAAGTTTACAAACCCTCGTAATTAATTTAAATAAAATAAATTCGTTTTTAGGGAGTTAAAAAACGAGCAATTTAAAAATTAATTTTCTCAAAAACTAAGTAAAATGCGCACGCGGGAGTTCTACTCTTGCATTTGAAATATAAGACTCCATCGACTCATTGCATTAACTTAGTCATGTCCGATTTTGGGTGTTTCTAAAACACTGTGCAACGTTATTCTGTGGTTATACCTTGTTTGATGGGATGCAGCGTCACCGCGGTGCTCAGGCGGCCCGTGCCCAGGCTGACTAGATGAGGCGTGTTGGTCGCCACCCTGGAAATTAAAAAAAAATGTTGTCAAATTTTATGACATTGACAGGTAATCTTCATGGATTCTATGGCGCATGGATGCTTAAAATAAGGAATTAAAGTAATCTAGAGAGAGAAAACTGAAAGTCGCGGCCTAAAATATAGGGTACATCCATACTAATATTGTCTGTCTTTACTCTTTACGCCCAAATCGCTGAACCGATTTTACTGAAATTTGTCATGGAGATACTTTGAACCCCGGGAAAGGACATAGGATACTTTTTATCTCGGAAAAATATACGGTACCCGCGCGGTAAACGATTGCGGGCGTCATCTAGTGCCCAATAAAGAAACTGTCAACTGATCTTTAGCTACCGATGTCCCTAAAGCAGGGCTTCCCAATCTTTTGCAGCCTGCGGCGCACTTACAAGTCAATATTTTGTCACGGCGCCCTACTCTACCTAGCTATTACAAAATATACACACACTTTTAATGATTATAGTTAGGTCTAGCAAGTAAATAATAATAAACAAATATTAAATCGTCTGCCTGCTCTGTATAATAATAAATAATTCATATTATAATTTTATTTTATAATTTTTTGTTATGGATAATGATAGAGGATCGACTCACGGCGCCCCTCTTGCCTTTCCACGGCGCACCAGGGCGCCGCGGCGCACAGTTTGGGAACCCCTGCCCTAAAGCGTATTCCAGATCATCGTATGACATTTTCAATATGTTCGACAGAGACAAGCAGACAAGCGGTTAAACATATTCATTAGTCCTACAATTTGCGCACCATCTGTTGGCTTTGCACACCCAAGCGTGACGTTAGTCTAGAGTCTAGACTAAGTCGCTGTATGCACTAAGACTAAAATAACACCGGATGCTGTGTTGGTGGTCGGATTTACTTTAACACTACATATAAAACAAAGTTATATGATATATCCCGCTGTCTGTCCCTATACAATATACATGCTTAGGTGTTTAGAACAACAAGGCTAGGATTTAGGAATAAGGAAGAAGATTCTTAGGTGATGCCAAACGAGCATAATTTGTGAGTTGTGAGTCGCAGTAGAATTTCGGTCGCGTAAATATCTTTGTATGAAACTGAATGCAGCAGAATTTCTGCCAGCCGAAATTCTGCGACTCACAACTCACAAATTACGCTCGTTTGGCTTCACCGCGAAGCTTTAGAGACCATTGCATGGTAAAGTTGATGCTGCACTGGTTTCGATGACTAATTTCGTAGTGCCTAAGTGTGTGCGCAGACATAGGAGCTGTCGCTTTAACCCACAGACATCAATAAACGATACGGAAGCCTTTGTACGCGAGTTCGACTCGCACGTGGCCGATTTTTTCACTCGATTATTAAAATTAGGGGGTAAACGAGCAAACGGGTCACCTGATGGAAACTGGAAAGCATCTACCGTCGCCTATTGACATTCGATGCAAGAGGTCTCTCATATTATCTAAGTCAACAATCAACATTCATCGTTGTCTTAGTCCCCCCCTATTTATCTGATGTTAATGCATTCCCAAAATAGAGTTTTATAAATAAACGCGGCATTTGCTGCTCACGTGTTGACGTTTCACAGTTCACACGGCGTGATAAGCGCACATTATGTCGAGGCGCAGCGGAGCGGGCCGCATTATCCATACATGGTTTAGGGCCGCGACACACCGGAATGGCAGCGGCGAGGCGAGCACTCTCAGTGTCATATGATTTTAAACTTTATCTTCATTATTGTAATACATAGTGTCGCTTGAGAAATCGCCGCCGGCCGCGGACGTCCACGAGCGGCCACGAGCGGCCACGGGCGGCCGTAGACTTCTCAAGAGACACTATGTAGTATGTATTACAGTAATGAAGATAAAGTTTAAAATCATATGACACTGAAAGTGCTCGCCTCGCCGCTGCCACTCCGGTGTAGCGCGGCCCTTACACTTTACAACTATGCGCGGTAGGTCATAACTCATAATCATTGTCGACATGTGACGCGTCCGGCTCCTCCACAGCACGCATCATAATGTGCGCGTAGCAATAGGCCACTCAAAACTTTACGATCGTTTGGAAAGTAAACGCGGCATTTGCTGCTCACGTGTTGACGCTTCTCTGGTCACACGGATAAGGGCACGTTAGGACGAGGTGCAGCGGAGCTGGATATTCATTTTTAACCGACTGCAAAAAAAGGAGGTACATATTACAGGTCTGTTTTATGACTATAATGACACTTTAGGGTCAATTCAAACCGCAACGCGACGAGGCGAGGCGAGGCGCGGCGCGGCATAAATTTGTATCGATATGACAGATTTCAATTGCGTGAGACGTCTTGCGAATCTGTCAAATCCATATAAATTTAGAAATGCATCTACGCGTCGCGTTGCGGTCTGAATCAACCCTAACAGTATGCTGTATCGAAATGCAGCCCACACCGCTTGCGCCTCGTCATAATGTGCGCGTTGTGCGGCCTCGCACAACTTTAGGATCGCTCAGCAAAAAGCCAAACGGAAAGCGTACTTTTCAATTTTAATCCTTCGATCGGGGATTCTCGGAAATGCTATTTATTGTATTCTATTGTTGTCGCGATCACCGGCGCTCGTACGGGGCTTGTTATTTGGTTTCTACATCTAGAGTGTTCAACTGTAGGTACACATTTTGTAATCTGGAAGAACTCAATAAAGATTCATGATAAGTACGTGTTCATCAGCCTCTTTGATCGAGTAGTGATAAGCCACACTCAGTCGGTCGTTACCTTATACTCACCTGCTAGTACAGAGGTTCCCAAACTTATTTTGTCTACTGCCCACTTTGAGAACAAAATATGTTTTAGCGTCCCCTTTGTTTCAATTTAAAATGCATTCCGATGAAATAAATCACCCCAAGCCTCTACACAACTCCCCCATTTTTTTCTGGGTCCCAAACCGCCCGCTTCGACCTTCAGCGTCCACAAGTGGGCGTTACTGCCCACTTTGGGAAAGGCTGGTCTTTTAGACACTCTAGCTAGGTAACCTAACCACGGTTCGCCAGGTAGAGCGTTAAGCTTCACCGACCATGCGGATTACGCAACTCAATATTATCTGTGCCTAGGCGGCCTAGGCCCTAGTGCATACTGCATATTGGAACGGAGTTCCTTTTCGCGCGTTGCGAAAGGGGGTAGGCCGAAAAAATTGTAACGACACTTTTTTATTAGTACCTCCATGTTAGGGGCAGAGGGCGTCGCGTTGCGCGTTGATAGTATTCCTGTGCGTCAACTAGATGGCGTTTTTGAGAATTAACAGCGACGCGTTGTTAGTATTCCTGGGCGTCAATAGATGGCGTTTTTGGAGTTTACTCCTTAAGAATCGATTTTCATATATAAGGCGCCCGGTATGAGAAAAATCCGAGGGGTAAAACCTACTAACAAGTAACGAAAAATCGTGTCACGTTTTTGGTGCGCACCTTTAGTGCGCAACTTTCTAATTTGTTTTAACAAGATTTGAATGCACAATCCTTTAAAGTTTAAAGAGTGGGTATTCCCGGGTAAATATTAGGTATACATATAGAATGTACACATTATTCAGATAAAAAAGTAGTAGAGTAGTAGATTAGTTCAAATTCGGGGAGGGGGTAGCCGAGGTGTTGCCTTTGATGTTAGAAGAAACCCCGTTCCTCTAGGCTTATTGGGAGCGGAGTTATGGCTACTTTAGTAAGACGTTTGACAGTTGCCGAGCTGTCAATGTCAAAGTTTGAATGCTTGTAGCTCGACAACTATTTGTCCTGGATATGGGTTTCTTCGGCTTGATCTTCCTGGATTTTTCTCCTCTATTCGATTCTGGCCTTAGAATTGAGAAAAAAAAATTGATGTCTCTGATTTAGTTCAAATTCAGGGAGGGGGTAGCCAAGGTGTTTCTTTTGATGTTAGAAGAAACCCCGTTCCTCTAGGCCTATTGGAAGCGGAGTTATGGCCGCTTTTGTTCGATGTTTGACAGTTGCCGAGCTGTCAATGTCAAAGTTTTAGTGCTTATAACTTGGCAACTGTTTGTCCTGGATATGGGGTTCTTCGGCTTGTTCTTCCTGGATTTTTGTTATAAATATCAATAATTAATATTGTTATTGTGAAGTTATAATTTTTATCATTATACTGGCTAAAGTGAACTAAAAGTATTTTGAAATAACTATGGCAAAAGGGGTGTAGATAATATTGCCGGAACATCTGATTTCATATGATATTAATCTTTTTTCAGTTGAATAAACTCTTTTTGCGTATGGTTAGATACTTGTACTTAAGAGGGCGACTAACCCAAAAAATCAAATATCGTCCTTCTCTCTTCACACTCACGCCCGTCTTTCATATGCCAGGTGAAAAAGGACGACGCAGATTCATCGCCAAATTAGTTTTTTCTCAATAACTCGATAAATATACAACATTTTAATAATCCGCTAGGTCGGATTCTCAATGATAGAATTTTATACAATGTGTTAAAATATTAACTTAGTTCAATACACGGTTATGGCAATACACGAAAAATTCGTGAAAATTAGATGCATCTTAGTGATTTTTTTCTATCGAGAAAATTTTTAGATATCGTGTTTTTGTTCAGATTGAATTCTTGGAAATATAATGTAGTTTCTAATTTTAGAAAATTAAACAATTCAGGGCGTTTTTTCACTTATAATACCACAAGAGCTTCAAAATTATCGGGTATTTCCCGATAGGTTCGTTGCAAACAAATGAAGGATTCAAGTTTTTCAGGTTAAAAAATGACGAGCGCGAAGCGCGAGTGATTTTTCCTGAAAAATTGACGACTTTATTTGTTTGCAGGGAACCTTGAGGGAAATGCCAGATAATTTTGAAGCTCGTGTGGTATTCGGGGGATTATTTTTCCGTCCCAAATGTCGGCCAATAGAATTGCACCATGAGACGAAATGTACAGTTAACAAATAAGAATTTGTACCTTCCTTATAGTCTTCTCCATCCATTTTCTTCATATTGTAAGCGTAATCTTTCATAATGTTTGCCAATTGCGCTTCACTCGTTTCAGCACTCAATGTGTATTCCCTCTCAGTACAAAAAGTAGTAAATTGGTTCCAAACTGTTTTTTTTTTGCCTTCTCCGTATTAATGGGAACATTTCCTTTGACTTTTTTATCGATGGTGGACAGAGAACAAACTCCAAATCGACTCATTTTCATGCAAAATCTCCAATTTTCACAATTGAATTCAACCTGTCAGTTTGACGTGTGGTTAATTTGACTGGATCATGTTTTGTTTTTTATATATAGCAACGACCAGAGAAAATTTTCAAAAAATTATCAGTATAATACCATGTAGGTTGTACCACGTGACGTCGAATGGTGCAATTCTATTGGTCGATATTTGGGTCGGAAAAATAATCAGTATAATACCATGTAGGTTGTACCACGTGACGTCGAATGGTGCAATTCTATTGGTCGATATTTGGGTCGGAAAAATAATCAAGTATAAAAATGAATTATAAAATTGAAAATTTAGGGTTAGTCGCCCACTTAAGGAGTAAACTCCAGTCGTGCGTCGGAGCTGACACACTTTTTTTTTTGTTTTAATATATTTTTTTGAGTACTTATAATATGTATTATACAGATTTTTTTAACATAAGAAATAACTCCGTTCCATTCCCTTGACACCTCTCAAGTTTTCTGTGCCTAGGCGGCCTAGGCCCTAGTGCATACCGCATATTGTAATAATCCCACGCCAGTTTCGGTGACGGTCGCCGGTTTTGAAGACGGTTTCATTGAATCCAAATCCAATTTTCACTATAACCATAGCTAGAGATAAACTACGATAACATGGCGCGCCCCTCCAAACTTCAAAACGTTTGAAGTGCGTTGTCTTGCTCGGTCGGCTAGTTATGATTAATTGACCAACAAATCTTGGTAATAAGTGACATTAAGTGAAATATTACGAGTACTGTGATTGGTTGAATACTTACTACATACAAACTCTTTCATAAGGATGTGACTACACACATTGAAACAGTAATTTGAAGGGGCACGCCATGTTATCGTAGTTTATCTTCTACTCTATGTTATTGGTAGATATTGAACTATCAGATAAGTTGATTCCTAGGCAACTGGCAGATGGGGCTGGGGGGTCTACGTAGTTTGGTCGCGTCGCGTTACGTCAAACCCAGTCGACAAATCACAGCTAACATTGACTTGACACGATCCCACCAAAATATGTTTGTCAACTGCCTAGGAATCAATTTCCTCGATGGTACAATTTTGCCAAAAATAAAAACTTGAGAGGTGTCAAGGGACACCCGAATAGAACGGAGTTATTTTTTTATGTTCAAAAAAATATTTAAAAAAACGCCATCTATTAACGCCCAGGAATACTAACAACGCGTCGCTGTTTATTCTCTAAAAAACGCCATCTAGTTGACGCACAGGAATACTATCAACGCACAACGCCCTGTGCCCCTAACATGCAGGTACTAATAAAAAAACGCCATCTATTGACGCCCAGGAATACTAATAACGCGTCGCTGTTTATCTCGAAAAAACGCTATCTAGTTGACGCACAGGAATACTATCAACGCGCAACGCCCTCTGCCCCTAACATGCAGGTACTAATAAAAAAGTGTCGTTACAATTTTTTCGGCCTAGCCCCCTTTCGCCACGCGCGAAAAGGAACTCCGTTCCAATAATTATAGTCCACCTCTAATCTCTACTCCCGCGATCTTAAAGTTATGCATGGCCTACACGAGTTGTAACATCCTGTACAGTAGATGGTACATCGACGTTGTCAATCACAGATATTTCGCTCTCATTAAATCGAGTAAAAGTTACCGCGAGTACCACCGGAAACCCATGGGAGAAATCGATTTGAGCTATCAAGAAATATTATCCATCATTATTGCTAAGTGCCCACAAAAAACGTACGGTTCCATGCCCCATGGGATGACTACGGAACCTTTTTTTAACCCATCAATCCTCAAGCGGCAGCCGGCTGCCGCATAACAATTTAAAATCTATTGTGTCTGCGATACCCACGATGGAGGTGTTAAATAAAGTATCACAATGAAGAATATTTGTTGCACTTCCAAAGCGCTAGACGTTTTGAAAAATCTTTGAGTGGCTGATTTCCGGTCACGCTGACTGCGCGCTCACCGTCGGCGCTGATGGCCCGAGATGTATGAAATTGTAGGAAGCGTTTTTGAATGACGCGTAGCGGTCTGCGCTGATATTTCATACATTTTGGTATCGGCGCCGACAGTCAGCGAGCGGTCAGCGTGACAGAAAGATCAGCCAAGCATTTACAATGCTTTAGACTTTAGAGGTGACTTTAGAGTTTAGGCTGATTACGACTCTGTAGGTCTACTATGAAACCGTTTTGAGACTCAAACAATCGGACGAGAATTCCGCGTCAACGTGAAATGGCGTTGTTAGATCAGGACGCGCCATTTTCGTCCGATTGTTTGAGTCTCAAAACAGTTTCGTAGTAGGCCTACAGGGTACGATTCTAAAATTACAAATTTCACTGCGATCGTTGGCAGGCTCTCGTGCGGGTCTCGAGGTCTGAGATCGAAGCGATATTCTATTGGTCTGTTCTCGGGGCTCAGAGTTATTCTTTTCAAACCTACGAGTACGACATCATGTTAAGTCTACAGGAAAGTCACTTTCCTGTAGACTTAGCATGATGCCGAAAGTGTGCAATTTACATTATAGCAACGCATATGTATTGAACAGCATACAGAACATGCAAATTGTTACATCATATTATTAAATTCTCGTGTCACAATGTTAGGCCGCGTACTCCTCCGAAACGGCTTTACTGATTTTAACCAAATTTTATATGCATATTCAGTGGGTCTGAGAATCGGCTACTGGGTACTTTATATATTGATAAGTGCATTTCTATACTTATTATAAAACAAAGTCGCTTTTTTTTCCCTCATGTCCCTTTGTTCCCTTTAATTCATGAAGCCCCAAGCGGCCACATCCGGCCGCGATAACAATGAAAAAGCTATTGTGTCTCGTTTTGCCACGACTGATGGGTTAATCTTTAAAACTACGCAACGGATTTTGATGATTCTTTCAGTGTTAGATAGCCCATTTATCAAGGAAGGTTATAGGCTATATTTTATCACGCTAAGATTAATAGAAGCGAAGAAATAGAGGAAAATGTGGAAAAAACGGGGAAAATTATTTGAAAGGGCTAACTTGAACGCGCTAATCTCAGGAACTACTGGTACGATTTGAAAAAGTATTTCAGTGTTAGATAGCCCATTTATTGAGGAAGGCTATAGGCTATATTTTATTACGCTAATACTAATAGGAGAATTTTGAAAACCCTTATTATATATATATAAACCCTTATTACCCGAGATAAACCCTTTCAAAAAAATTATTTGAAAGGGTTTATCTCGCGAACTACTGGAGCAATTTTTATGTTATTTGGCACAGATAAGAAGTAGACCACATGAAGGATCGTGATAGGCTATCGATTTTAATCATTTTTTCAGTGGCTATATATTTTATACCCGTGCGACGCCGGGGCGGGTCGCTAGTGTTGAATAAATAATAGTAAATTATTACAACTCGAGACAGACGGCGACCATTGTTTGTGCGACGGGACGGGATGGGAAGTTACCATGGTAACATACTTATTTAGTCACTTCAATAAAATAATAAGGACTAAACATGGGTGAAATAGTTTTGTACTTTATATGGCAAAACAACGTTTGCTGGGACAGCTAGTATATCTATATTCGTAACATTTACTTATAGTCGTGTGCGTACAAGACAAAAAAACGAGGAATACGGCTTTTGCTGAACCAAAGATTTCCTTTGGTAGGATTGATCATTATATCCCTAAGATGGGTTTACGAAGTGGAGCCACCTGAATATTTCATGCAGGTGGGGGAGGGTTTTTTTTAGCTTTAACAAGGTATGAGGTCAATAACTGCGTGGGATTTAGGTATATAGTCGAGTTTGGTATCATTTTCGATTGAATCGAATGTTTAAATGCCAGTTTTGGAATAATATTTAGATAAAAGATAGTAAAAATAAAATAAAATAAAAAAATAGAATATATGATTTTCAACCAACGAAAACGCTGTTGACAGTGCTTAATTAATATAAGGAGGCTGATAGCCGCATTATTCTGCATGCCAAAGACATGGTGATGAATGGAGCAATAAACATATTAATATTACTAGACGTTCCGCGCGGCTTCGTCCGCGTAAATCTGAAATTTCACGGAAACCGTATATTTTTCACAAATTAATAACCCATGTCTCACGTAGTCTACTATATATTCGTATCAAATAACATAAAAATTGCTCCAGTAGTCTGTGAGATATTAGACCTTTCAAATAATTTTCCCCGTTTTTTTACATTTTCCTCTGTATATTTGCTCTTATTGGTCTTAGCGTGATAAAATATAGCTTATAGCCTGCCTCGATAAATAGGCTATCAAACACTGAAAGATTTTTTCAAATCGGACCAGTAGTTCTTGAGATTAGCGCGTTCAAACAAAAAAGCTAACTAACAAACTCTTCAGCTTTATTTTCACATTTTCCTCTGTATCTTTGCTCCTATTGGTTTTAGTGTGATATTATTATTTTTTAACAAAAAATTAAAACCGACTTCCAAGGTAAAAACAAAAGTAATACTTAATCTTAATCTAAAAAGAATCAAATAATTCTTATTCCTTATTAAAGTGGCGTCTTCAGACTTCGCCTAAACCTCAACTATTTCTGTACTCAATCTTCATGCTTTTGAAGTCGGTACCAGCCCGGAAAAGTTCTGAGATCCTTGACATAGCAATTACGCTAAGGTACCGACTTCAAAAGCATGAAGATTGAGTATAGAAATAGTTGAGGTTTAAGCGAAGTCTGAAGACGCCACTATAATAAGGAATAAGAATTATTTGATTCTTTTTAGATTAAGATTAAGTATTACTTTTGTTTTTACCTTGGAAGTCGGTTTTAATTTTTTGTTGAAAAATAATAATTTTACCCTTTTTAGTTACATAATATGAGACGACAAGACCATAATAATATTATAGCTTGTTGTCTTAGAGTTGTACATATTACTAGCGGTCGCCTGCGGCTCTGCCCGCGTGGATGTCGGTTACGGCTGCAAAAAGCCTACCCAGGAAAGACTCGGTCAGCAAAATGATTCCCCAGGTCAATTCACAGACTCCGACACTGACATCGACGACGCGGACGCAGTCATTATCCGAAGGGTGTACACAGTGCACACTGCACAGCTGATTGTCTTGAGTCTCCCTCCCGCAAGCGCATCCCGCTTGGTGACGCCCACTATCGTAATATTTTAATTTCGCCATAATTTCAAAACCAAACGTCAAATTTTAATCATTCAAAGACCAAATTTTATCTACATAAACTGTACTTAGTGATGAAATAATTTATTTTGATAAGGATTTTTAATGGCATAAGTAAAATAAACGCGTTTAAATGTTGTCCAAAAAAATTCAAGATTTTTAAATAAAAAAATGGTTATTGTGATTTGTGCCTCACTCGACATAGATAAGTATAGTGTGTCGCGGACTTTTTTGTAGATATTTATAAGATCTACAATACTTAGAACATTTTATGGTTCTATCTTTTATAGTTTCGGCAGCGTACGCAAAATAAGTAACTTTTCTGGTTGATTTATTCACCTGGCGTCCGAAAAACCCAAATATCTTACGAAACCCTATTTTTTCCAAAATAAAATTTAGCCTATGTTCAGGACAAATAATGTAGGATTTGCTTGGATTAGTTTAAATAAAGCCAAAATCCTCAAACTTGTATCTATAAGGATTCAAAAATTCTATTGGGTACCTTCAGAACCAGGGTATATCCTGGTGCAAAATCTTACTTTTTGGTAGTATATGCCTGAAATACTTCAGAAAAAATCGAAATCACTATATGTTCCCATATAAATTTCAAGGAGTCCCCTCGATTCCTCATGGATCTCATCATCAGATCACCACTTTTGTGAACATGGTACTAACCTCGGATTCAACCCTGTACAACAACAAAAGAATCATGAAAATCGGTCCATGAACGGCGAAGTTATGGTTGAACATACAAATATATATATATATATATATATATATATATATATTTGTATGTTCAACCATAACTTCGCCGTATAAAATATATATATATATATATATATATATATATATATATATATATATATATATATATATATATATATATATATATATATATATATATATATATATATAAACAGACGAACATATAACCTCCTCCTTTTTGGAAGTCGGTTAAAATATAGGCTTCCTTCCTCGATAAATAGGCTCTCAAACACTGAAAGATTCATTCAAATCGGAAGTAGCTCCTGAAATTAGCGCGTTCAAACAAACAAACTCTTCAGCTTTATAATATTACTAGCTGTCCCGACAAACGTTGTTTTGCCATTTAAAGTATTTCTACTTCATCAGTTGATACAAAATCTTACCCCCTCTTTTGTTGGGTGGGGGGGAAATTTTTATACACCAGATGTTAAGTTGGAAAAAACAGTTAATAATATGAAGTAAGTCCATTAAAGAAAAAAGTTTGATACACAATCTGACCCCCTCTTTGCTCTCCTTAGAGGGGTGGGGGGGGGGGCTGATTTTTAAACACCAGATTTTGAGGTGGAAGAAGACAAATATATCTGCGAAAACCGTATGCAAATCGGATCAGTAGTTTTCGTGTTAAAGCAAAAGTCTTATACAAAATCTGACCCCCTCTTTCGTCCCTTTAGAAGGGTGGGAGGAATTTTTTTTATAGACCAGATGTTAAGATGGAAGAAGGCAAATATATCTGCGAAAACCGCATTCAAATCGGATCAGTAGTTTTCGTGTGATAGTGGAACAAACATACAGACAGACAGACAGACAGACAGACAAAAAACTAACCACATTTTTGGCTTCTATAGCGATGTAGTAATACCCCCCGCTTATTATTTTTTGAATATCTTTAATGTACAGAATTTTCATTTCTACAGTTTTATTATATGTATAGACTAGACGTTCCGCGCGGCTTCGCCCGCGTAAATTAGATATTTCACAAACAAATTAGTCCACAATAAATAGCCTATGATCCTTCACGTTCCTACTTTTTATCTGTGCCAAATAACAGAAAAATTACTCCAGTAGTTCGTGAAATACGCCCTTTCAAATAATTTCCCCCGTTTTTTCCACATTTTCCTCTATTTCTTCGCTTATATTAGTCTTAGTGTAATAAAATATAGCCTATAGCCTTCCTCGATAAATGGGATATCTAACACTGAAAGAATTTTTCAAATCGGACCAGTAATTACTGACTCATACTAAGATTAGCGCGTTTAAATAATGCTTCTTCTTCTTCTTCTTTTTACGTTGTTTAACATCTTTATCGTGCAAATATGAGTCCTAAAATGAATTAAGCATTCTCAAGTCATCCGAATATGGTACCGAACTTGGAATAGTACCATAATGCCTCTATACAGGTTGAGACTCTTTTTTCCTCCAGAGCAGAAGCTGCTAAAATTAAAAAAAAAACTAACATCAAAAACCGCGGTGGCTCCACATCTTAAATCTATCATTGGACCATAAGGACCAATCCTACCAAAGGAAATCTTTGGTTCAGCAATAGCCGTATAATTTACCGTACACACGCAACTATAATGAACATTCGGTAAACGAATTATTATGTACTCGAGGGCGCGGTGTACACTCAACCACGTATAAAACACCTTCCGCAGTTGTGTACGCACTCCAGGAGTGCCGGCATGCAGGAGTAACGAAACAACAGACAGCCAACGATCGTTTCGATCTATCGCCTGCGCGGCGTCGTTCGATAACGCAATCGATTGTAATTTTATTTTCGCTCGATATCGTGATTTATAAAACGCAAAAGTTTCAGTAGAGGGCGCTGCTAGCACACACAGTAAATAATCCGACCACAATCCGACATGTTGCACACGTCATGTTAGAATATTGACAGAAACGTTGCCAAACGTCGAACAAAACTTTTTTTGCTGTCTGTGCTGGACGCTGGTGGTGCCTCTTACGTGAAAACATTGCAGCAATAAGTATGTCTGTCTGTCCGTCCGTGTTTTTATCTGTCTGTTATCTCCTCACGTCCTAAACGCTGAACAGATTTTGTATAAGTTCGATATTTACTTCGATATTTCAGAATAAGGCCTTTATCAGGCGCAGTCTAAAATTTTGACGGGCTTATAAAGTTTTTGAGGGGGTCACTAATTATAGGGGGTTTGGGTAAGACTTACATAGTTACTAACTAGTTTTAGGGAGGGGGATTATGTAACCCATGACCCCCACTGGGACCGTACATGGCCCACATTTCGACTGTGATTGAACTGACTGTACTATGGGCAGTACAGTGACTTCATCATGACATAACAGCCGGCCGCGGCGCATATCGAACAGGTATTGGCATATCATCATCACTATCATCATCATCCTTACTAATATTATAAATTCGAAAGTCTATCTGTCGGTCTGTTACCTCTTTACGTCTTAAGCGCCCCATATACGGTACGATTCGTCTATAACTCTATACGATCGATCGTGACGATTTGATTATTATAATATTAGTTAGTATGGATTGGGAGTTTTACAAACGCTACAGTATAACCGTTTGCTGGCCTACAGTAACAAAAGATCTTATGCATTAGCAAGTGGAACATGAGTCAACTTTCTTCAAGCTTTCACCAATGAGTAACGCAGGATAATATTAGACTGTGTGTCATTTATGGAGCACATACATTATACTGTACTCGGCGAAACATGGCGGTAGCGGTCATTGACTCCCTGCCAAAAACTTGTCATTTTCTATATAAACCGCGATTGACAATGAAGTGTCAGATGTTGTCAATCGCGGCTTTGTATAGAAAATGACAAGACGTTTTTGGCAGGGAATCAATGACCGCTACCGCCATGTTCCGCCGAGTACAGTATAGAGTGGATGGCACGAAGTTCGATACGATTCCGAGGATTCCGAGCCGATACGAACTCCGAGATAATAATTAATTAATGGCCCGTTTCACCACTTCAGACTGGGAAGTGACGGATAGGCTACCACTTAACTTGACAGATAAAGTAGAATCTATCAAAAAAGTAGTGGATAGCCTATCCGGCACTTTATCAGGAAGTGGTGAAACAGGCCCTAAGGGTAAAGACAAACGAACGTAATTTGTGACTTGTAAGTTGTGAGTCGCCGAATTTCGGTCGCGTAAAAATCTTTAAAAAAAAAGGTTGAGTGCCTCTGGCCTCTGCTTTAGATCATGTCAGGCGTTTGACAATACTTTACAAATAGTTTTGACATCTAACTTCGCTGTACTTCGCTGATCAAAATTGGCGGATGCCATTGACTAGGCGTCCAGCACAACATACAACTGCTGATAGTAATGTTTACAATTTCTTAACCGCCAGGAGCTATTCTGTGAAATAAAATGGAACGGATATGCGGTTGCCGACACAATGACTCACGAGATCACAAGATCCAAACACATCTTCTAATAAATCCCACAGCGCAAAGATTCGCTTGGAGTAAAGAGTAACAACGTCGTAAAGTCAGTTCTGGCCAGGCCACAATCCTGCGGGGTCGCATCGTGAAAATTTACGGCAAAAGTAGTAAAATTTTAAATTTACTATCGAATCGCATTAATTATTGTACGACACTGTTTTTGCGGTACGACGCATAAGGGTAAATTCAGACCGCAACGCGACGAGGCGAGGCGAGGCGCGGCGCGGCATAAAGTATGGATTTGACAGATTTCAATTGCGTGAGACGTCTTGTGAATCTGTCAAATCCATATAAATTTAGAAATGCATATCTACGCGTCGCGTTGCGGTCTGAATCAACCCTTGGGTTGCGTCGCGCCTCGCCTCGCCTCGTCGCTTTGCGGTCTGAATTGACGGCCTAGCGCGACAACGCAACACAGTGCAGTCAGGGAGGAGGGAAGGCAGCCTGCTGCCTCGCAAAATGTTCTAAGGACCCATGTCAATCTTTAGCGCCTATCGCAAATCGCGAGTCGGCGGGAACGCAGCGCATTTTCTTGCGTCTCCCGCAGCTTATAACGACAACGAATTTGACACCTAAGGGCTTCTGCCTAAACTAGCAGAATCTTAAGCTGCCTTTCCACCAGAGCTGAGCGGAGCTGTGTTGCGAAGAATGTGTTTTTGAAAACCAATAGAATCGCTTCATTGATATGACTTCCATGACATCGCTCAGCGCGGCGATGCTATTGGTTCTCAAAAACACATTCCTCGCAACTGCACAGCTCCGCTCAGCTCTGGTGGAAACGCAGCCTCAAGGGCGACCTGCGAGTTAAGAGAAAACAGCTTGAGCCCTACGGCCGTTATCATACTTGTGGTTGGTGCTTTGTACACGCCGCACCGAGGACGTCGCTGTTACGCAATGTTTTTGTCGCATGTTTGCAGCGAGTTTACCATAAAGTTAATATACCTAGCGGAATAGAGAAACAAAGGCCTGAGCAAGCGAGATGTCACTATCAGTAACACTGCGAGGTAAAAAGATACGTGTGATACATGACAGCAGGACTCTTTTTTTGACGTCCAGTCGGCACTTATCGGCAAGCTGATTAATCTCTAAGAAATATGCTTGTGTAAATGTATACGTATTACGTACACACATTTTTACACACAGATGTAAATCAATTTCGGTTTCGTTCAATAACAGCTCGAGATTGTTGTAGAGCAGTGGTTCCAAACCTTTTTAGAGCTGTTACCCCTATGGCCTGTTAGAGAAACTGATTTACCCCCCCCCCTCCCCCTCCCCCAATTAAAACAAGTTTATAAATTTGTATTGGTAAATTCGCAAGTTTTTTAATATAATTAGGTTCAGACTTCAGTTACACTTAACGCGCATCTCATATCATGCTCTACGTTCAGACGGTTTCTTGCCTTTTTTTAATGTTACCAGAGTTGAGAGGCCGCTCTCGCCATTACAAGTGGAAGCTAACGGTACCAACATTTTCAGATCTCTGTCTGCAATGATAAGGTATTCTGTAGCTGTGTTTCTCCAAAATGTACAGAGTTTATAATTTTTTTTCTGTCAATTCATCTATTTTAGGTACCACCTCTGTTACCCCTTTAGAATAGCTTACCCCCGCGGGGGTAATTACCCCCAGGTTGGGAACCACTGTTGTAGAGCAACTAGGTATATACTTTAATGGAGTTTACTCACAGAACGCTGTTATCCCTTTCCCTTGCGCGTCTGCGACGTATTTGCTGCGCACGGTTCAGTCCTAAATCACTACTGCATGTCACCTCTGCATCCTAATCTATGACGCGCCAGGAATAGGTTCATCGCTCGCATTTAATTGTTGGTGCAGTCAAATTGTTAACGTCTATGCTAGATCAATTTCAACTTTATCCCTTTACGTTAAAGTACAATTCAGCTTAACACGAAAATTAACTTTAATTCACACTAATTCGTGTCAAATCAATTTGTATTCTAACACTTTCAAATTAGGGTAGCCTTTGGCTATTTCACAGAAATCATCCTTTAATTAATAGACTGGGTTAGCCAATTTAAACCCTATTTCTATGATTTAGAGTACATTTTCTTGTGTTAAACAATTAACTGGGGTTTAGTAATGAGTCTTTGATCTATCTTACTGCTAAGTGACGCTAATGTGATAGAACACAGCACTGTTGGTTTACAAGTGTTTTGAAAGAATTACAAACAGCAGGGTCTAAAATGGATGTTTTGAAATAAATTCTTCCAGTGCAGTAACTTAAACAGACAGGCAGATATACACTTACACACTTATATTCATACAACAATATAACAAAACTAAGTGATAATACTTTAGGGAGTGTATGTGTTCCTCGTAGAGAGTTGTGATTGTGAAAGTAGCAGCGCTGAAAGACCAATTTTTTAACCGACTTCCAAAAAACGAGGAGGTTATAATTATGTTCGGCTGTGGATATTTTTTTTAGGGTTCCGTACCCAAAGGGTAAAAACGGGACCCTATTACTGAGACTTCGATGTCTGTCCGTCTGTCCGTCTGTCTGTCCGTCTGTCTCCAGGCTGTAACTCAAGAACGGTAATAGCTAGAGAGTTGAAATTTTTCACAGATTATGTATTTCTGTCGCCGCTATAACAACAAATACTAAAAACAAAATAAATTAAATATTTAAGGGGGGCTCCCATACAACAAACGTAATTTTTCAAACATTTTTTGCTCGGTATCAACGATGACAACAAGTAGGCACTTGAAATTTTCACAAAAGCCTTAATTATATGTGTACTTTAATAATTAAAAATAATATTTATATAAAATAATAATTTAAGGGGGGCTCCCAAACAAAAAACGCAATTTTTGGCATATTTTTGCTCTATAACGGTACGGAACCCTTCGTGCGCGAGTCCGACTCGTACTTGGCCGATTATTTTATTTAATTTTATAGTTGTACTCCTTAGTTTATAGAAAAAAGTTGATTTTTTAAGTTCCTCTATCTATCAGATCTCTTAATTTAAGAAGAGTATATTTTTTTGTTAAAACTACTAATCTTCAAAGATTATAATATATCTCAAGATTTTATTATAGTTTATGTTATTTGAAGGTCTGAAATAAAAGTCTAAAGCATAAACAAGTATTTTACTCATTTCAATCATTTCTTGATACCATAGAACCCGAATTTAAGGTGATTATTCATGAGCGGTCTCCAGGACCGCACGTAGGTGGTTATGTTACTGAAATAGGTGGTAGGTAGTTAAGGGTTAAGGTGTAACAAAACTAAAATTCGTCGCGCCGAAATTAATAATTATAGTGCCTGTCCAGATGAGGCGTTTTACGCGCGAAGTCTATACGCGCGTTAATCAAAGTACATAATATCTTCAAACCAAACATCATAATCCGTCAAGCGATTGCGTGAAAATTCCACAAACTGTCAAAAGACCTTTCTTTCAGATTGTTAGACAGACTGACAGACAGAAAGTCGTCTTTCGGGAGACGGACAGACCCTTCAAGAAGTGTCTTTCTCTGTCTTTTAGACTGTCAGACAAACACACACACTCTCACTAATACAATATTAGTAGTTAGTACGTATTCTAACTTCTAAGTCGCGTGCAGCTAAGAGCATTATGCACTTGTAGGGCTCTGGGCCCTTGAGTGACGTGATAGCCCGTAATATGTAATTACATACTTGTTACGTGCGTATTAGCTATGAGTGGATGAAAACGAGCAGACAGATCGCCTGATCGGAAGTGTAACCATTGAAATATTTAGCGCCGTATGTCTATACTTACCGAATTTCGTTTAAATCGTTTCAGCGGTTTAGCACCTCCATCGTGGGTGTCGCAGACACAATAGATTTTCAATTGTTATGCGGCAGCCGGCTGCCGCTTGGGGATTGATGGGTAAATATGGATGCGAAAGTCTATCCATGTCCATCGTAACTTCTCACGCTCAAACCGCTGGAATCTGATTGTATAAACTGTGCAGTTTGGTAAGAAAACACTTGGGAGTCCCGGGAAAGGACATATTATACTTTTTATCCCGGAAAAATGTACGGTTTCCGGGCGATAAACGAATTTCTGCGCGAACAACCGCCGAAAAAAAAACGCCGGCAATGCACCTGCAACTCTTCTGATGTTGCGAGTGTCCATGGGCGACGGTAGTTGCTTTCCATCAGGCGATCCGTTTGCTCGTTTGTCCCATTATTTCATAAAAAAAAAAACAAAATCAACCGGTTTCCAACCGAATTTCACCAAAATAGTTTCCGCTGTTTGAGCGTAAAGAAGTTACAGACATACATTCGCATTTGTATTAGTACGGATTGCATCACTTGACGTCAAACGTTAAATGGTCGCCCATAATGTGTAAATAGTAAATGGTTCTTGAGTCTTGACCTTGAGAATGTGTTAAGGTGCAATCACACTAGTACGATTTGAAGGAAGATTCTTTAAAGTGTTTTAAATTTATATTTGTTTATTCGTTAAAGTGTTTCATGAATGGGTTTTATAGAAAACTAGCTGCTGTTGGAGGCTTTGTCGGCGTCAAGTGTCAACTGTCAACACCATGATGTTCCCAATTTTTCAACATTTTCTACTGATCCCTCGCTCCTTATTGGTCACAGCGTGATCTAGCCCAAACCCTTTTCGATAAATGGATTATCCAACACAAAAGCAATTTTTCAATTCGACCCAGCTGTTCCAGAGATTTGCGTATTCAAAGAAAGGAAAAACCTTCAGCCTTCTTATATCTGCCAAGACAAAAATCAAGTCAAAATGTCTAGTAGGGTTATGACAAGTAATGTCAAGACATGTGTGATGTGATTCTTTCAGATTTTCTGAAATAAATTAGAAGTGAATATTCAAAATTTAAATTTAGAATTTTGTCAAAAGTACCTGGATATTGCAGACTCGTATTTTTTTTTCAAAATCGCATGTGTATAGTTGCCGTTTAAATACTTCTGCAAATAATTTCGGCCTTGGAAGCATGTGTATGTTTTAGATAACCATACAGACAATCTTACTTGGTTATAACTACTCAGTTTTATGGGAAGTCTAGCATTTGACGTTTTATTCCTTTGCAGCGAAAACAAATTTTAAGCAAAAAAAAAACAACAGTTGCACTCCGGGAGTGCCGACAGAAGTGAAAAGTAACAGCAGTAGCAGACATACAATATGTTCGGCGCGGTGGCAAGTGGGGAAAACTACTTGCTCTCCTACGCCGCGCCGGCGATCTATCTCCCTCAATCTTACGAATTTTTGATCAGGTCAGTTGTTTAGAGTTCAGACGAACAGACACTAGCTGAAACATATTTTTTAACCATCATAAAAACTTTACAACGCGGCTAAAGGAGTTTTCTTCACTTCTTCAAAAAATTCAAACACTTCAAAAAGTATGTTAGTTTGTCTCTCAAATCTGAAATCTGTCAGTGTTTCTGTTCTTTCGCATTTCTACTGGGCCATGCTAAGTCTGCGCGGCGAAACGCCATTCGATTCTTCAAAATCAAGGCCCCAGCTCAATTACACAATATTAAGGAACACCAAAAAACAAGATCAACTCATAATCGAAAAACATTATGGTAAACAATAATTTCACGCATCGGTCAACACGAGAGCGAAAAGCAATTTAATTCAAACGAGATACGACTCAAAATTGCTTGGCAACAATAATTACCGTAATGTTCTAAGAAATTTCTTACAAAATTTACAAAGCAACTGAAATAACTATTTAGCGTTTACAGTTACAACGTCTGTTTGACAAGCGAGAAAAATGCTTTTAGTCACATGTCACATCACACATCCACAATACAAAGGATAACGTCACACAAACTCACAGAAAAACGGGTCAAAAGACGCTGAGTTTAAACTATATAAAAAAATCTAAGGGCCCTATCACACTGGCGATTTGCGGGCGGAGCGGGCTCGCGGCGAATACGTCGCGAACACGCCGCGGGCGCGTATCGAAAGCAGCTGTCGTAATAAGTTACGAAATAGCTGTCACATGCCAGGATCTGTCATGTATCACGAAATAGCTCTAAAATTTTTGACAATTGACATTGAAAGACCCTTCTTGGTGGCATATGAAATATCAAAAATAAAACTTGAGAGGTGTCAAGGGACACCCGGATGGAACGAAGTTGCTTTCTATGAGAGAGAGAGAGACACGCGGACGCCGCACTCCTCACAACTATAGCAAACTCTTGGTCTTAATTTTTTTCCGTCTAGCCTCCTTTTGCAATGCGCGATAAGGAACTTCGTTCCAAAAACCCTCATTTCTCAGTTGTCTCAGTCTGTGGTCTCACCTCAAAGCGCTGCCCTGTTCGCGTACATCGACGTCATCCCCGCGGCTCGGCAGCCCCGACATCGCTCATGTCATCGCGACACCTGCAACAAGATGGCGGGTTAGACCATAGACAACACACATGTCATGGAATAAGAATAAGAACATTTATTTGCAAAAACATGGTATTGACATTATGATGGTACAATATATAGATAAGATTAGGCCTAGGTGAGACCGACACGACATGACGCTACACTTCAGCAGGTTTAGCATGACAACGTTAGAAACGGGAAAGAATGGTCATACTGATTACTGACAGATTTTAGTTTCGATCACATATTATTATAATAATTTATGTTATGTGATCGAAGGATTTTAATGACAAAATGGCGAATTTCCTTTCGCGCCGTGTCGTGTCGCTTTAGTGCGGTCTCGGTCGGTCGGTCGGCACTCGGCGCCTGACGGTCACTAGATCATAGGCCAGTGTTTCCCAAACTCGTCGGGACCGCGACCCATCTACAAGAAAGTTTAAAGTACGTAGCCCACCTTGTGTCATGAAGACAAAAAAGCAGCGGTATGTTGCTGCCGCAACATTTACCCGTTAATAATTCTTCACCACCATAATATCACCATCGTCAGCCTTACTTCACAATTACGTTTGCGTTCTAATGCCCCGCCTCCGTCCCGCACGCATCCACGACGACGAACGAACGAATAAAATGACAATCGAACGAGTACGGCAATCGTCCTACAGTTTCAGGGCCCACCCAAAATCTACCCGCGACACGACGACCCACACTTTGGGAAATACTGTCATAGGCGGTTTGACCGCAGCGAGCACGCGGAGGATTCGCAGCGAATTCGCGACGTTTGCTAGATGTATGGGCGCCGCGCAAACTGCCAGTGTAATAAGGCGCTAACAACCGCAGAGTTTAACAGAAAATGTAACCTGGAGTTTATGTCAAAATCTTCATTAAATTAAAATTAAGTAATCATTACTAGTACTGTCGTTATAAAATAAAGACAGAAAGATTACTATCGTGCCTCTCGCTCGCGTCTTTTAAGGACTCGTTTAAAATTCGAACATTGAATTTCAAATATGGAAGGGACGCGTGATTTCCGTTACATAACTGTTATTTTGAATATGGAATGGATTATGGAAAACCTTTTGACATAAAAATCTGTTCTAAATCCATAATATTAACATTTTGGCACGCTTTTGCCAATTTAATACATATTATCTGATTTATGGCTTACTTAAACAAAATCTTTTGCGCTAACTGCTTCACTCCGATTGTATTAATTTTAATTATTAACTGTCAATAAAATATAAAGATTTTTACAGATAATATGTATGGGGATTATGTAAAAATCTTCATTTAATGACGGTTAAGTATGTAACTTCCTTCCTTCTTCCTAAAAGACGTATTTAAATAGAATTAAACTGTTACTAAAGAATAGCTATTTACAATCAATAACAAGATTGTGATTCCCTCTCTTTCTATGTCAATGAACTTGTTAGCCGTTTCGCTCTAACGCCATTCATAGAGTATGGCACTTAGGCTACTAGACCACTTCATCAACGGAAGTATCTAATAAATAGCCTGTTAATGCTTCTTAAAGTTTTTTGACAGAAGTTAATCTATTTAATAAGGATTTTGATTGGCTTATCACAAAATTAAGCAACCAACAACGAATTGAATCCATACTAATATAATAAACGCGAAGGTGTGTCTGTCTGTCTGTTACCTGTTTACGCCCAAACACTTGAACCGTTTATACTGAAAATCGGTCGAAAACTGCTAAACCGATTTTGCTGAAATTCGGTATGGAGATACTTTGAGTCCCGGGAAAGGATGTACCTAGGATACTTTTTATCCCGGTAAAATGTACAATTCCCGCGCGATAAACGAATTTTGGCGCAACAGAGTTGCGGGCGACGTGTAGTACATTGCTATTAACTCATGTCAAAATAACCTCCTTCTTTTTGGAAGTCGGTCAAATATTTAGAAACCGAGCATAAAAGAAGTTTTTACATCGGAAATCAACTCTCAACTCTTATCACAGACATTTTTTATGCAATCCATTCTTATATCGAACTTATCTCCTTAGGAAGTGGGTTAAACAAATTTAGAATAAGGGTCAGGTCACACCGAAACGGAACGAAACGCGACGCTGCATTTTCACTTGCTTTTCAAAAAACTATTTATTCACTTCACTAGAAGATGACACATTTCTTTTTAAATAATTCAAAGACGAACACGAAAAGCGTCGATGTTGCACTTTTAACTTGCTATACAAAATCAAACAGTACCTATTATCTATACAAGATGATGATGACACATTTCTTTCGGCATACCGTACTTCAAAGACAGGACGAAAAGCGACATTGAGAAGTATTTTGAAATTTTTGAACTAGTTATTCAAACTTGAACTTTATTGGAACAGAGTTCCTTTTCGCGCGTTGCTAAAGGGGGCTAGGCCGAAAAAATTGTAACGACACTTTGTAACGACACTTTTTTACCCGACTGCCAGGAGGGTTATGTTTAGTGCGTATCTTCTATGTATGTAATATTCTTTATTACCTCGTATCTTCAGAACGGCTAAACGGATTTTCACATTTGAGGTATCGTTAGATTTGTCTTAATAGCCCGAGTGTTCTTAGATAGGTGACATTAAGAAAAAACCAAAATGGCGGATGTTTGACGCCATATCGTGAGGTAAACAAAAATAAAAATTTACCAAGCAAAAAATAAAAATTTACCAAGCATATCGAGTGGGGTATCAAAATAAAGAATTTTACTTAAGTAAAATAAATTTTACTTAAGTAATGATTAAAATTAAGTAATGATTAAAATTAAGTAATAATTAAAATAATCAAGTAATTATTAAAATTAAGTAATTATTAAAATTAAGTAATAATTAAAATTAAGTAATGATTAAAATTAAGTAATAGTTAAAATTAAGTAATGATTAAAATTAAGTAATGATTAAAATTAAGTAATAATTAAAATAATTAAGTAATGATTAAAATTAAGTAATAATTAAAATAAGTAATGATTAAAATTAAGTAATGATTAAAATTAAGTAAGTAATGATTAAAATTAAGTAATAATTAAAATTAAGTAATGATTAAAATTAAGTAATGATTAAAATTAAGTAATGATTAAAATTAAGTAATGATTAAAATTAAGTAATAATTAAAATTAAGTAATGATTAAAATTAAGTAATGATTAAAATTAAGTAATGATTAAAATTAAGTAATTATAAAAGTTAAGTAATGGTTAAAATTAAGTAATGATTAAAATTAAGTAATGATTAAAATTAAGTAATGATTAAAATTAATTTTAATCGAAATTGATTAATCAAACAATCGATTGGTTTTTTTTTCGATTGTCGATATATTTTTTTTAATCGATTGTAAGGGTTTCGATTAATTAAAAATGGTTTTAAAAAATGCACAACGTTAATAATCAAGTTTTCACTTCTGCCGGCACTCCCGGAGTGCAACCCGTCTTTTTTATTAGTACCTGCATGTTAGGGGCAGAGGGCGTTGGGCGTTGATAGTATTCTGTGCGTCAACTAGATGGCGTTTTTTGAGAATAAACAGCGACGAGTTGTTAGTATTCCTGGGCGTCAAAAGATGGCGTTTTTATAATATTTTTTGAGTATATTATGTATTATACAGATTTTTTTAACATAAGAAATAACTTCGTTCCATTCGGGTGTCCCTTGACACCTCTCATTTATTTATTCATTAAGTACACAAGAGTCAAGAAGATTACCGTATACATTTCTTTGATAGGCTTCAAAGTGCGTTTTACAACGTGACGCTGTGCTGCCCCTCCAGGCATTTCGCTGCGTGTCACTTATGACTTGTAATAACGCCCGCAAGTGGAGCTCCGTTACGCCAAAATTCGTGAACGCAAAGTATCTCCATACCAAACATCTGTATCAGTTTAGCGGTTTAAGCGAAAATCTTTAAAGTTTATCACGCGAGAGTTGCACATTTTGCCGTTGTCAAAACTATCCTTTGTCTTTTCCTGGGACACCAAGTATCTGGACGTGCCAAATTTAATTAAAATCGGTTCAGTGGCTTAAGCGTGAAGAGTTAACAGACACATTTTCGCATTTATAATATTAGTACGGATACAGATATCTGCAGCAACAGTGACTGTTTGTCATATGTCGCGTCGCGTTTCGTCTCAATGTTACCTCACCCTTATTCAAACGAAAAAGTTGATAAAACTTATCATGCAGATTAAAATGTTCTTACAATGGGACATTAAAATGCAGAAAACAGTTTCCTACATAATTTTACGGGTGAACGATTTTGGTGGGATTTTGAAATGAGGTTTCATTATTATATTATGTTTTCTGCAATGTACAATTTGGGAAATATAATATTTAGCAATAAGATAACGCCTCCCACGCCTCCTACATCGGTTTACATGTTGACATTTCTACGCAGGAATTATTTAATAGTGCCCAAGCGTGTGCGCAGTACACAAGAGCACTCGCTTCCTTTGCTCTCATAACCCAGTGGGGACGGAAAACCGACACGACTGGCGAGAGATCAGGCGAAGGATTTTTTACATGCCCATGACCCATCCGACGCATGGATCACCTTACTTATCAATCTGGTGATCAACCTGCATTGTCCGGTGATAACGCAGGAATCGAACCAACATTCAACAACCACCAAATCATGAGCTCTAAACCACTGGACCACAGAGGCGTTGAGGAGAAAAGTTTAAGAAATAGTGACAGTGATAAAAATCTATGTTACATATAGACAATGATGAAATACTAGGTATATCAATAAGAATTCGACACAATATGACTGTTATGTAAGGTCGAATTTATCTAATGATAGTTTAGGGCTGCTTTCATACGGAGCTATAACGGCCAAAATGTACGCCCGCAGAAATTCGCTTATCGCACGGGGACCGTACATTCTGTCGCGATAAGAAGTATCCTATGTCCTTCCCGGTGTCTTATTCTATTTCTATGCCAAGTTACACGAAAATCGATCTATTAGTTCGAGAGATTAGCGCGTTCAAACAAACAATTATTCAGCATATTGTGTGCCATCGAGGAAATAGATTTCTTGGCAGTTGCCGGACCTACGTCAATTGGTCGAGTTATGTCAATTCGATATCAGTCGTGATCTGATGGCTGGGTTTGACGTAACGTGACCAGACTATGTAGGTCCGCCATCTGCCTAGGAAATAGGAATCAACTTCTCTGATAGTAGAAGTAGGTATCAGAATTCTATTAAACTAGTTGGTGGCCTAGAATGTCTAGGTTTAGTAGCATTAGGCATTCTAGGAAACAATTAGCACTATCTAACCATCTGCTCTTAGAAATCTAGGCCAATTCTGTGTACTCCGTTTAGTTCCAACTGATTCTTACGTTAACAGAAACGATATTGCACTATAGTGCTACTAATTTGAGTAGCTTAATTTGGGCAACTAAGATATCTAAACTAATATCATAAACTGTGTTCTGTGCATCTGTTTTTCTGTCTGTTGACTGTTACACCTTTAAAACTTAAAAGGATTAATTTGTATTGATAAAATTCGATATCAAATACTTTGAATTCCGGGAGAGGACATACATACACATAGGATAGTTTTCATCCCAAAAATTGTACGGTTCCCGGGCGAAAAACGAGTCGCAACTCGCAAGTCGCAACATCTCATCAGAGAGCTGACGCTCGTTGGAGTTGAGTATGCAAAATATTATTATGAGGACGATTTTTTTTTACAAACAAATTGGACCAATACCAGGCCTGTCCCACTCGCGCGAATAGGCATCGAACTGTAAGTACCACCCGCGGGTGGCAAATCAGTAGGGACTCACAAGCGAGCGGTGACGCACGCGTACGAGTTGTTCGTTGCATAACTGCGTATTGCGTAACTTATTCGATCGCTATCACAGAATTGATATTAATCTCACAATGGACAATAAAAAGAAAAGAGCAAATAAATATTGCGCAGTGTTTAACTGTCTTAACACGGATTGTAAACCAAACTTAACTTTCTTTACTATTCGAAACCTTATTTGTTTACAAAAATAACTAAGCTATACAAACGCTTTAAGTAGGTAATATAATACCGGTTTCAATAATTAAGATACGGTACCTATCGAATCTAAGTACGCGTAACTAGTTACACACGAATTTTTGATAATTAAATCTACATAGTACTAAGACATAATAATACTTATATTATTTCGAGTTAAATAAAATGTAGTTAATTAAATATAAAGATTATAATATTATTTTTAAAAAGAGACAACCCTGATTTCTTCAGAAAAGGTACGAGTTATGCGATAGAAAGAGAGCGGAGATGTAGGCAAATATAATTGTAGGCACCTAGCACTGCGCGGTCGGAATTTGAACTTTATGGTATCGTAGCATGAGTCGTTAATTCTTTAAACGGGTTTCGCCAGTGGGAATTCTGTTAGTACAACTAATAAATATTCTGCGCCAATACGACTTCTGGCAAGTGGCAACATTCAGATTCATAATCTGCATGCTTATCTGAGTTCAACCCCATTCACAGAATGCCGTCTTCATATCATGTTGCATACTCAACTCCACACAATATGACACAGCACGTGGTCTAGTTGCGGGCATCATCTACTGTCCTACTGACTACTTCCATTTTACATTCCATTCCATATTCCAAGAACTAAATTAATTTAGAATCGCTCCGTATGTTTTGCCCTTAGGCGGTCACGTAAAGACAAAGATTACGCTTCTGACGTGACTTGCGAAATTGTCGTGAGCATGACCAAATGTGGGTGTGTGCGTATATCCATACTAATATTATAAATGCGAAAGTGTGTCTGTTTGTCTTACCTCTTCACTCCTAAACCGTTGAACCAATTTCGCTGAAATTGGGTTTGATGGTATTTTGAGTCCCGGGAAAGGACGTAGGATATCTTTTATGCCGGAAAAATGAACGGTACCCGCGCGATCAACGAATTTTGGCGCAACGGAGTTGCGGGCGTCATCTAGTGTGGGTATATGTGGTAGAGATAAACTACGATAACATGGTGCGCCCCCCCAAAATTCAAAACGTTTGAAGTGCGTTGTCAAAACGTTTGATGTGCGTTGTCTTGCGCGGTCGGCTAGTTATGATTAGTTGACCAACAAATCTTGGTAATAAACTAATAAATGACATTGTGAAATATTACGAGTACTGGTTGATTGGTTGAATACTTACTACATACAAACTCTTTATAAGGATGTGACTACACACATTGAAACAGTAATTTGGAGGGGCGCGCCATGTTATCGTAGTTTATCTCTAACCCTGAGCGTTTGTAATGACCTTAATAAATAAAATGTGTCTTTGTTTAGGATTTGGATATTCTGAGTCTGAGGTCATGACTCATGTCATACGAGTAAGTAACATATTGTGATTCTTTTTTACTTTAGGCTGAATTTATAACGCGCGGGTTTGCCGCTACACCGCGAGATCACAAGCAGGGCCCCCGCTACCGTAATATGTGCAACGTGTGCAATGCACACGGGCGCCATCCTCTAGGGGCGCCAAAACCAAGGACCCAAAAAAGCCTAAAAGGGCGCAAAAATTCTTTTTTTGCACACAGGCGCCAGTAGCCCTTACGGGGGCCCTGATCACAAGCAATAGTATGTCACGATCGCTTTAAATATGGACCAAGAGCCTGCGACGGCCAGACTTTCCTCCTCTTTTGACAGACCGACACCCTCAAAGTCTAATATGTCAATACAAAACACACATTTGACAAGTTGTCAAATGTGTGTTTTGTATTGACGCTCCCGCTTCGCAGTCGCGTGGAGGGGGATGACAGCTTTAGTTCCCCCTAAGTAGTTTTGGCGCTAGTGTCGGTACGGAAGTGTTTTTATCTGTGCGCATAATCCGTCAATGTCATTTTCTCCTTGTAGATTGTACTTTAATCGTTGGTCATTTTTGTAAATGTCATTGAAGGCACTGAGATTGTTTGTTTGTTTGGTTATAATTTCGAGTTGAGTGCCGGTTAATCTTGTGTTATCCTCCTTTCGAGTTCAGTTGAGATATTTGTGAAGCCATCCGCCTCTGTCCTCAGTGCAATATTCATCGTATAATCACATGTGTTGCGTACGATGGTCCATGACCAGAGCCAGTTGTTGAACTACCGTGTTTGTGCTAAATATTTTGACCGTACACAGTTTGATGAAGCTGGTTCTAGGATCCGGTATTCGTATCCTTGCCTGTTTACCGCATCAGAGATAGCTCATGGTGTGCCACTTAATAATGAAGGTAAGTTTCCTTCTCACTTTAATTATAAAATAGACAGTATTCAGTACCTACATATTGTGTGTGTATCTATTGAAAAGCCATATCAAAGGTTGTCAAAATATGTGTGGCTTTTGTATCCATACTTCCATAGATAGGATGTAATAAATCCATACTTTCATACTATAAACTACTATAACTTCTTATCTATACTAATATTATAAAGAGGTAAACTTTGTTTGTTTGTTTGTTTGTTTAATTATAATGAATAGGCTCAAAAACTACTGGACCGATTTAAAAAATTCTTTCACCATTCGAAAGCTACATTATTCACGAGTAACATAGGCTACTTTTTATTTTGGAAAATATAGGGTTCCGTAAGATATTTGGGTTTTTCTGACACAAGGTGAAAAAAATCAACCAGAAAAGCTTCTTATATTGCGTACGCTGCCTAAACTATAAAAGATAGAACCATACAATGTTCTAAGTAAATGTAGATCTTACAAATATCTACAAAAATGTCCGCGACACACTATACCTATCTATATCAAGTGAGGCACAACAACCATTTTTTTATTTAAGAATCTTGATTTTTTTTTGGACGACATTTAAACGCATTTATTTTACTCATGCTAATAATCCTTATCAAAATAAATTATCTCATCACTAAGTACAGTTTGTGTAGAAAATATTTGGTGTTTAAATGACTAAAATTGGACGTTTGGTTTAGAAGTTATGGCGAAATTAAAAATTGCGATTTACGCCCGTTTCGAAGTGGGCAAGGCGGGGGTGCGCAGTAGCGAAGATTATGACCGGCCCTGCAGCTGGTGAATTAGCTCATATACCAAGAATATCAACGATCCCTACTGATTTGCCTATAGGCTATAGTCTATACCCTGCAAAAGGCTCCAATTTCCTGTGAGACGTAGCTTTTGCGGCGGTACCGACCAATGTGGGCCATGGGTAGTAATAATGAATATAAATCAAAACTGCTGAATCAATTTTAATCATTTTTTCAGTGGCTATATATTTTATACCCGTGCGAAGCCGGGGCGGGTCTCTAGTATTATATAAAATTCTCTCATCACAATGTTGTTACCTTAGAAATAATTTATATTGTATGTTCTACAATATAAATTATTTCTATTTTGTTGGGTCAGCTATGCGAAGGTGTATCTGTCTGTTATCTCTTCATGGTCAAACCACTAAACCGATTTTGCTGATATTTGGTATGGAGATAGTTGGAGTTCTGGGAAAGAACATAGGAATCGTTTGAATTCGTAATTACATATTTACAAAATATTTACATGTAGGAAGACATTTTACTTGAAGTGTTTTTAGGGTTCCGTACCCAAAGGGTAAAAACGGGACCCTATTACTGAGACTTCGATGTTTGTCCGTCTGTCTGTCTGTCCGTCTGTCTCCAGGCTGTAACTCAAGAACGGTTATAGCTAGAGAGTTGAAATTTTCACAGATTATGTATTTCTGTGGCCGCTATAACAACAAATACTAAAAATAAAATAAAATAAATATTTAATTTCGAAAAATCACGTTTGTTGTATGGGAGCCCCATACAACAAACGTGATTTTTCGAACATTTTTTGCTCGGTATCAATGATGACAACAATTAGGCACTTGAAATTTTCACAAAAGCCATATAATTAATATGGACTTTAATAATTAATAATAATATTTAAATAAAATAAAAATTTAAGGGGGGCTCCCATACAAAAAACGCAATTTTTGGCCTATTTTTGCTCTATAACGGTACGGAACCCTTCGTGCGCGAGTCCGACTCGCACTTGGCCGATTTTTTATTTTATTTCAGATAAAAACCGTGATAGCTCATCAAACCATGACACCATGAAAAATACTGCAGAAGAAGAAGAATTATTTGACGACCTGTTTGGCAGCATGAACGTCAGGAGGAACCCTGACACACTGCACACACAGTTAGACGGTCAAATTTTCATCAATCTGATCCATCAATCTGATTAACGGAATATTGATGGTTATAAAAAGTTCATAATAAAAATACGATCAATCCATCAATCCGTTATTTAGACGATCAAATTTTCGTCAATCTGTACCGGATTGATGAAAATTTGACCGTGTAACCTGTGACATAGATAATATGCATTCAAATCCTTAATTAATAATTATGTCAAATATAATATTAAGTCCACACTCGGAATTTGCAAAATTGTGAAGAAGACAATGGTGACTCAATCAATGATATAAGTCATTTATTTTCAGAAGAAAATATTGGTGTTGATAAAGAAAATATCGCACTAAATAAATTAGTCTCGCCGTCACCATTGTCTTCTGAAACATTAAATATTTCGAATGTCTTTGCTGAAAAGGTCAGGGTTCAAATATATGCACATATACTGCTGGCTATATAATATGTAGAAAAACTACAAAAAAGTATGTAAATTGTTATACATGTACAAACATATAATTATTATGATTGCATTATTGAGACTCCAATGTTAAGAAAATCAAAGTTAAATAAATGATATAATAATAATGTGTTGTTTTATTATTTTTTGTAACTCGACTTGAAATATCAAAATCTATCGGTTCTGAACATATTCCCTAAATATCGATTTCATGGTCCCACTTTTTTTTCATAATGATCTATGCACTACTTATTTTTTATCTGTGCTTCTCATTTTGACACCTGTGATAAAATCGGCGATCGCAGCGCCAAAACTACTTTGATGGAACTACGCAAAACAAGCTCTCCTATCTGTAGCTTGCTACATATATTAATCTGTGGTCGCGTAGGTTTGTGCTAAGCATACTTTAAGGGCCTGTTTCACCACTTCCTGATAAAGTGCCGAATAGGCTATCTACAACTTTTTTGACAGATTCTCCATAGTCTATACTTCATAATATATCAAGTTATGTGGTGGATAGCCTATCCGGCACTTATACGGCCCTAAGAAAGTTTAAGGGTGTCGGGCAGTAGGAAGCAACTGTCAAAAATGTCCGGCACTGGAAGACGAGATTCCTCCACTTACCGCGAAGAATGTAAGCTATGAAATTCAGCTTTACTCTTTCTCGAAGGTCAGGTAGACCTTCAGAACTGGATACCTCCTAAAGTAACCGCGACCGAAACTCCATAGTTGCGCGTACGCGTCGCGTTGCGGTCTGAATTGACCCTAAGAAGGTTGTCACTTTGATAAAGTCTGAAATCTCAAATTGTATCCAAATGAAATGTGTGTCAGGGATAATATTGTGTGTGGGTGCACACGCCATGTACGGTGGACGTGGGTTCGATCACATATCGCATTAATTTTTTATTGTAATATTTTAATATTGCATCCGTCGTGGATGGTTCATACAGGACTTTTCGAGCGTAGTATGTAACATGGTGCCCGCACCCTTAACTCCGCGGCCTCAAAATTCGTTATCGCACGAGAACCGTGCATTTTTCCGCGACCAAAACTATCCTATGTCCTTTCCGTCCCTCAAAGTATTTCCATACCAAATTTCCTCAAAATCGGTTTAGCCATTTCAGCGTGAAGCGGTAACAGACAGACACACTTTCGCATTTATACAGGGTGCAATCAAACCTTCCTGTCAAATTTTTTCTAGGGCTTAGGTATCATTAGGAGAGTCCATTTAACCAAAAAAAAAATGGGTGTTATATTTTTTTATTTACATATTTTATCCCATTTAAAATCGTTGCAGATTGGTCACTCGCGGCGCGGGGGAATGAGCGGGGGTAACGCGAGGGAGGCGCGCGCGCGGGGTCACATCACGCGCGGCCCGCGGGCGACGCGTCTTGTCCATCCATTAAATATTGAAGTGTTTTTTTAGGATAACTTTCGGAAGCTATTCCTCAACATAGCTGAGTGATTATAAAAGAAAATATACGTGTATTTTTATTTTTAACAAGGATCAATATATAAAATTTGGCAGGAAGGTTTAATTGCACCCTGTATAATATTAGTATGGATGTTGTGAAAATTGACAGTAGTTTCATCGCAAACATTGTTACAGTTAAGGTTGGAGTTAACTGTATAGTCAAGGTTAACTGGTTTTTGTACGAGGAAACTCGCTCTTAAGATAATCAGTTTGGTTGTGACGTCACTGCTAATGTTCTTCGAGATTGGCTAAGTCATCATCATCAACACCATGTTTCCCTTTCCATCATCCATACTAATATCATAAAAGAGAAAGTGTGTCTGTGTGTCTGTTACCTCTTCGCGCCCTAACCGCCGAACGGAATTTGGTATGGAGATAACTTCAATCCCGGGCCAGGATAAAGGATAATTTTTATCTCGAAAAAAAGTAGGGTTCCCGAGCGGTAAAAGAATTTTGGAGCAACGGAGTTGCGGGCGTCATCTGGTTTCTAATATTGACACCTCCCACACCGGTTTCGGCGACGGTGGTCGGTTTCATTGAAACCAGGTCAGTTACAGTTACAGTTTAGTGTACACAAGAGCACTCTCTCTTCCTAGACTCTCATAACCCAGTGGGACGGTCGACCGACACGACTGGCGAGAGATCAGGCGCAGGACCGACTTTTTACATGCCCATCCGACGCAGGGATCATCTTGCTTGTCAGACAATCAGATGATCAGCCTGCATTGTCCTAACCAAACTTGAAAATAACATCAGTTACAAAAGCATGGAGGTAATTATTCGAAAGACAAGAAGTTATTTCTTGGGGGGTCCGTCAAAAATGTCACTTCTTAAAAGGGTTCCGTCACCAAAAAAGACCAGCTAGGTCAGGCCAACGTCCTACAACCAAGACATTTCTACAATAGTTATTGTGTTAACATAGAAACCTAAAACCTAGATATATATACTATTATATACCGCCATAAACTGCCTAGTTTATTTTGATGTGATCTGGGTTACGTCAATATCTAGAAATTGGGACGAGCATTGACCTAATGGCTGGTGGTAATTGGTACAATGGTTTTCGGTTCATTTTAGTCATAAAACACATTTAAAAATTTACCAATTAGGGTCTACACAGACGGACCGCATTTCAACTGCAATCCAACCGCAAATTGCAGTTCAAGTGCAGTTTGAATGCAGTTGGCACGACTGCAATAGAACTGCAAACAAAACGCGCAGTCGGATTGCAGTTCAGTTGCAGTTGGCGTGCAGTCGTGTGAACCGTTTGGTTTGCAGTTCTATTGCAGTCGTGTCAACTGCATTCAAACTGTACTTGAACTGCAATTTGCGGTTGGATTGCAGTTGAAATGCGGTCCGTCTGTGTAGACCCTTAGGATTTATTATTGCAATGTTTTCACGTTAGAGGCGGCACCACCATAAACACAAAAGTATGTAGACTGTAGACTGTCTGTCTGTATGTTACGTCTTTACGACCAATCCCATAGCTGTTTGATATTATGGAGATACTTTGTTGTCTCAGTAGCCCTAGCATGGCCATGCTAGGGCTACTGGAAAGGACATAGGATACATTTTATCCCGGAAAAATGTACGATATCCGCGAGATAAATGAATTTTCGCGAAACAGAGTTGCGGGTGTCATCTAATATAGTCCGCGCGCAACTAGTTGCCGCTCTGCCCGTATACTCACGTACCGGCAGAGCGGCCAACTAGTTCCGCGCGGACTAGACGCAGCACCAGCACAAACAGTGAACAAAAAGTTTGGTTCAAGGTTTGACAACGTTTCTGCCAATATTCTATCTGATATGACGTGTGCAATTTATCGCACGGAAACCTAAAGGCTGTCGCAGACAGAGCAGGTAATGTAAAGATGTATATTATAGCACGATACATCTTTCTATAGAAATCGTACACAACAGCTATAATGTAAAAATATACATTATAGCTGTTGTGTGTGGTCTCCTGACGATTTCTATAGAAAGATGTATCGAGATGTATCGAGATGTATCGTGCTATAATATACATCTTTACATTACCTGCTCGGTCTGTGACAGCCTTTACATTTTACCGCAAAAAAAAAACCAATGTGATTATAAAATATGTGAATGTCTGTGTTTCTGACAGTCTATTAATCCATTTCTTACGTTTCCACGCTTAAACGGTAGAAAAAAATTAGAGGCATGCTTTAAAAGATGGGAAAGGGCATAGGAATTTCCTAATTTCCTACTTAGTTGTTATCGCGGCAAAATGCACTGTTCCCGCAAGATAAAAGATTATCTGCACAACGGAAAACGAGCTACCTATCTATAAAAATCTCGTGTCACAGACCACAGTGTTTGTACGCGAAGTCCTCCAAAACGGCTCAACCGATTTTAATGAAATTTTGTACGTAAACTGTACATATACACTCTTTAGGCCTGAGAATAGGCTTTTATCTACTTTTTATATTGATACTAGAAATAATTTTTATGGCAAAACATTTCAATCAATCATCAATTTACCGGGTTAGCTAGTAAGTAGTAACATAATATTATCTAGTTATTCCTACACAATCGTTTTAACATAAACGTGCAATGCTTGCGCAAGAACATGTTGAAGAATCATTATCAGATTATTTAACGCAATGTACCATCGAGGAAATTGATTCCTATGCAGTTGATAGACCAACGTTATTTGGTCGAATATGTCAATTCAATGTTTATTGTGATCTGTCGGCTGGGTTTGACGTAACGCAACCAAACTACGTAGGACCCCGATCTGCATAGGAATCAACTTCTCTGATAGTACATTAGCAATTCAGTTCTAGAAGTGTAGGAAGAATACATACTAATTAGTGATTACTAATTAGTAGTTACTAATCCATACCCAGCCCAGCTTTGTGAGAGAAAAATCGGCAAAGTGCGAGTCGGACTCGCGCACGAAGGGTTCCGTACCATTATAGAGCAAAATTATGCCAAAAATTGTGTTTTTTGTATGCCCCCCTTAATTTTTTATTTTATTTAAATATTATTATTAAATATTAAAGATATATATAGATAAGATATATATGTCACCGTAAGATTGTAAACACCGCGAGATTGTAATATGACGAAGTGATGGATTGTAAACAAACAGTTTTCCGATGATTTTAAATTAATTATGTCGTATTTAAAATAACTTCTATTGCCTGAATATTTGATGTATAACATTGAATAAAATTTAGATATATTTAAAGTGCAGTTTGAATTATAAATTAGGTTAATTTTAATAACCGACCATTCAAACAGCACATTAAATATATCTAAATTTTATTTTATGTTATACATCTCATACCATTTGGCATTGAAGTTATTTTAAATACGAAATAATTAATTTAAAATCACTGGAAAACTGTTTGTTTACAATCCATCACTTCGTCATATTACAATCTCGCGGAGTTTACAATCTTACGGTGACATATATAATACACATACCTACAACTAAGGATTTTGTGAAAAATTCAAGTACCTACCTGTTGCCATTATTGATATAGAGCAAAAAAGGCCAAAAAATCACGTTTGTTGTATGGGAGCCCCCCTTAAATATTAATATTATTTTGTGTTTAGTATTTGTTGTTATAGCGGCAACAGATATACACATTCTGTGAAATTTTCAACTCTCTAGTGAGTCTAGCTATTACCGTTCTTGAGTTACAGCCTGGTGACAGACAGACGGACAGACGGACAGACGGACAGACATCGAAGTCTCAGTAATAGGGTCCCGTTTTTACCCTTTGGGTACGGAACCCTAAAAATGTACGAATTCTGGCACAAAGGAGTTGCAGTCGCCATCTAGTATTATAAATGCGAGAGTTTGTCTGTCTGTTACCTCCTGACACTAAAACCCCTGAAGCTGAACCGATTAGGATGAAATTTGGTATAATAATAATAATAGCTCCCACACCGGTTTCGGTGACGGTGGCCGGTTACATTGAAACCAGGCCAGCTACGCAGGAGTAATTTTATAGTGTCCAAGTGTGTGCGCAGTACACAAGAGCACTCTCTATTCCTTTACTCTCATAACCCAGTGGGACGGAAGACCGACACGACTGGCGAGAGATCAGACGCAGACTTTTTGCATGCCCATCCGACGCATGGATGATGGATCATCTTACTTGTCAGACAATCAGGTGATCAGCCTGCATTGTCCTAACCAAACTTGGAAATATCATGTTTCCAACGCGGGAATCGAACCCACAACCTCCGAGTCAAGAGCCGCGCTCTATACCTCTAGACCACGGAGGCGTCCAAATTTGGTATGTAGATACTTGGAGTCTCAAGTTATTTACCATCTGTTCTAGAATGCCCTTATCAGTGGATGCTGTGATAAGATATGATAACAACCTACTTACCTATACTGATGAAACACAGCAGGTTGATCACATCTGACAAGATGATCCATGTGTCTGATGGGCACGTACAATTTTTTCGAGTTTCAGTTTGGAAACCTCGGTTATTTTATTTCTATTTTTGTGTGAAAATCATAATGCGGTTCACCAAATATACCTACTTACCAAGTTTCAACAGTATAAGTCTAGTTTCGGAGAAAAGCTGTGACATACGGACAAACAGACAGACACGAATCTATAAGGGTTCCGTTCATTGGCATTTGGGTACGGAAACAGCGTCTGATCTCTCGTCAGTCGTGTCGGTCTTCCGTCCCACAGCTCCCACTGGGTTATGACAGTAAAGAGTGTTAGTGTACTGCGCACAAACTCGGGCACTATAAATTACTGATACCTGGATTAAATGAAACCGGCCACCGTCACCGAAACCGGTATTGGAATATCACAAGGCATTTAATAATCCCTCAAGCCCCATAAGGCCCATATGGGCCGCGACAACAAAAGATTCCTGGAATTGGTGATCGAGGGAATAAAGTTATGCAAATTTTATTAGGTTTTCAATCATTTGCGA
Organism: Polyommatus iphigenia; assembly: GCA_963422495.1. NCBI lineage: Eukaryota > Metazoa > Arthropoda > Insecta > Lepidoptera > Lycaenidae > Polyommatus > Polyommatus iphigenia. Next base: position 4,036,379 of record OY730179.1, on the reverse strand, counting down.
TATACTGGGTGTAAAATTTAAATAATTTTCATATTTATGTTATCTCACAGAGCATTTAACAAACCGGTATTTTTTCGCTATCACAAAACTTGTTAAGTACATACTAGATGACGCCCGCAGCTCCGTTGTGTCGAAATTCCCACAGGAGCTGTACATTTTTCCAGGATAAAAAGTACCTTATGTCCTTTCCCGGGACTCAAAGTGTCTCCATACGAAACAGTAAAATTGGTTTAGCAGTTTGTGCCCAAAGAGGTAACAGACAGATTTGCGTAGCCTGTACTTAGAGGTCTAGTATAACCAGTACACAACCAGTATATTATAATTTAAGCTAAGTCTGTAACCTAAGATTACATTATGCTCAAGCTATTCGCTATTCCAAGAACAGAACTGATAATAAAGTATAGCTATTCCAAGAACAGAACAAATGTAGTATTGTTGTAATATAACTACAAGGTACTAGTCATATTGGGACGTTTTGGCCCATGGTAAAAATTAGAAAGGTACAGTGCCACTAGGCGTATTGTCACTTAAAAGACAGCCCATGCCTTCCTTAAACAGTCTTACTTAAACGCTGGCAACACACCTGCAACTCTGATGTTGCGAGTGTCCATGGGCGACGGAAGGTACTTTCCATCAGGTGACCCATTTGCTTGTTTACCCCCTAATTTTATTTAAAAAAACATGGATTTCTTCGGATGTGCCTTCTTCACACAATTGGGAGGTAGCATCAAGTTGTGGCGGTACCCACAATTCGCTTAACATTCCTGCATCGCGCTGTCGAAGTTTTCTGAGCGCGGCGGTATATATACGACAGCTGAAATGTAACACGTGGGCTTCGGCCTGACCGGGCATACCACCTCGCTCGGTCGGAAGATCTTCCTTTTCGACCACCGACAAGAACACGCATCCTTCTAGACATCAATCATCATCAACACTCCCCGCCCGTCCGCACCACGTCAGCAGACATCAAGCACAACCGGGTCGCCTCGACCATAAGCCGCGTTGGAGGTCCGCGCCGGTCGAACCCGTGTCCGGCTTGAACGGGGCAGCCATAGGCTACAACGACTCCTGGTCATTGCACGCGTAGCATCGGCCCACACCTGACAACACAAGCGCATTAAAGAATACCACCGGTCTTCGGGGGGGAGTGATGTGGCGGTACCCACAATTCGCCTAACATTTCTGCATCGCGCTATCGAAGTTTTCTGAGCGCGGCGGTATATATACGACAGCTGAAATGTAACACGTGGGCTTCGGCCTGACCGGGCATACCACCTCGCTCGGTCGGAAGATCTTCCTTTTCAGCCGCCACTAACAACGTTAAAAAGTTTCACAATTTTGTTGACTTAGAATTTAGATCATCTAGGACAGCTCTCAAGGCCTCATGCAAGATCACTGATAAGATAAGCTGTGGAATAATAAACAGAATGACTCACCACTCACCAGTTAACAGTCCGAAAATATTTTATCTATAATTCTTTAAAGCATTAACAGAATGGGTACAGGCGTATAGGATTGGGCCGGTAAAGATCGGAACGGCACCTTAAGTTTATCTCCACAGTTTGTCTATACTTTCGCATTTCTACTGTAGACATGCTAAGGCTACTGGTGTCTGGTGACATATTTCTAAAAACAATTCATACATTCTACAAAGGCTTTGTGGGTCTTTCCGTGGAGCACACTTTGAGAATGGCCGGTATATAGTCAAAATAATTTAAGGTGCCACCAGAGGCCATTGACTTTTTAGTCTAGGTCGTCTAGCAGCTATGTGAAAAAAACTCTCAAGAGTATTCTGTTAATAATAAAAATTAAAAGTTTAAGGTCTTCACAGGATTTCTTAAGCATGTTGCATGCAACATCTAGTAAGTCAAGCAGGAATCAAAGATGTGCATATTATGGCCATGTTCAAACTGATTATACGCCGCTGAATGTGAGCAGGCTCACTGTGAGCCCCAGTGTGAACGTAAGTGAACGTGAAAATATACGGTATCGAATGTCCGCGCCTACGCCTAGCGTTATGGCGTATAGTTAGGTGTGAACGAAAAAGTGAATATGTATGGAAATACAATAAACTGTGTAACACTCGCTCACATTCAGCGGCGTATAGTCAGTTTGGTGTGAACACGGCCTATAGGTAGTATTGTAGGAAGTTAATACTAAGAGTAAGATAATCAGGTATATTGTATTACCCTTGGCTATATTGTTTATCAATGCATTAGCCTCATTATGTTTATTATGTTGTTTTGTTTGAAAATAAATTCTTTCATAACTGCTATAAAAGCCTGGAGAAAAATTAGATTAAAAAAAACAAATTCTGGCAAAATTCTGCAGATTGCACCGATGCTAAATAAAAAAAAAAGATTATAGCGACAAGCAGGTGTTATACTGGTAAGGTTAATTTATTCAAAATCTTGGATGTAGGAATTTCACGCCAAGGACGATAAAGTGTGTTCTTTTTCTAAAAATATGAATATTTTGCATGTTTAGATTAAAACTTGTTTTTAGGCCATTGGTATCGTTTTGAGCATAACTATATGTGCAAAAGGTGTTTTAAAAGCAGGATATACGGTACGGTAAAAAATCGAACCCAAAAATGTACCCACCTGTTAGTTTGGGGCCATTTTAACATTTGGGGTAGCATTGACATGGGTTAACTTTTGTTGTATGATGATTTCTTCTATCCATATTAAGCTTATAAAAATATAATATCTTATATCTTTAAACGAGCAATTCTTGTATATATATAATTGGAATCTCGGAATCGGCTCCAACGATTTTCATGAAATTTAGTATATAGGGGGTTTCGGGGGCGATAAATCGATCTAGCTAGGAATCATTTTTAGAAAATGTCATTTTATTCGTGTTTCATTGAATACCGAGCGAATCTCGGTCAAATAGCTAGTTATAATAATTAAAGAACACAGATTGCGTCCTCTTGTGTGGAAGTCGATAAAAAAGTTTATGTCAAACTATACAAATAGACATAACTTTGAGTTTTGAAATCTTTGTAGTTTTTGTAAACTTTATGCCAAAGTATTAGATAAGTAACTTTTCAACTCAACTGCATTTTTTGCATCAAAAACATCTATAGAATGTAGGTGATTGTGATGATTACTGGTTTTTGTCGCGTTTCTGACGAGACACTGTCCAAATAGGATTTATTGAGAGCAAAAAAACCAACCGAGGTCGCAATGAGAGGAAAAAATTTCGCAATGTTCTTAATTCAAATAAGGCAAAAACAAAAGTTGCCAGGTTCAAACTGGTTTCAATGAGGTGAGATATGAACAAAGTTACTTACCATCCAATAGTACTTTCTTTGGTTTCGTGACGCCCAGTAAAAACAAAAGTTCATAACACAGCACACTTGGGTAAATATCACAGGAAGGCACAACACTAGGAAACTTTCGGTGTTATATTCGCAATAATTTCTTTATAATGTTAATACTTAGTGTACAAATAAATTGTAAACAAAACAATCACAAAAACAAAACCGCCATACTTGAATGACCGATCCAAACTCGAAACTGAAATGAAGTTAGCAACAGTGTTGCCAACTCTAATGTTTTATTTAATACTAAAATTATTGCAAAAACAATTTAGAAGACAACTAAAATGTTTCTTAACGTAGACTGATTCTTAAAAATAAACAAAATAATATTACAATTTGTGTGATATTGTGTTTACAACTAATATAATATTATAAAAGTAAAATATTAAATGGTTAATTTTTAATGACTAATCGAGGCAAGCATTATCAGGAATAGCGAAGCGAGCCCTAGTATATCCCACAACCTGTACATTTTGTGTTTCACTTTACGGAAAATTATCATGCGGCACGCGGCACGCCTATTGATTTGTTCTTCAAGGTGACGCCGCGTTAAAGTAAAAAGCCGTGTTGGATATGTTTTAGATTGCTTGATTTGTCTTTTTGATTGATTATTCTGTGTTATAAAAGTTGACCAATCGTGTTATGCTATGGGTAATTCAAAGACAAAGACATGATGAATACTGACAATGAACTTTAATTTCTTAGCTTTAGTCATTGCTGAGAAAAATCGGTATCGCTAGAGCCAAATTATCAAGGCGTCGCCTTAATACAGTAAGTTTTATTTATATTAATTAGATGTGTTATCATCAGTCAGTCAAAGTTTTTTATAATATTATGTAGATGTGTTATCATCAGTAAGTCAAGATGTGACGACGCGAGCCCTCACATCGCTCGGCTTTTAGCTAGTAATAAATTATTATCAACAATCAATATTAGGTATAATACTGAGAAAAATAATATTATGTACTCAATAATTTTATCTGAACGGCAATTCAATAACTAGTAGAAAGCTACTAAATGTAGTTGTAAAACTAAGTTGGCAACATTGGCGAACAATTTGTCACTACTGACATTGACATTTGGAGTTTTGGCGGGCATGTGAAAGAGTGCTGTTGTGTTTTTGTATTATTTTCCTAAAATTGTGCTAGCTGGGTTTTTAATGTGTAATATTGGTAGAATATTAACCATTAGATATTCGTGTTCATTCACAAGTGTAGGAAAGTGATGTAATATCCAGAAACGTGCTATTTTGTGTTCCCTCCAAAACTCCATCGAAAGTTTCAGTAAAGCGTCTACCACTTTACTGAATCGACCGACTTGACTCCTGTGACTGTATTGACTTTTACTTAGACTTTGACTAGACTTTAGACCTGACGATACATGAAAACGATGATGAAAATTATAATAGGAGGAATATGGTTTTCCCGCCATATTCCTTACCTTTTTACCTTGTCTGTGGCACAACATACACATCCTTTGTGTCAAGTTGCCAAAAAAGAAGAAAAAAAAAAAGACATTGACATCTGACAGTAAAAAAGTATTCCTTCACCTCATTTGGCTAATAGAAAAATCACTAAATTTGCCAAAGATTAAAAATCATAGAAATAATTGAGCCATGAGATTTAATCCCTCGATCGTACTCGTACTTAAAGTTTTTGAATCGGGGGGTTGTCTTTTTTCTTAATCTAACTTTAAATTTATATTATACCTACATACAAAGAGGATGTAAACTGTATGTATACTACGTAACAAGAGGTCGGACTTAGAAGAAAAAAAATAAACATCCGTTATTTTTTTAATTTGAAACTGAAGTTAAAAATTTTAAGTGCAAAACCTTTCACTCTAAACATACCAAAAATTAAAAAAAAATAAAATAAAAAAGAAATGAGCTCAAATAAATGTTTTATTTCCATAAAAAATATTGTACATAGCTAAATAAATAGGCTGATAAGGTAAATTAAACAATAAAACAGATTTAATCCACAAGCTTTTGTTGATTTCTATTATTCAATATTATAATATTACAGCACAGTTTTATGTATTTTATTTATAAATATAATAGAATAGCTGTATATGCTACTCTACTAACTACTTGATTGGCTTACACAGTAAACTCTATAAAGGGAGGGATTAAAGCTGCGCGTCCACCAGGTCGGAATCGGTATTTGTCAGGCGCAGAATGACGTTCCAGTACTTCTAGTGCAGTTCACAGTAGTCAATACTATACATACAAAGCAACAAATCCGTCCGCTGCGTACCTACGCTCCGATTCCGATCCAGTGGACGCACACCTTTATACATACAAACTTATGTATCATGTTTGTTACGCCCTGTATACGACAGCTGAAATCTATCGCGTGGGCTGAGGCCAGCTGCATACCACCTCACGTCTTGATCAGAGGATTTTTCCTTGGTGGCCGTACCACTCATAATCCCATACCTTTCTTCTCCTCCTAAAATCTCCTTAAGAGCTATTGCTTGCAGACTAAAATGTTGCAAACTAGTATAGGGACCTAAAAATCTGAAATTAATGAAAAATTTTTCATTTACTACATTTTCATACAGTTTACATAAATTATTAAGTATAGTTAACAACCAGTATTATTACAATAAAACAATATACACATTTCAACATTTTCCAAATTAACTGTTTACTGATACACATTACAATATTTTCTATGAAATAATAATCTGTCTTTTTCATAATATTAATATAGTTTAAGTTGTAAATTATTGTACAAATATGCAAATAATACTACGACATACTTTGTATTAGAACATGGTATGACAAAGTTATGTTTTGCTTCGTGGTAACGCCATCTAGCATAACTTTAAGTAACCATCGAATACTATGAAAATTATTACATTTCATATTGCGAAATTTCGTATTATAAATAAATAAATAAATAAATAAAGGATAACAAATTATTTTTTTTTTTAATTAGGCCGAGTAAATATTAATATAGTCTCACGCGCTTCCCTTAACCTATCTCCATCCCTTTCCTTTCGTGCACTGTCGCCTATCGTCGTTGAAGCTCGGGAATTCGCCAGTGTAATTTTTGACTCATTACGAGACGGACATAGACGTTTTCGTCAAGTCCTCGCTGACCGCTATCAGAATATATGGACGTTGGAGAACTGGTACGCTGCTGATTTCCATCTGTGCCGCACCATCTAGTGTTTCGCGAGTGTTTCCTGGGGCCCCAGACGTGCTGTTCAGCGCCTGCGTTTGTGGACGCGAAGACCAAAGGTTAGTGCACGAAATCTCCTTCCTACTATCTGCCCCTACCTCCAGCATTCGTGAGACTATAAAAATACAGTCCACTAACTATCGAAGGTGGATAGCAGCTATAGGCCATTTGTTGATTCACCCGCCCCACGCGCCATCATATTTTTTTGGTTCCATTCGAGCCGGATGATTGAACCATGTTACATGGTCAATTCGGCTTTAAATTAAATATCGCCCGCCCTTATTGCACAAGCTATTAACACCTACTTAATTGTAGAAATAGTATATTTCATTCGTATTTAAATATTACTACCTACCCAAGTATATTCTCGTAACATTATAAGTACCTTCATATCATATATAATTTACTCATATAACCATATAACCGCATAAATAAATATTAAAATAACTAGTAAATAATTATATTTTGCCTTTCTTAATTGAAACTTAATTTTCATACATGTCTAAGGTTGTAAATTTGGATTATAAGTTCGTACTTCGTACCTACCTATTCCTATACTCGAGCATTCTAGAAAAATCTGTTACCGCCGCGCGTTGTTGTCGCGCCGTTGGCGTTTGCTTGTAAGTTGTAACACTTGTAACGCACCATACGAATAGATAGGTACCCACTCGCGTTGCCAACCGGGTTTGCTTGTCGATTTAGATACTTACATATAAAGTATTTAATTTAGTTTTGTTTTGTACACATAATATTCTTTTACAATGTCGGAAGAATCTAAGAGTAAAAAGGGATCATCTACAGTAATCCACGATAAAGAACTTAAATTACTCGAAGCAAAGCGTAATATTATTTTCGAACGTGTTCAAAGTATTTACGACACTTCGAAAATTATACACACGAGCGAGGACGTAAGGGAAGGCTTCCTTAGTTCCGTTACAACGCTAAGTTCATTGCGAAACGAATTTACACAACTATTAGATCACTATAATGACCGCTTATTGACGATTAATCCCGAAGCAACACCTAATTATAAATGTTTGGTTTCCTTTGAAGAGTTGTACGGTCGTATTAAATATATTAGTTCGCAGTGTTTGCCCAAGGTCAACGAAACATTGCCGCGCAAAACTATGCCTAGCTTACCGCCCATAGAATTAATGTCCTTTGATGGTGATATAAAATCGTGGCCATTGTTTTATGCCAGCTTTAGATCGACCATACACGAAAACCAATCTCTCACGGATTCCGAAAAATTATATTATTGGCAGAATCACCGGCAAGGCGCAAGCCGCCTGCGCGGGAATAACGCCGTGCGCAGAAAATTATGACTTAATGTTTCAAACGCTCATCGATAAATACGATGATAAACGCTTACTCGCTTCCTCGTATATAGACCAATTACTTGATTTCAAAAATATTGTTAGCACATCGTCTAATAATATTGATTTATTTATGGATAAATTTGTTACTGCCGTTAGAGGTTTAAAAAACTTAAAAATTCCGGATCTTACAGACTTTATTCTGTTACATATCGCATTAAGAAAGTTAGACTCTGATACTATAAATACCTTTGAAAGATTGAATGACTCATCCGCTATTCCGACGTTCGACAGCCTAGTTTCTTTTATTCAGAATCAGTCTAAAATATTGCAACGTACACTAACACACAATAATTACAATAAAAAGATAAGCGATCGCGTTCGTACTAATAATTATAGTAAGCCAGTGTCGAACAAATTGCAAACATATACCACTACAACTAATAATAATACTACGTCTAATTGTTTGTGTAATAATATAACACATCAACATTTATTTAAATGCCCTTCCTTTAATAATATTTCGCCCAGTGAGAGATTTAAATTAGTTAAAGAACGTAACGCCTGTGTAAACTGTTTGAGTATAAAACATAAAGTTTCTGTGTGTAACTCTAATTCAAACTGCAGAGTGTGTAAGCTTAAACACCACACTTTGCTTCATTTTAATAATTATAACTCGTTCAATTCGGAATCGAACCGCCACCATAACGATATTGCTACCGTGCCGCAAGGGAGCTCGCGTCCGAACCTTGCGCCCGTCCCCGCGCCCGCGCGGACAGTCTTATCCACTGAGCGCTCGGACGTTGCGTTGTGTGCGACTCGCACTGGCACTCCGCGTACGGTGCCCAAGTACTATATGAAGCGCAGCGAATGTATTGCGCCCACGACGGTTTTACTAGCCACCGCACAAGTTTTTATTTATGACTCGCAAGGTAACTCTCATATGGTACGCTGTTTGCTTGACAGCGCGTCTCAAAGTAATTTTATAACTAAAAATTGTTGTGAACGTTTGAATATTCGCATTCACAATATACCGCAAACGACTGTCAAGGGTATCGGTGGCTCGAAGAAGGTTGTTAGAGGAAAGGTTTCTTTTAAATTTTCTTCTAAATATAATACAAATAATAAATTTGATATTTCATCTTTAATTGTAGATCAGATAACTGATTGCTTGCCTTCCGCTTTAGTTGATAAGTCCGCGTTTTCATATTTAAATAATTTACCGCTCGCGGACGACACGTTCGCAACCCCGAATTCCGTTGATGTTTTAATCGGGGCTTCGCTGTTTCCGCATTTACTGTTGCCTGGTGTTGTACACAGCAACTCGACCGCTCCGCCCGCTATAGAAACCGTACTCGGTTATATTTTAATGGGTTCTGCGCCCACATTAGGTACCGCTCACGCGTTAGCTTCATGTTGCGCTGTTGAAATTAATTCGCCCGCTTTTATCGATACTTTTATTAAAAGATTTTGGGAACTAGAAGAGCTTTCCCTTCCGCCCGTTCAAAGTCCCGATGACGTTGAATGTGAAATGCATTATCAAACTACCACTGAACGAGATCCCGTCAGTGGTAGGTATACGGTGTCTTTGCCGTTCCGCTAAGATGTGTTCTCTTTAGGAGACTCATATAATATCGCATATAAACGCTTTATTTGCTTAGAACGAAAACTTGAATCCTCGCCGCGATTGAGAGAGGCTTATAACAATGTTATATCTGAGTATATTCAAAATAATTATTTAGTTCCCGCGATACCAGATATTAGTAATTTGAATTCTCCATCATATATAATTCCGCACCACGGTGTTGTCCGTGAAGATAAGTCCACGACAAAATTACGTGTCGTTCTCGACGCCAGTTGTAAAACTAGCTCAGGTGTAGATCTTAATAATATCCTTCACAGTGGACCTAATTTACAAGATTTATTTTAAGTAATTTTAAATTTTAGACTTTTTGCTATCGCACTTTCCACCGACTGCCGCCAGATGTTTTTACAAATCGCTGTTATGGAAAACGATTGTCGTTTCCAACGTATTCTTTACCGCTTCAATTCAAACGACCCAATAACAATATATGAGTTTAAGAGGGTCTGTTTTGGCTTAAGATCTAGTCCGTTTCACGCCTTACGTACCGTCAAACAGTTGGTAGAAGATGACGGGCATAAATACGCTGTTGCCGCTGAAATCGCGTCGTCGTCGCTTTACATGGACGATTTAGTATTTTCCGTGAGAACAGAAGAAGAGGGAGTTACCGCAGCCGCCCAGCTGATCAGTATGTTTAAGGGTGCTCAATGGGATTTGGTGAAGTGGAGTAGTAATTCCGCTTCAGTTCTCCAAAGCCTACCAGAATCGCACAAACTTCCGTCTGATTTGGAATTTGATAAAATTAATCAACATAAGGTTCTGGGACTACTCTGGTCGCATTCCTCGGATTCGTTCTTTTTCAAAATTTCTCCGCCAGACGGCAAATGCACAAAACGCATAATTTTATCTACCATTGCACGATTATGGGATATAATGGGGTTTGTCGCGCCTACTATTCTTTACGCTAAATTGCTTATTAGACAGATATGGTTATTAAAACTCGATTGGGATGACCAGCCTCCTCCCAATATTGTTAAAACTTGGAAGCAATTCTGTTTAGAATTACCATTATTAAATTGCTTTAATATTCCGCGACACTTAGGTGTCGTTGACGGCGGTGTCGCCACTCTGCTGGGGTTCTCGGACGCTAGCGAGCAAGCATATGGCGCTGTTGTATATTTACATTTACAAATAGGTAGCAGTTCTTCTGTTCAACTGGTATGCGCAAAGTCAAAGGTAGCTCCAATAAAAACTATTTCTATCGCGCGATTGGAATTGTGCGCTGCCGTATTATTGTCAAAATTACTTCGCATCGTTTACGATAATTTTAACCCGCGATACAAAATGAATGTCTTAGCCTTTACTGACTCTAAGGTTGTTTTATTTTGGGTTAAAAGTTCACCGCATCGATGGCATACCTTTGTTGCCAATAGGGTTGTAACATTAAATGATAATATTTCTTCTGATAACTTTCATCATGTTGCTGGATCTGAAAATCCAGCCGACTGCCTTTCCCGCGGCTTGACTCCCGCCCAATTGATTAGCCATCCGCTATGGCTCCGTGGGCCTCGTTGGGCTATTAATTCCTCTGAATGGCCTATTTACGAGGTACATGATTTTTCTACTTTAAACATACCTGAGCAAAAAACGCTTACTCACACGGGATTGATAGAAGTTGATGAGTCCGTTTTATATTCTCTTGCGCTCCGCATGTCCTCCTGGACAAAGCTCTTACGCACTATGATTTACATTTTCAGATTCGCAAAACTGCTACCATGTAAAACTCACCAGACCATATCAGTTACAGACTTAGAATTCTCTGAAAATAGATTGATACGCATTTTACAATCAAAATACTTCGCAGACGATTTCGATAATTTAAGCAAGGGTAAGAAATGCTCTACCGCTTTACAACGACTGTTGCCATTTTTACAAAACGGTATTATTCGCGTTGGAGGCCGTCTTTCAAACTCCGATTTAAGTTTTTCCCAAAAACATCCCGTTATATTGCCGCGTCATGATCACATTGTAGACTTAATTGTAGACTATTATCATAAAAAATATTTACACGCCGGTCCAGAGCTTTTAATGTCCATACTCAGACAAAGATATTGGATCCTGTCCGCTAGACGTATAATACGTCATCGCGTTTTTAAATGTAACAAGTGCTTTAAACTAAAACCGCGTTCTATTTCTCCTCTTATGTCTGACCTACCTGTAGGCAGGGTGACAGAAAACATAAAGGCCTTTACACACTCGGGCTGCGATTACGCAGGGCCCATCTCATACGTACCATTAAGACGTCGTGGAGCAAAAAGCTACAAGGCTTATTTGTGTGTTTTCACCTGTCTTACGACTCGCGCGGTGCACATTGAAATAGCCACCGATTTAAGTACCGATAGCTTCTTAGCTGCCCTAAAGCGCTTTCTGGCTCGCCGCGGTCCCGTACAGTATCTGTACTCAGATAATGGAAGGAATTTTGTAGGGGCACAGTCATATCTAAAGGACCTTTATCGTTTCCTAGACAAAGAGTATAAACCACGATTCGAAGAGGAACTATTAGAGAATAGAATTATTTGGAAGACCATACCCCCTGCTTCTCCACATTTCGGTGGATGTTGGGAGAGCATGGTGAAGGTCATTAAGACCCACTTAAATAAGGTCATAGGACAACAACTTTTATCTTATGAGGAGTTAAATACTCTTCTCATACAGATAGAATGTCTATTAAATTCGCGACCGCTTACCGTTTTAAGTTCCGATCCGTCGGAACCACGCGCTTTAACGCCAAACCATTTTTTATTCGCTATACCTTTAAATTCTTTACCCGCGCACGATGTAGAGGAAAGGAACGTCACGCTATTACATAGACATCTATTAATTGATAAATTAGTCCAGTCTTTCTGGAAGCGATGGAGACTAGAATATCTTCATAAGCTACAAGTGAGGCAAAGGTGGAATAAGGCCTCTCCTTCTATTGCATTAGGTACAATTGTAATAATTATAACTGATAATACACCACCTCTCGCTTGGCCGCTAGGTGTTATTGAAAAATTGCACCCCGGTAAGGATGGCGTAGTTCGCGTAGTTTAGTGGTAGGCATCATGTAGACTTTCAGAAAATATTTGCAAAAATTTATTCTGAATAAAAAATTTTGAGTTTGAGTTTGAGTTTGAGTTTCAGTTAAGACCGCTAAGGGTGTTTTCCTGCGTCCCGTGGTTCGTTTGTGTCCTCTGCCTAATCAATAATGCTAACGCTCGCTTTCTGCCTTTGTTTATTAACTCAAAACTCAAACTCAAAATTTTTTTATTCAGAATAAATTTTTGCAAATATTTTCTGAAAGTCTACATGATGCCTACCACCGGTTCGGGAACTAACCCGGCGAGAAGAACCGGCGTAAGAAACTCGCAGGGGGCCCACTTTATTTACCAAAAAAAGTGAGAAAAAAATTAATCTTTTAAAATAAAGTTTACAATGCTGTAACTTAAAATTATACAATGTCAACATACATACATAATTGTAAGTCATAAAATAATGTAGAAGTAGCCTTGCAAGCAGCCATCCTACTCCCAAGATGTGCCGTCGTTTATGAAATCATTGACCTTATAATAGGCTTTGGCACACAAACGTTCTTTGACTACTTTTTTAAATTTATTAATGGAAAGATTTTGAACTTTTTCTGGGATTTTATTGTAAAGGCGTACACATTGACCTTTAAAAGATTTACTAACTTTACTAAGTCTGATCACCGGTATTTCTAGTTTGTACTTATTTCTAGTGTTTCTTCCGTGACTGTCACTTTTGGTTGTAAATTTACTAAGATTCTTTCTAACATATAAAACATTATCCAAAATGTATTGAGAAGCAACAGTTAGAATACCAATTTCTTTAAACTTTTCTCTCAGAGATTCAAAAGCTGACATTTTATAAATTGAACGTATAGCTCGCTTCTGCAGCACAAAAATCGTATTAATGTCGGCAGCGTTTCCCCATAAGAGGATGCCATACGACATTCTACTATGAAAATAACTGAAATAAACTAGTCTTGCTGTGTCTTTGTCAGCAATTTCCCGTATTTTTCTGACTGCGTATGCTGCAGAACTGAGCCTATCTGCAAGATTAGCAATATGAGGACCCCACTGTAGTTTACTATCTAGTGTAATGCCTAAGAATACAGTGGTGTCCACCAAATCCATCTTCTCATCATTTAATAGTATATTGGTTTTAACTTGCCTGACATTGGGCAAAGTAAATTTTAAACATTTAGTTTTCTTAGAATTTAGAAGTAAGTTATTAACGTTAAACCAATGTACTATTTTTGAGAGAGCACTATTTACCTCGTCGTAATTTGACTGTTGTCGCTTCACTTTAAAAATAAGTGAAGTGTCATCAGCAAAAAGTACTATCTCATTATCCTTAACAAGATAAGGTAAGTCGTTTATGTAGATGAGAAAAAGGAATGGACCTAAAATGGATCCCTGTGGGACGCCTAATTCTATTTTGGTCCCATTGGACCTTTTACTATTAATGTCAACCCTTTGAGTTCTATTTTTGAGGTAAGATGTCAAAAGGTTGAGTGCTGAGTCCCTAATGCCATAGTGGTGCAATTTCCTGATTAATGTAGCATGCTCAACACAGTCAAAAGCCTTGGAGAGGTCGCAAAAAACCCCTAGGGCATCCTGCGAATCCTCCCATGCTTCAAATATACTATAAAGAAGACCTATACCAGCATCCGTTGTGGATCGACCCTTAGTAAAACCATATTGATTTTTGTGCAATAAACTATTTAAGTTAAAATGTAATAGTAACTGATTTAAAATTATTTTTTCATATATTTTACTTAGAGTCGGTAGAATCGATATAGGCCTATAATTTGTAGGATCAGATTTAAGTCCCGCTTTAAATAAAGGTACAACCTTACTGTGCTTCATCAAGTCAGGAAAAACACCACTCTTTATGCAGTCATTAAAAATCATTGATAGATGAGGAGCTATGATGTCAATTATTGATTTGATAATTTTAGTAGACATACCCCAGAGATCAGTAGTATCTTTAATATTTATTAATTTAAAAGTATCAACGATATCTTTGGGGACAATCTCTCTAAACCTAAAATTGACATTACATTCCTTTACATTGTCTCTGAGTAGTTTTTCAGCAGCTGCAGGTGAGGAGTTTAAATTTTTCGTAGTTGAGACCGGAATGTCAGCAAAAAATTTCTCGAAGACCGTCGCAACCTCATGATCATTGGTAATCTTTTTATTTTCAAAATAAATTTCAAAATCAGAGCTACGACAGGTGACGTTTCCAGTCTCACCAGCTATTACTTTCCAAGTAGTTTTGATTTTATTTTTCGAATTTTTAATTTTATTCCTAATGTGAATAGCCTTAGCGGCTTTACAAACTTTTTTAAAAATCTTTGAATAGTTTTTTACATATGTTTTGAATTTATCACTAGTATTCATGCATTTTTCATCATACAATTCATATAATCTTTGTCTGCTTATTTTAATTCCTGTAGTTGCCCATACTGTGAAATTATTATTTTTTTTATGGCTTTTTTTAACCGTTCTAGGAGTAAATACAGTATTAAATTGGGTTCTTATCATCTTAAACAATTTGTTAAATGCTTCATCTGAGCTATTCGTCTCATCCAATAATAGTTGAATACTTGAACTTAAGTTATTTCTAAACTTCTCAATACGTTTTGTGTTCACAGGAACAAACACACGCTTTTCCTCTAGGTAACTATCGCAATGTATATTAAATGAGGCTAGTTGCCCACAGTGATCAGAGCTAAGCTTATTTATTATTTCTTTTTTACATGGAGAAAAATTTGTAAAAATATTATCAATACAAGTTGCCGTTGTGTCACAGATTCTTGTTGGCTCATAAAACAAGTAATTTAGGTTATATGATTTAAATAGAGATGTGAATCTAACAGTAGTAGAGTTCAAGTCAAATAAATTAATATTAAAGTCACCACAAACGATAACTTTTTTGTTAGATGCACATATCTTTGATAATATTTGTTCCATGCTTTGTTCAAAGGAGTCATATAACCCTGATGGTGGCCTGTATACGCTTACAATAATTAGTTGACTTAACTCTATGCAGGCTACTTCTATTATCCGTTCAGAAGAGAGGTTCACAATGTCTTTACGTTCTTTGAATTTTAAATTTTTTCTAATTAATATAAGTGATCCGCCTCTAATGGCATTCTCTCTGCTGAACGAGCTTGCCACCTGGTGATCATTGAGATTGAAAATGAGTTCATGTTTTCTAAACCAGTGTTCTGAAATACAAATAATATCAATTTGAAATTGTTTTAGAAATAACTCAGTTTCAAGCTCTTTACCTACCATTCCTTGAAAGTTCTGATGCACCAAGCTTATAACATTCTTGCTATTTATATTGGAGTAAGTTTTGGTAGGATTTTTCACACTTAAGCTATTAGTGCAAGAGACATCCTCCATTGTCTTATGGTCTAATTTAAATAATTAATTGGAACATATTCCAACTCGTTACTATAACTAGAATACTGCTCAATAGAAGCAGGAGTCAAAGAAGCCAAATTCTTGGCTTTCAAAGAAAATAAAAAATTTGATAGCATCTTTGCTATATGTCTCTTACAGTAATGAGATAAGTAATACTTATCTATACTTATATCATTAATAAATTTACTATCTAAATTATTTATATCCACAACCTGACATTTTGGTTGTGTGTCGCTTAAAACTATACAATTGTTGTTGACAGCACTATACAATATGCTATTCAACCTAAATCTAATTTGATTTTCATGAGCACAGCTTTTTGGCAACATTTTTATATAGGGCAAAGTGAATAATATAATGTTTGTTAAGTTTTTAATATTATATAAACATTCTAAAAGATCAGTCATCTGTTTCTTATTTACTTTACCCCTTCTCCCGACTAGAATTATTATAGTGGTGTTAGGACAATAAGTCATAGTTGATGCCCTGTCGATTATCTCACAGTAAGTAGCTCCGGGCATACAAAAGTTAGTGACCAATTGTCCACACATTCTATAAAGATACGTACCTAAGTCTCTTCCTATTTCATCACTAAATAGGCAGATATTAGTCTGGCTTTCAGTATTTACCTTCTGGCTTTTCATATCAGGTGATATTCCTCCAGTTAAATGATTTTCTTGAATTTCTGAAATAGTATTGACTTTTAACAACGAGTTCACTCGTTCCTCATTATAGTGTAACATTTCAAGCAAATCATCCATGGCAGAAATATGTCCCTGTATTTCCTTTTTTGATAATTCATATTTTTTTGTAATATTTTCTAATGAAAACAATAAACTTGAGATTTCAGCCTGAAGGCTGCATACATCAGCCTCATAATTATATTTTATATCTTCTAATTCACTAGAACATTTCAGCAATTTATCACTCAAAAACATTTTATTCTTTGTTGTTTTAGACAATTTTGTAACTACTTTTTTATTTTTAATTGACAATTGCTGAGCTTTCTTTATAAATTTTTAAATTTTTACATATTTCTTCAGCTTTCTCTTACTGTCCATAATGCACACTGGTACTGTATCATCTGCAGTTAAATCGATGGTGCTAATATTGTTACAAGATGTGTTAGAAACAGAACACTTATTGTCTTTTATTAATTGGTTGAATAAAATCTGTGTTTGATTTGATCGCTGAATGTCTAATTGGTCTTCCAGTTGGAGTATATATTCCTCAGCACTGTCCAATTTTTTCTTAAGATTAGCAGAGTTCTTGAGCGTTTCTTCATATTCATCTCTGCACTGATCAAAAGAGTCAACAATGCTTTGAAGTTCCACTTTTTGTTGGTGAATATTTTCATAGTCTAAACATAACTTATTAAGTTGTGATTTAAATTCCATATTTTTCTGCAAGATAGATAACATCTCTTTTTCATTGTCATCTCTTTCCCTCAGCAGTGTTTGGCATTGGTCTTTATAGTCCTTTAACTCCTCGAGGGCCACACGTAGTTGTTCCTCGGTACGACGGGCCACGGCTGAACGGGTCATCATTTTGCTATATTATGTTTATTCCCAGGCACTGAAAAACAATTGTAATAGTTTAATGGCTTTATTAGCTAAATGTATCTGGTGTAAGTCACCTTTTACTTTAGATCAAAAGCAAAAGCCAGCCTCAATAAGATATTATTATTATAATGTGAAATTACAAGTTGTAGTGCGAAAAATTTAGCAAAATGACAAGAAAGAGATTAAAGAATGAAACTGAGATATACAAATAGATTGGAAAGGTGAAATATAAAAGAAAAAGACAGTATAGACAAATTATAGTGTTAGTTGTTAGTTACTATAACCTGTATATAACTGAACACTAAATGCATTAAATTTAGGTGTTTTTGAGGATGCCTCTGTGCTTGTGTAGTGCGTGCACAGTATATTAGTGTAATGTATGTGTGGGCTTTATTGTTTTTATCTGCAACTCCGCTTCCAAGACTTGTCAAGCCAAGAGAGAAATTAACTTTGCCAAGTGTGTATGGGACGTAGCTCACTAAAGTGAGCGGTGTGCAGTGGAGTTGTGATTATTAGTTAGTAAAAGATGACTAATAAGATGATAATCAAATACAATACTCCCCGGGATTATCAATTCATAAGAAAACACATCTCCAAAATTTGAACTCGTCCAGTCGTTGACAGCTGGTACCGGGCTTGAACTTTTATTTGTAATAAAACACTATTATGCACAAACACTGCCGTGAGTATAAAGTTATAACAATTTATAGAGTTATAAATTAAGTTTCTAACACATTTACAATAGTATTTACAGCGTATAATTTAAAAAAAAAACTTAAATATTAGTCGGGAGAATACAAATGTACGTCTAGCTAAGAGAGTTGCCAGCTCAAAAAAAACGTGAACGTGAACAAAATGTATTAAGCTTTATGTATATATTTTTTCAATAGCTATAGTTATTATAATAAATATTTATGTTCCACATAACATGTATCCGGTACTATTAAGTTGATATAGCTTAGATATACCGTATATGTATATAATATTTTTTTTTTTTTAAAGGCGAACCTTTAAGGGCGGGGGAAATGGTAACGCCATCTAGCATAACTTTAAGTAACCATCGAATACTATGAAAATTATTACATTTCATATTGCGAAATTTCGTATTATAAATAAATAAATAAATAAATAAAGGATAACAAATTATTTTTTTTTTTAATTAGGCCGAGTAAATATTAATATAGTCTCACGCGCTTCCCTTAACCTATCTCCGTCCCTTTCCTTTCGTGCACTGTCGCCTATCGTCGTTGAAGCTCGGGAATTCGCCAGTGTAATTTTTGACTCATTACGAGACTGACTTAGACGTTTTCGTCAAGTCCTCGCTGACCGCTATCAGAATATATGGACGTTGGAGAACTGGTACGCTGCTGATTTCCATCTGTGCCGCACCATCTAGTGTTTCGCGAGTGTTTCCTGGGGCCCCAGACGTGCTGTTCAGCGCCTGCGTTTGTGGACGCGAAGACCAAAGGTTAGTGCACGAAATCTCCTTCCTACTATCTGCCCCTACCTCCAGCATTCGTGAGACTATAAAAATACAGTCCACTAACTATCGAAGGTGGATAGCAGCTATAGGCCATTTGTTGATTCACCCGCCCCACGCGCCATCACTTCGATATATCAATTTACGGTTATATTTCCATATTACAATGGCTTACCTTTCGTTTTTCAATAATTAATCCACTTAATTTACAATTTTTTTTAGAATTGCTACAAAATAATTTTCACAAAATGAAAATCGAACTTTGAGTTAAACTTCTTCTTCGTCTTTTTTCTCATGTAGTTTATATCCTCTATGGTCTTTTTTATCAGCCAATCACAGTCGACCTTGCACAGACTATGTGATTTCATTTAGTTGCTACGTTTAAATTTGGAACCCAATTTTTTTTTGTTCGTCCACCTGCCTACATACTTCATTGTATTATGACTTTATCCCATCAGGGACATAATATTATGTCCCTAATGGGATAATATTATTAATAGCAAAAGTAGGACTCTAAACCTGGCATAATAAATTTTAGAGTTCCGTATCCAAAGCGTAAAATAATCAGCCGAGTGCGAGTCGGACTCGCGCACGAAGGGTTCCGTATCGTTATAGAGCAAAAATAGTCCATTTGTGTTTTTTGTATGGGAGCCCCTCTTAATTTTTTATTTGATATTAATATTATTATTAAATATTAAAATTCACTTAAAACTAAGGATTGTGTGAAAAATTCAAGTACCTACCTACAGCTACTGTTATTGATATAGACGCTACCATATGTGTAATGTGTGCAATGCACACGGGCGCCATCCTCTAAGGGCGCCAAATCGCCATCTTTAGGGGCGCCAAGTGCCAACCAAGAACCGCCAACCGTCTTTAGGGACAAAAACCAAGAACCCAAAAAATTCGCCCAAAGGGGCGCCAAAATCCTTTTTTTGCACACAGGCGCCAGTAGCCCTTACGGGGGCCCTGGATATAGAGCAAAAAGGGCCAAAAAAATCACGTTTGTTGTATGGGAGCTCGTCTTAAATATTAATTTTATTTTGTTTTTATTATTTGTTGTTATATATAGCAGCAACAGATATTATACACAATCTGTGAAAATCTCAACTCTCTTGCTATTGCCGTTCTTGAGTTACAGCCTGGAGACATACAGCTAGACAACGAAGTCTTAGTAATAGGATCCCGTTTTTATCCTTTGGGTACGGAATCCTAAAAAGATACGTATATAGCCGACCGACTTCCAAAAAGGAGGAGGTATGTTCATATTACCTCCTCCTTTTTGGAAGTCAGTCAAAAATAGAACCGTATTAAAGGGTCCGTTACGGCAGTCCGCCGTGCAGGACTGCAAATGGACATAGCTCACTGATTGGTTCACACGACCGGAAACACCGAGTGTGAACCAATCAATGTTGTATGGGAGCTCGTCTTAAATATTAATTTTATTTTGTTTTTATTATTTGTTGTTATATATAGCAGCAACAGATATTATACACAATCTGTGAAAATCTCAACTCTCTTGCTATTGCCGTTCTTGAGTTACAGCCTGGAGACATACAGCTAGACAACGAAGTCTTAGTAATAGGATCCCGTTTTTATCCTTTGGGTACGGAATCCTAAAAAGATACGTATATAGCCGACCGACTTCCAAAAAGGAGGAGGTATGTTCATATTACCTCCTCCTTTTTGGAAGTCAGTCAAAAATAGAACCGTATTAAAGGGTCCGTTACGGCAGTCCGCCGTGCAGGACTGCAAATGGACATAGCTCACTGATTGGTTCACACGACCGGAAACACCGAGTGTGAACCAATCAATGTTGTATGGGAGCTCGTCTTAAATATTAATTTTATTTTGTTTTTATTATTTGTTGTTATATATAGCAGCAACAGATATTATACACAATCTGTGAAAATCTCAACTCTCTTGCTATTGCCGTTCTTGAGTTACAGCCTGGAGACATACAGCTAGACAACGAAGTCTTAGTAATAGGATCCCGTTTTTATCCTTTGGGTACGGAACCCTAAAAAGATACGTATATAGCCGACCGACTTCCAAAAAGGAGGAGGTATGTTCATATTACCTCCTCCTTTTTGGAAGTCAGTCAAAAAATAGAACCGTATTAAAGGGTCCGTTACGGCAGTCCGCCGTGCAGGACTGCAAATGGACATAGCTCACTGATTGGTTCACACGACCGGAAACACCGAGTGTGAACCAATCAGTGAGCTATGTCCATTTGCAGTCCTGCACGGCGGACTGCCGCGAATGGGCCCTTTTAATGAGGCTCCGCTGTCTGTCCATCTGTGATATAGTTATAAATAAAATATATCACAGATATAAAATATCAGAGCATAGGCTCTATGCACAGTGCGTCTTTCTGTCTGTCTGTCTGTCTGTTACCTCTTCATGCCCAAACCGCTGATCCCATTTCGCTGTTTTGTATGAAGATACTTTGAGTCCGGTGAAAGGACGTAGGTCATAGGATACTTTTATATTTTGCCTTTTTCCCTGAAAATGTAAGTTTAGTTTACGCTTCAACTGTCAATTTAATGTGGGCTGATGAGCAATTATTATTTATGAAATTACATTATTCCTTATTTATTCATAAGCAATTAGGGGGTGAATTAGAAAAGTCAGTATAAATAAGGGAGAAAACTCCCTTTGAAGCACACAACAGTTTCAGCCATGTTCGTTTTATTACTAGCAGCCGCTCTGTAAGTAAATGTACCTAATAAGATTTAAAAAAGTAAAAAAAAAAGCTTTTATTTTATTTTATTTTTTTTCAAAATTTTTAACAAATTATTGCATTGTTATTGGCTCTCAATAAGTCAATATGTGCCTATGTTTACAAAGTTTCGAATTAATCCTTTGACCTTCGATCGTGGATTCTTGGAAATCTATTGTTATTCTATTGTGTCACGCTCACCGGTGAGCTTATGGGGCTTGATGGGTTAGAATTTAGATTATTGGAGATATGTAAAAATTGTACTCAAAGATTCCGTTACATATGGCTCGAGCATATAAAAGCGTGTTATTAAATAAATAGTTTTATTGCCAGAGACATAGGGCGGCTCACGACTCACAAATTACGCTCGTTTGGCTTCGCCCTTAAACATCTAAAGCAGTGGTCCCCAACCTTTTTTTCATGCGGGCCACAAACACGTTTTCGCTGACAGACACGGGCAATAATTACAGCAATAATTGCACGGCGACACGAATGGAGCGATCTGGAGCGAAAGTGGAGCAATATGGAGCAATTTATTTCATATCGCTCAATGTCATATCGCTCAAATGTTCGATGGCCACATCGCCCAATATTGTATTGCGCAATATTGCTGCTTGTTGCCGCAAATTGCTTGATGTAGTCGTGACGTCAAAGTTGACGAGAATTGACTGGAGTTGAGCAATTGTAGTTGCCCGTATTTAATGTTCCACTCTGAGTAATGAGTATGGCAGTGCGTGCGGTAGATTAGACCCAAAATAAGAACCAACCTTACTGTTGTGTCAGTAAAATATTATTTACCGACTTCTAAAAAAGGAGGTTCTATATTTAGCAATCGGCTGTTTATATTTTTATTTTACCCAAACGGTGCAGAACCCTTCGTGCACGAGTCCCACTCGCACATGGCCAATTTTTCGATGCATGCAATTAAAATGTCATTTTTGGCTTTTTCAGATTTTATCCAGCACAAACTTGCTCCTCCAAAAAGAATGACGAAAGGTAAATGAAGTTTAATTACGATTATTTCATCCATATCCATCTTCTATACATATAATAAATCTGTAGAAATGACAATTCTGTACATTAAAGATATTCAAAAAATAATAAGCGGAGGTTGTCACAACATCGCTATAGAAGCCGAAAAGTTAGTTAGTTTTTTTGTCTGTCTGTCTGTCTGTCTGTCTGTCTGTCTGTCTGTCTGTCTGTCTGTCTGTATGTTTGTTCCAGCATCACACGAAAACTACTCATCCGATTTGAATGCGGTTTTCGCATACATATTTGTCTTCTTCCAACTTAACATCTGGTGTATAAAAATGTTCCCCCCCACCCCTCTAAGGGGACGAAAGAGGGGGTCAGATTTTGTATCAAACTTTTGCTTTAACACGAAAACTATTGATCCGATTTGCATACGGTTTTCGCAGATATATTTGTCTTCTTACAACTCAACATCTGGCGTTTAAAAAGTACCCACCGCCTACTCCTCTAAGGGGGGTCAGATTTTGTATCAAACTTTGTTATTTAATGGAATTACTTCATATTATTAACTGTGTTTTCCAACTTAACATCTGGTATATAAAAATTTTCCCCCCCCCCCTCTTAGGGGACAAAAGAGGGGGTAAGATTTTGTATCAACTGATGAAGTAGAAATACTTTAAATGGCAAAACAACGTTTGCCGGGACAGCTAGTTCTTAATAAATGCGAAAGTGTGTCTATCTGTTACCTCCTTACTCTTGAACCGCTGAATCGATTTCGATGAAGTTTTGTATTTTTTAAGCAATTGCATAGATATATAGTTTTTATCGCAGGCTTTGAGCGCGGCGACCTAATCAAGAAATTCCGTAACGAAAATAAACCTAACACCACCCATGACTCCGACCGGCACAGCGGTGCGGCGTTGAAAGCCCTGCTCTAACGTGGTTTTAGTTCGGTAGATTCCGGCACGGTGTTTGTGTGCATGCGACTAGACGTATGCGTATTATAATTGCATAAGTTGATGAAAAATGCGATGCAATAGCTTTACCGCGGCAGTCCCCGAGTGCCACTATAGTATTTTTTTTTTGTAATTAAATATTAGTAATAATTTCAGAGATCGTATCTTATCTGGATTAACCCCCTACGACGAAGATGCCTTAAATACAACTGAAGACAGACGTCATACCTTAATTGGACCTGGGCCATCCCAAGAAAAGCATGGAAACACCAATCACAAACGCAAGAATTCTGATGAACTAAGCGCCAATAGAAATGAGATTTTGCGACGCGCGTATGAATTGTCACCGTTGTTTGTAAGTATTGCATAGCCTTTAACGTGGGCTTTGAGCACAGCAACCGCATCCAGAAATACCTGACGTTCGCCTAACGTACTCCGCGTTCCATTTAGCGTTAGTAAAAATCGGCCAAGTGCGAGAACTCGCTCACGAAGGGTTCCGTACCACTACAGTGCAAAAATAGGCTAAATATTGTATTTTTTGTATGGGAATTTATTTAAATTTATTTAAATTTTATTATTAATTATTAAAGTACAAATGCATTAAGTATTTCGTGAACATTTCAATTGCCTATGTGTTGCCCTTATTGATTAATAGCAAAAAATAGCAAAAAAATCACGTTTTTTGTATGGGAGCCCCCCTTAAATATTTAATTTATTTTGTTTTTTGTATTTGTTGTTATAGCGGCAACAGATATACACGATCTGTGAAAATTTGAGAAGTCTAGCTGTACTGGTTCTTGAGTTACAGCCTGGTGACAGACAGACGGACAGATATCGAAGTCTTAGTAATAGGGTCCCGTTCTTACCCTTTGGGTACGGAACCCTAAAAACGATCAAAACGCTCAAAATGTCTTCTATTTTGAGCGTTTTAATCATTTCTAACGCTAAATGAAACGCGGGGGTAGTTTCAGCGCTGCTACTTTCACAGTGGAATCGATACAGCAGAATCATACACACTCTAAAGTATTATCATTTTGGGTAAAGCCAAACGAGCGTAATTTTGTGAGTCATGACTCATGAGTCGCAGAATTTCGGTCGCGTAATTCGTAAATATCTTTTCATACAAAAATCATGACTCACATTACGCTCGTGTGAATCAAACAGAAGTCAAAACTAACTCTTTGTGTCTAAACACACTATGCCGAAGTTCCGCGGCCGAAGTTCGGCATGATTCCGCCTGCAATGTATTTTAAATTACCGATGACACACTATGACGAAATTCCGTCGCGTTATATTGTATGCGTTTGACATTGCTGACGTAATCATGCGGAATTTCCGCCGCGGAATTTCGGCATAGTGTGCTTAGACACTATTAGACCTAACTCGATCTTTTCTGTTTCAGAACTACTACGATATACTGCGAAATGAGAATGATCTGATGGAAAATAAACGGACAAAAGGGCCACTACCAAACTACTTGAGCTACCCAAGATATTTCGGCTACAAATTCTAATGGAAGCTAATAGAAGAACCGATAAGTTGACTTTAAAAACAAGTTATGATTCAAATGTATGTACTAATATTATAAATGGAAAGTGTGTCTGTCTGTCGGTTTGTGACACCATCCATCCATCCAGAGTCCATCCATGGCCTCATTCAAGCGGATGGACCGATTTTGATGTAGTTTGTTTTGTTTGAACATCACCGCGCTGTAGCGGGATTTTGTGACACATTAGCACAATATACAGAAAGTCTGACTGGGTCAATTCATACCGCGACGTGACGCGTACGGCGTAGCTGGCGTGAGATGCATTTCTGTACAGGCCCCTTTAACTAAGACCTTTTCTTTATCGCTCCTTTATAGAATCGCCGATCAAAATGTTTTGACATAAACGTTCTTTATAAAGTTCACGTTCAACGCGTCTTATATGTCAATTTCATACATTTTATGCAGGTACTTACCACGGGGCCAGACTGACGTGGTGTGAAGCGTCCGTAGATATTATTATTATGATACATTGTTCTATAAAGAAAATGTCTTGGCTACAGGCTCAGCAGTTCATAGCATGCAATGGGCATTGTCCAAAAAAAATCACATGTACTTTTTATATTTTTTTTGTTAAAATAGGGTATTTTAAGAATATAAATTAAATAATTTTGAAATTCTTTGGCTAGTTTTTTCTCAATAAATTTTTAAAGTTTCGCTCTGACGTCATCATCGGCGGCCAATTGACCTCTGCAGTATGTTTTAAATTTCCTTTCAATCTTATTTATAATGGCTGGTTCGTCAAATGCAAGTTCTCATTATGTGAAAGCTGATACGAGAAGCTTACCAAAAGTTCGAAACGTAATGTTGGTCGAATGTATTGCTAATTTAACGCCATTGAAGGTCAAACTAAGGTTAAACATATTTGTTCAAAAACATAAGTAATAATTTTTTTCGTTTATATACAGAAAAACGATCACTGACCTTATTCCTCGAAATGTTTTTGTAATGAGCAAAATTAAAAAAAAATGGACAATCCCCATTACATGAGCTGCGGTACCCGCGCCGATTTGTCAGTTTGTTTGAGCCCACTGATTCGTTCTGTATATTGTGACATTAACTAGGTCAAAATTATAATTTGCAGCTTAGATCAATATTAATTGTAACGGAGTTCAAACTAAAAAAAAAAAAAATGTATTTAAAATTATAATTGCATTCATTATATTTAACGTGATTATAATATTACAATATTATATTGTTTTGAGCACTGTTCTCCATGTTGTTTCATTACCTATTCGATTTTTCATCTTAATGTAACTTCTTTACTGGTCTGAAACAAAAAATATAAATTTTAACAAATTGAAATGGGCATATTGCAAAAAATATGCATTTTTAGAGTTCCATACCCAAAGGGTAAAAACGGGCTCCTATATTTATTACTAAGTCATAATTGTCTGCCTGTCTGTCTTTTTGTCCTTGTCTTGCTCTATAACTGTACGGAACCCTTCCTTTGCGAGCCCAACTCGCACTTGGCGGATTTTTTACGATTTCATAATTATTTTTAAGGGTTCCGTAACCAAAGGGTAAAAACGGGACCCTATAGCAGTTTTTGAAATGCAGCCTGGAGACAGACATTGAAGTCTCTAATAGGGCGAGACCGTATTACTGCTTTTTTTAAAAGACTTTTACCCTTTGGGTACGGAACCCTTAGAAACTGTAGCTAAGATCGTTACTTACTTAAATTTAGGTGAAAATCGTCTCCGTCTAGCCTCGTTGGTCTCCACCGAGGCTTGGCTCAACAGACCCTGAAAAATAACGCTCTGTTCATATTTTTCGATTTGACCCCTTAGGGCATTGTGGGCGATAACGCCCCTAAAGGGGGTGGTGTGAAAAATCACCGCCGCCAGCGTCTACGAGCTGCCACGGGCGGCCGTAGTCTTCTCAAGCGATACTATGTAACATTAAACATAGTATCGCTTGAGAAGTCTACGGCCGCCCGTGGCCGCTCGTGGACTCTGGCGGCCGCCGGCAGAGGCGATTTCTCAAGCGATACTATGTATTACAATAATGAAGATAAAGTTTAAAATCATATGACACTGAGAGTGCTCGCCTCGCCGCTGCAATTCCGGTGTGTCGCGGCCCTTATACTTACTTGTATGGCAACAGCATTCAGATCTTCCTTAGGAGGACCGTACTCCTTGAACCCAGGGGGACCGTACTCTAGGAAACCCTCGGGCACCTGCTCGGACGGCCTGCAAAATACGTTATGTACCATCGAGGAAATTGGTTCGTAGGCAGTTGACGGACCTACCTCATTTGGTCGCATTTTGTCAAACCCAGCCGATAGATCACAATTAACATTGAACCATGATCCGACCAAATGATGCAGATCCGTCAACTGCCTATGGATCAATTTCTTCGATGGTACCAGGCAGTAATGTTAGTTGTGACTTGTGATCTGTCGGATGGGTTTGACATAACGCGACCAAATTACCTAGCTCCGCCATCTACCAATGAATCAACCTCTCGGATAGTACATGCCATGAAAATGTTAACATTATCACCAAATGTTGCCACTTATATTCCTCTCCTCGCTCAGTAGCTATGTCCACATTATGCCCATAGTTATGCCCTTTCGTCTTCAATTTTCGTCATCTTCTTTGGCATTTCAACTTTCGTTTTGGCGCAGTCAATAATTGAATGCGTCAACGAACGCAACGCCAACATTGTCATTTTTGTTTTCTGGATACGGTCAGAGGGCATGCGTCGCGGGCATGCCTCACGTTCGCTGTTGACTGCGCTATAACGCATGCCCTTGACGAACAGAAAAAGGCACAGTGTGGACAAAGCTAATATGATATATTATTGCAATGTTTTCACGCCAGAGGCAGCATCAGCATAGACAGTAAACAAAAAGTTTTGTTCGACGTCAGCCAAAGTTTCTGTCAATATTCTGATATAACGTGTGCAACATTTCGGATTTCGGTCTTATTTACTGTATGTGTTAGTAGCGCTCTCTGCTCCGACCTTTGCGTAATAATTCCCATTGGTATGAACTATGAATACTAATCATCTTGATCAGTTCAGCATTTTTAGCGTGAAGTGGTAACCATAGACAGACAGACACACTGTCGCATTTAAATGAATGTACGGATGTTTTACTAACCCAGAAGTTTCTTGTGATGATGAATCAGCTATTTGCTGGTTGATTTCGATCTGCAAAAAATATGCATATTGAAATTCAGAAAGAAAATAAAGTAAGAACAAATATCGGTTTTTAGTCTTTATCAAAATCGAGCTCTAAATTTCTAACGACCTCTGTGGCTTAGTTGGTGGGCTGTTGCAGGTAGCTCAAGCCGGGGGCCGCGGGTTCGAATCCCGCCCACGGAACAAAAAGTTTTCAAAGTTCCTGGGTCATGGATGTGTATTAAATATGTGTATCATATTATAAAATTCTTAAATGTAGTTAGTTATGTATAGTATAAAAGTATTAAATACATTTCCGTTGTCTGGTACCCGTAACACAAGTTACGGGTACCATGATCTCCGGACGGCTCCGGAGAACACACTTTGGGAACCGCTGCTCTAAAGTATACTTTTAAATTTCACCATACCCACTTTAAAAATTCACCCTTATTATACCCTCTAGGATTACTGAATTCGCGAAAACTATAACTTATTTTAGAACGCCTTCGCCTCTTACCTCAGTCTTGATAGCTTCCTCCAAGTTGGCCAAAACTTCAGGTACAATAACCTCCAAGTTGCTCAATTCTCCCAGCTGTATATTCCTCACATCAACAGTATCTTCTGTGGTAGTTTCTGCTTGAGCCGCATCAACAGATTCTGTTGCAGGTGCGATAGCAACTAAAGATTCTGTTGCAGGTACGATAGAAACCAAAGATTCTGTTGCAGGTATGACCGTCTCTTCGATTTCTGCTAGAATCTCTCCGTTGCTCTTCCCAGCTATTACTTCTGGGGTAGTTTCATATACAACTTCTACATTGATTTGCCCTTCTGTTGTTGGTTGTTCAGCGTTTTCTGGAATAAAGTGTGAAACACTATTTAATGGAACTATTTAATTTTTAATTCAGACAAATCTGTTATTTCCTATAGTGTTCTGTTATTTAGTTAATTTTTAAAAAGATTCCATGAATTATACCATCAGAGAATTTGATTCCTGGGTAGATGGTGGTCATACTTAATTTAGTCAGTTTATCTCAGGTCCAGCCGACGGAATATGAATATCATACTCCGACCAAATAACGTAGATCCATATGAATCAATTCCTCTGATGGTACTCTGATGGTCAGTATATCTTAGGTCCAGCCGACGGACTATGACTAACAGCTTGACTTCACATAATCCGACCAAACAAGATCTACCTGTGAATTAATTCTCCGACGGTACTTTTAAAACCTGCGTTTCATCAAGCAGGAGATTTATTTTATTTTACCTGAAGATTCTTCAACCGCTACTCCTACAGACTCTTCAACCACTCTTCCCAGTACAATACTCGTGACTTCCTCTCCCGAAGACACTGCAGCATCAATGAAGTTCTGCTCAATAGCCACATCAGGTAGCGCCTGGTTCACAGAGATCTCCAGTTTGGGTGGTCCATATTCTCTGAGGGCATCAGAACCTGACGCTTCGGAGCCAAGGATCACGTCTTGAAGGTTTTCAGCGGGTTTCTGGAAAGAGGGGTAAACATTTTGAAAAGGAGGTTTAAACACTTCTCAAAATGAAGTTCTTTTGAACCTTCTTTTGAAGAGGGGTTCTTTTGAAAACCTTCGAAGCGAATATCATAATGAAATAATGAATGTAGGTTTTTGGTGTGGAAAGAACTATATTATGGCGAACTAAATGACGCCCGCAGCTCTGTTACGCCAAAATACCTTTAACGCGCTGGAATCGTACATTTTTGCGGTATGAAAAGTATCCTATGTCCTTTCCCGGGACTCAAAGTATCTCCATTTCAAATTTTAACAAAACTGTTTCAGCGGTTTGGACGCGAAGAGGTAACAGACAGACACACTTTCACATTTATAATATTAGTATGGATATACAGCTATGACATACATCCTAAGATGTGTACTGTAGATTCTTGGTGGAAATGCCAGACCCTGAGCGAAATAGCTTGAGCTTTACCTGAACTTCATTAGGCAGGTAGAATGCTGGTCCACTTGGCCTCCATCCCCTGGGCAGGTAGGGCCCGGAGCCCTTACCGGTGGCTGACACCACCACGATGGCCAGAATAGCTAGCACCTGGGAAGAGAAACGTTTTAATTAGATTCCTTAGTGGTGTGCATTTATGGATAACCGTTTTGAAGGTTTTTCAAAGTAATACTATACAAATATGACTAGTTACCATACAACCGGACGACATTTTTACGTACTATTTTGGAGTGTTGACTTGCCATTTGGTGGAATGAAACCTTTAACTTGTGATAGCCATTGCTTATCGTGCATTCTCTTACAAAAGCAAGAATGAGCTGGTATGATCTGCATTAACCCGGTCATACTAACCTAACCCCCAAATCAAGGTATATGGTTAAACTTTATTTTGATGATTTAGCGTTGAAAATACAATTCTAAACTTTTACCCTTAGATCAACCCTTGATTTAACCTGTATAGCAAAACAACGCTTGCCGGGCTAGTGTAAAAAGATTTATTTACCTGCATGATTAAGATCGGTTGAACGAATGATGATTACCGGAATGGGTTCAGTTTTATATTCGTTCGATCAAGGTTCGGTCAATATTTGACTTATTATTATTGGAGCAGCACCACGGTCAATTATTGTTGATTTTTTCAAAATCCGGGTGGGCTGAGAGGGCTGGTAAGACTTTCCTTCGATTTCGGTGATGGTGGCCGGTTTCATAGGCTAGCTACGTAGGAAACTTACTTTCATAGTTTTACACAAGATAAGTTTCTTCTTCTTTTCTGATTAATTTCCCAAGACAGATTTAGCTTGTCCCTCAGACACCCTTTACCTAAGATTATATCCGCGAAGGGTTTTCGTGGTTGGTTACCAAGTTGATCCTGGCAACACAAAATTCAAATTCAAATATTTATTTGCCAGAATATGGTACAAAAAAGATGTTTAGAAATATATAATAGCTCAGACACATTCTGCCTCATGCGGCGTGCAAATATTTAAATATAGGTCATAGCAAAATTACAATGGAAATAGATGAAAACAAATTAAAGACATTAAATTTTACATACTATACTTATACACTAATTACATATTTTTATTCAAGTCTTTATCATTAATGAATTCATTTACTGAGTAATAACATTTGTTTATCAATAATTCAAATAATTGTTTCTTAAATATTCTAGGGTTATTGTTTTTAATACTGTCAGGTTAGTGGTTATAAATTTTAATTCCCATACAGAAGGCATTTTTTTTTAAAACTTCTAGCCTTTGTGTTGGTACACATAATTTATTTTTATGTCTCAGAGATCGGCTTGTGTTATCTATTTTTTTGTCAAAAAGATTAATGTTATTTTTAATAAATACACTTATTTCGAATAGATATAAACATGGTAAAGGCAGACAAAGTAAAAGTGGTTTACAGCTTTCAGTATAATTGGCACCAAATATAGCACGTATCCATTTTTTTTGGGCAACAAATATTTTTCCGCAATCTGTTGAGTCACAGGAGTTACAGTGGTGGGAATGTGTGGCCATTTGTTCGTTAAAAACAGAGCACCCTTTTTCCCCGATTCGGTAACGTTAGACGGTAGGTAATTTCATATAAGTAAACCAAACCAGATAGGCAGGGAACATTCCATGTAGGGCTTCACGCGAGAGCGAGATTTTTCTCGTCTCGTCTCGTCTCGTTCTCGTCTCGTAAAAGCGAGACGAGAACGAGACGAGACGTTTTGGAAAATATTCTCGGCAATACCGAGACCACATACAGGGCAACCCGAGAGCCTCGTCTTGGGTCTCGTTAATTTTTTTAATGAAGTTTTTATTCGAACAATCAGAAAAGGTTTACTTAGAAAACAATATATTTTACAAAATATAAAATCTGGTAACCATCCAAACTGCATTGTATTATATAAATACGCTAGTCATAAAATATTCCATATTCTCTTTATTATATTATAGAAATAAATCATTATTTACAACTAAGCGAGACGAGACGAGACAACTGGTAACGAGACGAGACCGAGACTTGAACGAGACTCAATTTTTTGAGGATTGACGACACCGAGACGAGATTTTTGTTACTATCGCTTACTCTTGTCTCGTGTGAAGCCCTATAATTCCATAGTTTGTAGTACACAAGAGCAGTCCCAGTTCCCCGGTTTTGGTGGCAGTGGAGGGTTTCATAGAAACCATGGCTAGGTAAAAGAACACTCTATCCCGATTTTGGTAACGGTAGCCAGTTTCGTAGTCTAAACCCAGGCCCGCTATTCAGTAATTTTATAGTGTCCGGAAGTGTGTCCGGAAAAATCATAATAATTATTATAAGTGCATAATATTATATTATTATTTACTCTCTTTTCCCCAATTTTGGTGACGGTGGCTGGTTTAATTAAAAATGACAATGTAATTTCATTACGGGCAGCACCTGAAGGGCAAAAACGGAATCCCCGTTTTCACCCCACGGGTACAAAACCCTAAAAATGCCTAACTTTTGCAACATACAACATTTATTTGGTCGCTTTAACAAGGGCTTTTTAATGACGCAGGCCCTTTATGGATGCCCCGGGTAGGGGAGCCTTAGTTAGCTAAAGAGGGGCTAATAATGAACATAACCCGACCAAGTTCCGTAGGTTCGTCCTATGAATTTCTCTGGTAGTAGGTATTATAGGCACACCCAATAATGACGTATTACAGCCTTGGCCGTGATTGCTCATTAATTGAGCTATTTACTTCGGTAATGTCAGCTAATATTTACTCTTAATTAATCTATCAAACTATTATATTATTGTACTCGTTGCTGCGTGTAGCTTTGAACATTTTAGTATTGGGCTTAACAACAGCAAGTTTAAAATGGTCACTTTGAAATGTAGATGATAAAATCATCATAAAATTATGACGCGGAAACCGTACAGGTTTCCAGCCTCCAGGTTGAAAGTATCAGCTATGTCCTTTCCTGGGACTCAAACTATATTCACACCTTTCAGCAAAATCGCTTCAGCGGTTGGGCGTGAAGAGGACAGACAGACGGTCGGACAGACAGAAATATTGTAGTTATAGTATGCATATATGCATATGCATTTTTGACGTGACAACGTCTTATAATTCGATATGGGCTGCGCGCACGAAAAAACATGACGCAATATGCGGCATTACCTCGCTCTGAGGCGTTCCATTTGAGTTGTTTAGCAGAAATGTACAGTCGGGGAAAATTGTGCTAAGCAGAAATGTACAGTCGGGGAAATGAGTTGTTTAGCAGAAATGTACAGTCGGGGAAAATTGTGCTAAGCAGAAATGTACAGTCGGGGAAAATTGTGCTAAGCAGAAATGTACAGTCGGGGAAATGAGTTGTTTAGCAGAAATGTACAGTCGGGGAAATGAGTTGTTTAGCAGAAATGTACAGTCGGGGAAAATTGTGCTAAGCAGAAATGTACAAACAGTCGGGGAAATGAGTTGTTTAGCAGAAATGTACAGTCGGGGAAATGAGTTGTTTAGCAGAAATGTACAGTCGGGGAAATGAGTTGTTTAGCAGAAATGTAGTCGGGGAAATGAGTAGCTTAGCAGAAATGTACAGTAGGGGAAAATTGTGCTAAGCAGAAATGTACAGTCGGGGAAATGAGTTTTGACGTGACAACGTCTTATAATTCGATGGAGCCGGCTGCACGCACGAAAAAACATGACTCATGCGGCGTTACCTCGCTCTGAGGCGTTCCATTTAAGGCTTGAAGTGCAAGCGAGAGCGCGGAACGAGCGATAAAGAGGCACGTTGTCACGTTCAACTATCGTCAGTAAACCGACTTTACAGACAACCGTTTTTATTTCGTAGTTTACAATAACAAAAACAAACTTAATAAATATACAATTTTAATAAAACAAAATTTTACAGCAAGATAAATATAAAATTGAACATTTGAATATACAACGCGGCTCGGAGTCAGTAGCCGTTGGAGCGGGCGTCGCCATGTATACCGTTGCCATGGAGATCGCGGCCATGCTCGTTGCCATGGTTACCGCGGGCGCCATTTTGGTTGTACGCGTTGCTGTCGTAGCCGGAGCGAGCGAAGTCTTCGGAGTCTTGGTAGGAGACTTGCGGCTTGAAACCTCTCTCGTCTGCTTCATAACTTACCGTCTGAAAAGAAATTGTAGTATTGATTCAAAATTACAGAATATGTTATCTTTATTTTTTGTCGGTGAACCTTACGTATATATCTACCAGCCCTACGTGTCTTCGCTAGCATTGTCATCTAGTGGAAGCTCTAAGAAATCACGTAATAAATATTATTTACAATCCGTCATAGACTCTAGACCTTATTTGATCATATCATAGGATAAACCCGAGTCTACAGATAGGTACACTTTAGGCCCTATTTCAGCAACGACTGTTCAAGTTAATGCTCGATTTAGTATTAATCCTATTACCTCTTTCATTTTTCATATGAATGAAAGAGAAGACATGACTTTTTAACAATATGTTAACACTTAACACTAACAGACGTTGGTGTAATTGGGCAAGTGAGGCTTCAACCGAACTCGAAGCTTTGCTCACATCATTTTTCGTATTAAAAAAAACAAATTTGAATTCCGAACACCCTACCTGCTTCCTACCATCAGGCAACACTACATGGTACTCCCCCTGCGCGCCTCCCGACCGCCCCTCTTCATGATGACCGAACTGAGCGCCCCCGAACCGCCCCGTCTCATAGCCTGACCGCCCTTGCTCATAGCCTGACCGCCCCATATCATACTCAGCATCCACGGTATACCCGAACTCGTACGCCTGCAGAATTTAGCTTAAGTTAATAGAGTACCCTTGGTGTATACTGTATACCCAGTTTTTGAGGTGTGACAGTAGTTTATTTTCAACAGCGTTGTTATTTGGGGATCAGTAGAAACAACAAGGAACTTTTATGAACGTAAGTCGATCAAAAGTACTGTGTTTTAAACGTTAGAAACATGGGCAGTAGTCGGGTAAAAATATAACTTAAGCTAAATTTTACATGCGCTTCAAATCCATGCTAATATTATAAATGAGTAAGTCTGTCTGTAACCAGAGGCGGCGCAAGGCGTGGGCGGTGTGGGCGACCGCCCACGGCCTCGCAGGCTAAGGGGCCTCGCGCCCCGTGGACCACGAGGTTTTTAAAGGTTTTACGAGTTGAAATACTCAAATATATGCATAAGTAAAAAGTTTTATAGATTAAACTTAGAGTATCAAAAATTATTTCTCTCAACAAATCCGTTCTTTAGCATCATCCATCAGGGGGCCTCGCATATTATATTTTAGGGGGCCTCGCAAGATACATCTCGCCCACATAAAATGTAGGTCTTGCCTCGCCACTGTCTGTAACATTCACGCTGAAACTGTTAAACCGATTTTTGATAAAATTTAGAAAGAGATGCTTTTAGTCTCTGGACGAAACATAGGATGTTATTTGATGAAAGTGGAATTTTTTACTTCTTTAGGGTGAAGCCATATGAGCGTAATTTGTGAGTTGTGAGTCGCAGAATTTCTGCCGCGTAAATTTATCTTTTCATATAAATCATGACTCGCCAAATTACGCTCGTGTGAATCAAACAGGACTTTTGTACGAAACTGAATGCAGCAGAATAGGGATGATGACAAGGTCAAAGATTAGCAAATTTTGTTAATAAAATATATAAATCACGGTAAAAAATAAGTGTTCCCAAAATTTCAGCTCGATAGCATTTGTATTTTTTTTTGTTATGCGCCTTCAAAGTTGGATAATCAAGTCGATTTTTTTTTTCTAATTAATTTCTTAATTGTAGTATACCATTCGATAACTTTTGCAATTAAAAGCAACTTTTGTTATGAAACCACTTTCATAAACGCAATATTTTTATAATACCTATCGAACAAAGTTCTCTCCCGATCCGTACAAACTACGAAAGAGTGACGTCAGTCTTTCGTAGCACTTTGTATGGAGCGTTTCGGGCGGGTCTATTTTTTGAGATGTTTGAATTGTCATATCTTGGTGAATTTTTAAGCTATCAGAGTCATTCTTTCAGCGATGTTTCTATTTTTTAAGGGTCTTTCAATTACCAATAAGAAAAAAAAAATTGTCATCAAGCCTATTCTGCCGTACCGAAATTCTGCGATTTACAACTCACAAATTACGCTCGTTTGGCTTCGCCGTAACGCTTATGGCTGGTTTACACGTATTAAGTAGATAAGTAGTAACAAAATTTTAACTTAATTCGAAGTGCCTGCCCGAAATGTGTCAAGCGACAAGCCCCACCTGCCAACTTAACAGAAAATAGTCAAAATTCTAATTTCCTTGTTTAGTACTTAACTAAATTTTAACTTGCTACTTCGTACTAAATTTTGTGTTTACATGCAATAAGTAACTTAAAATTAAGTTAAAATTTAGTTAACTACTTATCTACTTAATACGTGTAAACCAGCCCTTACACCGATCTTATTGTCATTAGTATGGATCGCAAAATGAATTAAAACGAAGTATAGTTAATTAGTACATGAGACTTAGCCAACACGTTTTCTTTGTAGCTTCTTTATAGAATCGCCGATCACAATGTATGGAATTGACAAGACATGAGTCAAATTTCCACTTCATATTATGTATCGTCGTAATTTTTGATGGGCGATTCTATAAATAAGTGATTATGAAACCACGTTGGCCATGTCCCCCGCTCAGTAAGGACCTGTATTTACTTTGATTAGTGCGAGTGCAGGTGATTAGTGCAGGTGATTAGTGATTAGGAGAAATTAAAGGACTTGCATTAATCAGTCGCTGTAGGTACACACTCACTTGCTCCTGATTACTAATCACCTGCAATAATCACCTGCACTTATCACTAATCAAAGTGAATCCAGGCCATAATATAAAGTGTACTTACGGCAGCCTCTCCGTTCCTTCCAAAAGCATCGTAGCCTTCAGAGTTGGCTGAATCACGGAGACTGTTCCTGAAAAAAAGCAATAAATTAGTTAGGTTATTGGAACGAAGTTCCTTATCGCGCGTTCGGCGTAAATCTGAAGGCTAGACAGAACGATATTTGACCTTGATCTGACCTCAACACTTTTTTGTTAGTACCTGCATGTTAGGGGCAGATAGCGTTGATAGTACCTAAGTATTCCTGTGCGTCAACTAGATGGCGTTTTTTAAAAATAAACAGCGACGCGTTGTTAGTACTCCTGGGCGTCAATAAATGGCGTTTTTTTAATAATTTTTTGAGTGTTTATGTATACAGGTTTTTTGAACATAAATGAATAACTTCGTTCCATTCGGGTGTCCTGTGACACTTCTCAAGTTTTTTTTTTTGTTACAAAATACTAGGAATACCCATAATAGGAATTTAGGTATTAAGACAATGTTTGTTGTAGCTTAATACATAATATTAGGTAATATATTATGACGCTCTTTACTTTTTCTATCACGTGTGAACCGTACATTTTTCATAAGAAAAAACTATCGTAAAGGACATAATATTATGTCGTTAATATTTAGCGTATCTCCATAACAAATGTTGTCTAAGTCAGTTCAGTGGTTTGAGCATTAACAGGTAACAGGTAGTCAGATAGGCACAATTTCGAATTTACAATATCAGGATAAGAATAAAACGTATAGAAAATCTATTAGAATTTTTGGATTATAACTTGAGCCTCACGCGCGTTGAAGTCTTTTCCTGCAACAACGAACTTGCAAAATCGAATTCGCTTAACTCGCAAGAACTGTATATTTCTATGGGACAAAAACTATCCAAACTTTCTGCCGCGCACTGTAGAACTCTGGAACGAACTGTCACCAGCAGTATTTCCGGACCTATACGACCTGCAAACCTTCAAGAAGAGAGCGTATTCCCTCTTAAAAGGCCGGCAATGCACCTGCAGTTCTTCTAATGTTGTGAGTGTCCATGGGTGACGGTAGTTGCTTACCATCAGGTGACCCGTTTGCTCGTTTGCCCCCTTATTTATAAAAAAAAAACCAATGCCCTTTTCCGTCTCTTAACATTTTTTTATGAGCCTATATACTATCCCACTGCTGGGCAAAGGCCTCCCCCAAGGTCTTCCATCTGTCTCGCTCCAACGCCACCGCAGGCCAGCCTGGCTTGTAGGCATCCAGTTCATCTCGCCATCTTATCTCAAAATATATTCATACAAAATTGTATCTCAATCGATTCAGTGGTTTAAGCGTGAACAGACTAGAATTTAGACTTTCGAATATTTCTAAAGGTGCTCCCAGACAGAAGTTATATAACGTTAGATAACATTTTTGTATAACATTTTTTAACAAATTATAACAAAAGACACGTATATTTTTGAACATGTTGTAGCGTATGTTACAAGATGTTATAAAAAGTTATCGTGTTACCCAATGTTTTATAACGTTATGTATAAACTTCTGTCTGGGAGCACCTTAACAGACTTCCAAAAAGGAGGTTATATTACGGTAACAAACCTTGCAAGATTATTTCCATGACTCCGGTCCCGTCCTTGGGCGAAAGACCTCGCAGCTACCACTTCAGGGGCGCCAGCGAAGCCTCCCTGGGGGGATTGGAATCCCTGGGATTGGAGACCATGGGATCCTTGGAAGCCTTGTGGTCCTTTGGGGTATCCATTGGCACTCGGGGGCAGGTAGCTAGAACATGTTTTATATTGTTAGTTTTGAGGATTAATCAATAAGAAATCGTGTGGCACTCGAAGATTGCCGCAGTAAATCTATTTCATAGCATTTTTTATCAACTATTGCCATTATTATACGCACACGTCTAGTCGCACGCACACAAACACCGTGCCAAGTCTGCCGAACTAAAACAACGTAAGAAGATGCACGACAGCGCCGTGTCATGTGACAGACAAGTACCATCGAGGAAATTGATTCCTAGGCAGTTAACAGACCAACGTCATTTGGTCGGATAGTGTTCAATGTTTATTGTGATCTCTGTCGGTTGGGTTTGACGTAAAGCGACCAAACTACGTAGGTCCCCCATCTGCCTAGGAATCAACTTCTCTGATAGTACCATCGAGGAAATTGATTCCTATGCAATTGATAGACCAACGTTATTTGGTGGAATATGTCAATTCAATGTTAATTGTGATCTGTCGGCTGGGTTTGACGTAATGCGACCAAACTACGTAGGTCCCCCATCTGCCTAGGAATCAACTTCTCTGATAGTACCATCGAGGAAATTGATTCCTATGCAATTGATAGACCAACGTTATTTGGTGGAATATGTCAATTCAATGTTAATTGTGATCTGTCGGCTGGGTTTGGCGTAACGCAACCAAACTACGTAGGTCCCCCATCTGCCTAGGAATCAACTTCTCTGATAGTACATACATTGCCTTTGTCTGGCATCCTCATTTTTTGAAGTCGGTAAAAAACTCACCTTTTTGATATGGGTGGCTCGGCCCACACCGCAGCAGCCATAAAGATGACGATAAAGTACTGAAATAATAGTAAACAATTTAGTATAAATCTACAAGATGTAATAAAATTAAGTAGTAATGTGTTTTAGACGTGTGTGTTCTGTGTCCCAACAGAGTTCACTGGGAAAGTAGGAGCACTGAAAGCGTAAGTTTTTTAAATTTTTGTATGGGCAAGTGCCCCAGCGCGCCGTCATGACTTTGCCCATTCAACTTTTTAAAAAGTTACTCTTTCAGCGCTACCACTTTCACAGTAAACTTTATATAGGAGACACATACACATCTCTGCAAAGCATTTAAACACTTTGTTTTGTATAATTTTATACAGTTTGCTATAAAAGTAGCAGCGCTGAAATAGTATTATGTTTACGCTTTTTATCCCAAAAAATGCTATCACTCCTTTTTTAACCGACTTCCAAAAAGGAGGAGGTATACGTTCGTCTGTTTATATATTTTTTTTTGTATGTTCAACCATAACTTCGCCGTTTATGGACCGATTTTCATGATTCTTTTGTTGTTGTACAGGGTTGAATCCGAGGTTGGTATCATGTTCACAAAAGTTGTGATTTGATGATGGGATCCACGAGGAATTGAGGGGACTCCTTGAAATTTATATGGGAACATATAGTGATTTTGATTTTTTCTGAAGTATTTCAGGCATATACTACCAAAAAATAAGATTTTGCACCAAGATATACCCTGGTTCTGAAGGTACCCAACAGAACTTTTGAATCCTTATAGATACAAGTTTGAGGATTTTGGCTTTATTTAAACTACTCCAAGCAAATCCTACATTATTTGTGCTGAACAAAGGCTACATTTTATTTTGGAAAAAATAGGGTTTCGTAAGATATTTGGGTTTTTCGGACGCCAGGTGAAAAAATCAACCAGAAAAGTTATTTATTTTGCGTACGCTGCCGAAACTATAAAAGATAGAACCATAAAATGTACTTAGTATTGTAGATCTTATAAATATCTACAAAAAAGTCCGCAACACACTATACTTATCTATGTCGAGTGAGGCACAATAACCATTTTTTTTTATTTAAAAATCTTGAATTTTTTTGGACAACATTTAAACGCGTTTATTTTACTCATGCCATTAATCCTTATCAAATTAAATTATTTCATCACTAAGTACAGTTTATGTAGATAAAATTTGGTCTCTGAATGATTAAAATTGGACGTTTGGTTTTGAAATTATGGCGAAATTTAAATATTACGATAGTGGGCGTCACCAAGCGGGATGCGCTTGCGGGAGGAAGACAATCTGTGCAGTGTGCACTGTACACCCTTCGGATAATGACTGCGTCCGCGTCGTCGATGTCATTGTCGGAGTCTGTGAATTGACCTGGGAATCATTTTGCTGACCGAGTCTTTCCTGGGTAGGCTTTTTGCAGCCGTAACCGACATCGACGCGGGCGGAGCCGCGGGTGACCGCTAGTAATATGTACAACTCTAAGACAACAAGCTATAATATTATTATAGCCTTGTCGTCTCATATTATGTAACTAAAAAGGGTAAAATAATTATTTTTTAACAAAAAATTAAAACCGACTTCCAAGGTAAAAACAAAAGTAATACTTATTCTTAATCTAAAAAGAATCAAATAATTCTTATTCCTTATTATAGTGGCGTCTTCAGACTTCGCCTAAGCTTCAACTATTTCTATACTCAATCTTCATGCTTTTGAAGTCGGTACCAGCTTACCTTAGCGTAATTGCTATGTCAAGGATCTCAGAACTTTTCCGGGCTGGTACCGACTTCAAAAGTACGAAGATTGAGTACAGAAATAGTTGAGGTTTAGGCGAAGTCTGAAGACGCCACTATAATAAGGAATAAGAATTATTGGATTCTTTTTAGATTAAGAATAAGTATTACTTTTGTTTGTACCTTAGAAGTCGGTTTTAATTTTTTGTTAAAAAATAATAATTTGTAAGTCAGTTAAAAGTACATATACTATTCCCTTGGGATATTGTAACAATAATAAATTAAGTACTTATGCTAAAATCATAACCACATTTTACTTCGACTTTCATAACAAAGGTTCAGTTCGGCTGTAATATTTAAGTATTCTCTAAATAAACTCACCATCATGTTTGTTTGTCACAGTTGTAATGATGAGTATGTGATGATTGTTGTAGCTTATATATACCAGCTGGCACCGCGTAGGGGATGAAAAATTAACATCATTAGTGGCACAAAAGACGTCTTTGAAGGTTTTGGGACAGAGAAGGCATGGAGTCGCTTCGTTCGAGTTGCATAGCTTTTATCGTGGGCTTAAGCGCGACGACCAAATCAAGAAATTCCACAACGAAAACAAACCTAACGCTCGTCTAATCGTTTCAGTTCAGCAGTCGGTTTACCGCGGCAGTTCCCGAGTGCCATACGTGTTTTAATAACACAAGGGGACAAACGAGCAAACGGGTCCCCAGATGGAAAGTAACTACCGTCGACACTCTCGACATCAGAAGAGCTGCAGGTTGCCCGCCCTTATTGTTAGCATCTCATTCCAAAATTTATGTTCTATCCTTACTATTATTATAAATACGAAAGTATGTCTGTCTGTGTATCTGTTACCTCTTTACGCTTAAACGGCTAAACTAAAGATGGAAGTTGTGGTGAGACTTTGACAGACAGGAAAGGTCATCTTAGGATAGTTTTTGCGGAAATATGTACGGCCCCTGAAGTAAAGTAATGAAATAAAGTTGATAGATATTGTCCTCAACTTAATTGCACCAAAATTCGTTATAACAGCACGGGAACCATATATTTTTCCGTAGCAAAAACTATCCAATGTCCGAAAGGAAATGGTCTTCAGCCGTTAATAGTCATAAAGATACATACAACAGACGGTCAGACAAGTCACAATTTCTGTCTAACAAGTACATACTAATATTATAAACTTGCGAAAGTGTGTCTGTCTGTTACCTCTTCACGCTCAAACCACTGACCAGATTTAGCTGTAATTTGGTATGGAGATACTTTGAGTCCCGGTTAAGAACATTAGATACTTTTCATCCCGGAAAAATGTACGGTTCCCGCACGATAAACTAATTTTGGCACGACTGAGTTGCAAGCGTCATGTTTTCTTATATACGTAACAACTCTATAGTTTCTCTGTTCTAAGCTCTGGGGTGTCATAAGATGTATGTCACGATTAGTACCGCAAGGACTAAGGA
This sequence comes from Polyommatus iphigenia, assembly GCA_963422495.1. Taxonomy (NCBI): domain Eukaryota; kingdom Metazoa; phylum Arthropoda; class Insecta; order Lepidoptera; family Lycaenidae; genus Polyommatus; species Polyommatus iphigenia. The sequence continues at coordinate 3,993,548 of OY730179.1, read as the reverse complement.
GTACTAAGGACACTGTTTTTGTTTCGCTGTTCGTACTTAACCCAAGTGATAGCCGGGTCCCGCGTAACAATTGAAAATCTATTGTGTCTGCGATACCCACGATCGAGGCGTTGAAATGACTTTGATAACTGAGTACAACAAGGATACTTTCTTAGTTAAGAATAATCATCATATCAAATTATGATTCATGGGGCGTAAAAAACCCCGTTGCAAAACTCTTACTTAGTTTAAGGCATTGATTCCCAAAGTGGTCCACGTGGACCCCATGGGGTGTTAGCTGTGGGGTCCACCGGATCCAGCAAAATGTTGAAAGAAATGAGACAAAAAAGTTTGGGAACCTCTGGTTTAAGGGATCAGAATGCAAAATATTTAGCCAAATAAAATGGAAGTAACAAAAAATACGTGCGGCACTCGGGGACTGCCGCGATAAAGCTATTGCATAGATTTTTTATCAATTTATGCAATTATAATTCGCATACTTCTAGTCGCACGCACACAAACACCGTGTCGAAATCTGGCAACGCCGCACCGACCAGTCGGAGTGAGGTGTGTTAGGTTTTTTCGTTACGGAATATCTTGTTTCGGTCATCGTGCTCAAATCCCGCGATAGAAGCTAAAGTGTTAGGAATCAGAATGCAAAATATTTAACCAATAGCTGCTACAATAAAAAATTTGCTTACCTACAACCATTCATGAAATAGATTAACTCCAAATTTCCAGTTGCGTTAAGTTATTATATGCTGTTATTGACCGACTTCCAAAAAGGAGGAGGTAATACGTTCGGCTGCATGAATCTTTTTCTTTTTTTTTTGTATGTTCCACGATTACTCAGCTGTTCGTGGTCCGATTTTCAAAATTCTTTTTATGTTGTATAGGGTTAACTCGAATTTGGTACCATGTTCACAAAAGTGGTGATCTGATGATGGGATCCTTGAGGAATCGAGGGGACTCCCTAAAATTTGTATAGAAACATATAGTGATTTCGATTTTTTCTGAAGCACTCGAGGTAAATGCTACTAAAAAGTAAGACTTCGCACCAGGTTATACCCTGGATCCGAAGGTACCGAACAGAACTTTTGAATGCTTATAGGTACAGGTTCGGGGATTTCGGCGTTGTTTAAACAACTGAAAGCATAAGCCAACACATCAATTTGATTGATCATCATCATCACAACCATAATTTTACCATGAGTCATCACACTATGACCCAATTATTGGTACTTTTCGTGATATTTTGCATCGAAGCAGATGTTTTTGATCATTATTTCGCTGTTTGTGGACCAATTTCAAAAATTATTGTGTTGTTGTATAGGATATAAACTTAATTTTGTATAACAATTACGAAAGTGGTGAGCTGATGATGGTATCTATGAGCAATCAAGGGAAATCCTTGAAATTTAACAAAGCACTCCCAGTGGTTAAAATGTTGTTTCTAGTAAGTTAAACATATGTTACGAATAAGAGAAATTTCATACGAAGATGTCTCTTGGTCCAAATGCACTGAACAGAACTCCTGAACCTTTAAAGATAAAAGTTTAGAAATTACAGCATCGCTTAGATAACTGCAAGCATTTACCACAATTTCGGTTACAGTAACTTAATGTGAATAGTTAACATTCGTGTTGGTTATTTACGCATAAAGCCTTATTTTGTAGATAACTAAAAAGAGTGAAATTATTATTTTTAACAAAAAAATTAAAACCGACTTCCAAGGTAAAAACAATAGTAATATGAACTAAAAAGTATTAAATAACTCTTACTCTTTAATAACTTGCCTTTTTCAGAATTCATCTAAATCTCAACTATTTCTGTACATACTATAGTCTTCATTACTTTGAAGTCGGTACCAGTCCCGTAAGTTTCGGATATTCTGACATTGCTGAACTTACGATTAAATTAGCTGGTACCGACTTCAAAATAATGAAGACTGTAGTATTTTATTTTATTTTATTTATTAAGAGGAAAACTTACAGCTAGATAACATGGACATAATGATAAACGTAGAACGATAAGGCCAATTACAAGTTTTCACAGGTATACAAGTAAATAACAATAAACAAACAGCAAACAAAAATATCATAATATTAAAAGTATAATTAGAAAGCGAAAATTAAGCTAGACATAAGGAGCTGAATCTATAGATTTAAAGTAATGAAATATAGCAAAACATTGTAAGCACACTACTAAAACTACAGATAAAAGCAATACAAGCATAGGCATAAAACTAAAGTTACATTCTTTTTTTTTTCTTTTTTTTTTCTTCTTTTTTGGCAACTTGACACAAAGGATGTGTATGTTGTGCCACAGACAAGGTAAAAAGGTAAGGAATATGGCGGGAAAACCATATTCCTCCTATTATAATTTTCATCATCGTTTTCATGTATCGTCAGGTCTAAAGTCTAGTCAAAGTCTAAGTAAAAGTCAATACAGTCACAGGAGTCAAGTCGGTCGATTCAGTAAAGTGGTAGACGCTTTACTGAAACTTTCGATGGAGTTTTGGAGGGAACACAAAATAGCACGTTTCTGGATATTACATCACTTTCCTACACTTGTGAATGAACACGAATATCTAATGGTTAATATTCTACCAATATTACACATTAAAAACCCAGCTAACACAATTTTAGGAAAATAATACAAAAACACAACAGCACTCTTTCACATGCCCGCCAAAACTCTAAAGTTACATTCAAAGATTATGACCTTGACAAATTACTTTTTTTTTTTTTTAATCGAGATTAATGTTGTTAAAGAAGTGGTCATTAAGGTCTCTTTTTAGCTTGTTAATGCTTGTAGCAAATAGATCAAGTTCGATGCTCCGAGACGCTTCGTTATATGCTTTACTTGCTCTAAGAATGTAGGAATTTTGACGATAGGTAGTTGCAGATGGGGGAATATAGAGAATCTGGTGGTGTCTAAGTGAGGCTGTTGGTACACTAATGTTAATTTGCTCAGTGAGTTTGGGACAATCAATGGTGCCATTAAGTAATTTAAAAAGAAATGCTAGGTCAGCTATTTTTCTACGCTCGTATAAGGGAAGTATATGGAATTTTTTACATTGTTTTAGATAATTTGGCAAATAACTTTTAGATTTAAATTGTACTAGTCTTAAGAACTTTTTCTGTATTTTTTCGATGCGGTCAATGTAAATTTGGTAATTAAGATTCCAAATCGGAGAGCAGTATTCGAGGTGGCTGCGGACAAAGCTACAGTATAATATTTTTAGTGTTTTAATCATAAAGTTAATATACCTAATTACCTTTATGGTTTTAATGTTACTGAAATCTGATGCGATTCTAGATATGAATCCAAGAGACTTGGTTGCTTTTTTGACAACGTTATCTATGTGTGCATCGAAGAGAAGCTTTGAGTCAAACGTGACACCTAAGTCCTTAATTGTATGTACTCTTGAGAGTGATGTATTTGCCAATTTAAGAAATAGTTGAGATTTAGATGAATTCTGAAAAAGGCAAGTTATTAAAGAGTAAGAGTTATTTCATACTTTTTAGTTCATATTACTATTGTTTTTACCTTGGAAGTCGGTTTTAATTTTTTTGTTAAAAATAATAATTCATTATTATGTTCAAAAAACCTGTATACATATACACTCAAAAAATATTTAAAAAAAACGCCATCTATTGACGCCCAGGAATACTAACAACGCGTCGCTGTTTATTCTCAAAAAACGCCATCTAGTTGACGCACAGAAATACTATCAACGCACAACGCCCTCTGCCCCTAACATGCAGGTACTAATAAAAAAGTGTCGAGGTCAAATCAAGGTCAAATATAGTTCTGTCTAGCCTTCAGATTTACGCCGAACGCGGAATAAGGAACTTCGTTCCAAAAAACTACATCCAAGTCGGTTCACCCGTTTGGATGCTACAATGCCACAGACAGACAATACACGTAAACTTATACAAATATACGTCTTTTCCTGGAGGAGGGTAAAAAAAATATTTATTTATTTCATTATTTATTTAATATTCATTTTTACAATTTCAAACGTTTCTTATTATAATTAAGTACAAAACATTCAGTACAGAAAACACAATACGTACAGCATAGACTTTTGTGTGAGTCTTATCCCAAAACTAGAAGACAGAGGGAGCCTGTATTTGACATAAAGTTTGAATGTTCTGAAATACAGGATGTAACAAAACTTTCGTTACTTCAGATCAGAAACTAAATATTCGCATCACCTCCACGATGGTAGCGAAACGGCGAAGCCATACATTTACTGATATTTTTTGACGGCCGTTGGCCTAACACACATTCCCACCACTGTATCTCCTGTGTCGCCAGGATCGACAGCGGTATCCAACCACGAAAACCCTTTGATATGATCTCAGGGAGCCCGAGGGACATGCTCTAAAACTCTCTTGGGACCCGCGACGAAATTAATCAGAAGAAAATGGGAGGAAAGTAGGAAGAATTCCAATTCCCCTCCCCATACAAAGCGGGAGACAGCACAAAGTTGCAATGACTGAAAGTCAAAGAACTTGAGGGGAGCACCACGGAAATAAGGTTATTAATTGTGACTCCTAAGCTAAAGCTATGTTAATATTGGAGTTTATATTGTGTTTGACTCTTGCCAATAATAACTGTGACAACAAGAAGGCACGGAAGTTCCTAGCGCTGTCCACGAGATCACCGTAGTATGCGACTCCAGATTTACAATATAGGTTGTTCAAGATTGTAGTTCGTTCCTCTTGCCGGAGATTATACACTCACAAAGAACATGATGTGTGGTTTGTTCAAACATACTGCCTTCGGCCGAGCACTCGCACATAGGTTAATGATTTATTGTAGAATTTGTTGAAGTTAGGGTCAGTAGAGTTAAGCCGTGTTTCTGTGATTCCGTGATTCTGAAGCTTGGCTCTACATGAGATCTGATATCTTTTTCACAGGGCAAACCTTATGTGGTCGTCTTGGCAACATTTTACAAGAAATGTTTTTGGTGAGAACGACTTAAAATTGGAATGTCATACGTCGCACTTATCTCACCTTTGGCACACATTATAATAATTATTATTATTATATGGTGTCGGAGACATCTTAATTCAGTTGCAATTTAGTCGCATTTCGGTCACAATTCCGTCATTATTAAGTTATGATTCGGTCGAAATTCTATCGCAGTTCGATTGCAATTCACTCTTAGTTAGATGGCAATTATTGAGCCGCAATTCAGTAGTAATTGGCCGTAGTTTAGTTACAATTGAGTTACAATTCAGTAGAACTTCTGACGAAATTGAGTCGCAATTTCGTCTGTGGCTCTGTGGCTCAATTGGTTGACTGTATGGGCTATGGCAGCTCAAGCCGGGGGTCGCGGTTCGGTTTGAATCCCGCCGACGGAACAAAAAGTTTTCAATGTTCCCGGGTCTGGATGTGTATTAAAAATGTGTATGATATATTATAGTAAAAATCTTAATATACGTATAGTATAAAAGTATTAAATATATTTCCATTGTCTGGTTACAGGTACCAATTAGTATGCAAGTCCTTCGGTACTTAGCACTGGGCCAGACTGACGTGGTGTGAAGTGTCCATAGATATTATTATTATAATCTATACTAATATCTATACTAATATTATAAAGAGGTAAACTTTGTTTGTTTGTTTGTTTAATTGTAATGAATAGGCTCAAAAACTACTGGATCGATTTTAAAAATTGTTTCACCATTCGAAAGCTACATTATTTACGAGTAACATAGGCTACTTTTTATTTTGTAAAATATAGGGTTCTATCAAAATCTTGATTTTTTTTGGACCACATTTAAACGCATTTATTTTACTCATGTTGATAATCCTTATCGAAATAAATTATTTCATCACTAAGTACAGTTTGTGTAGATAATATTTGGTGTTTAAATGATTAAAATTGGACGCTTGGTTTAGAAGTTATGACGAAATTAAAAATTGCGATTTACGCCCGTTTCGAAGTGGGCTCTACCAAGGCGGGGACGTGCGCAGTAGCGAAGATTATGACCGGCCCTGCAGCTGGTGAATTAGCTCATATACCAAGAATACCAATGATCCTTACTGATTTGCCTATAGGTACCTTGCAAAAGGCTCCAATTTCCTGTGTGACGTAGCTTTTGCGGCGGTACCGACCAATGCGGGCCACGGGTAGTAATAATGAATAATCAAAACTGCTGAATCAATTTTAATCATTTTTGCAGCGGCTATATTATATTTTATACCCGTGCGAAGCCGGGGCGGGTCGCTAGTTCTAAATAAACCTCAAACAGGCAGATATTTGAACGAAACAGCAAAGCAAAGTATACATTTTCGCCGTGCGGCAGAAAGAGAGGAAAATATTCACTCAATACCGCGCGTCGACGGCGGTCTAATCTCTCCATTACGAATTTTCGATTTAGCACATCGCGAACTGAAAAAATTTTTTTGCGTACATTGAAAAGACTATAATCAGACTAGTAGACAAATAGTGGAAAACGATATCTATTTATACTAATATTATAAAGAGGTAAACTTTGTTTGTTTGTTTGTTTAATTGTAATGAATAGGCTCAAAAACTACTGGACGGATTTTAAAAATTATTTCACCATTCAAAAGCTACATTATTTACGAGTAACATAGGCTACTTTTTATTTTGGAAAATATAGGGTTCCGTAAGATATTTGGGTTTTTCTGACACAAGGTGAAAAAAATCAACCAGAAAAGTTACTTATTTTGCGTACGCTGCCTAAACTATAAAAGATAGAACCATACAATGTTCTAAGTAAATGTAGATCTTATAAATATCTACAAAAATGCCCGCGACACACTATACCTATCTATGGCAAGTGAGGCACAACAACCATTTTTTTATTTAAAAATCTTGATTTTTTTTGGACTACATTTAAACGTATTTATTTTACTCATGCTGATAATCCTTATCAAAATAAATTATTTCATCACTAAGTACAGTTTATGTAGAATTGGTCTTTGAATGATTAAAATTAGGCGTTTGGTTTAGAAGTTATATGACTTATGGCGAAATTAAAATATTGATAAATGAATGAATTGAAAATGAAGAAATTAGAATATAAATAAATCTCTTTCTTCTCTACAAACCGACTTATTTCCAATACAAAATACGCGTACGGTGTAGTGGAAATAGGCGTATTTGTTTTGAATACGTAAATTGAAAGACTTTACAAAGGAATTAGGTGTTTCTGTAATAAACAAATTAGTATAGAGGTGCAAACGAATGCTGAGAATGGATTCCCATCATTACTTTAATTTTTTCCGAAAGTGGAAATAAGTCCTTTTGAAATGACACTCCTCATTTATAGAAGATGCTCCAATAGTCACAGAATCGAAGTTAGAGGAGGAGAAGGAGCAAGAAGTTCCATCACATAAGTCCGTTCAAGTCGAAGAGCTTTTAGCACGAATAAAAGAAATTATATTTTTAAAAGGAATACCTATAGGGACAAAATTTAAGAATGTGATTAAGACTTGTTGTTCAGAGTGGATTATTTTAAGTGTTGTAGAATATGTTTCGGACTGGCCTATTAATTTGTAAGTTACTGTTTGATGTTTTCCTTCTGATTAATGGAACCTAATATAATTAATTTTAGACTTAACATTGCTCAATGGAATTGCCAAAGCCCGAGGCCGAAATTAATAGACTTAGAACACGTTTTATTCGATATGAAGATTCACATTGCTTGTGTCAGCGAGACGTGGCTAGATCCCAACTGTAATTTTAAGGTGAGTAATTATACTGTTTACCGTAAGGATAGGAACGACGGGTACACACAAATTAGGTATTATTGATGACGTTTAAAATGTGGGGTAGAATTGATGTTTCTAACGATTCATTTGATTTTAAAAAGTTTATAAAGAAAGTTATCTTAAAATACTATAAGAATTAGATGAGGTAATAGCCATTTATATATAAGTATTCATAACATATCAGATTTATCTTCAAATCTATCATACTAAAGTATAATTTACACAGAGCCAGTACTGGCTGCCAATAAGACTGGCAGCCAGTATTGGCTTTGCATATGTCGCGTGTGAACAGTTTGGCCTGGCTTGAAAAACTGTTCACACGCGGCATATACCAAGCCAGTACTGGCTGCCAGTCTTATTGGCAGCCAGTACTGGCTCTGTGTAAATTATACTTTACTGCTACAGCGACAGTTAAAGCGCACCTCTTCCACGCCGGATTGTATATTTTAAGCTATTTTCTTACCTTTTTTAGGGTTCCGTACCCAAAGGGTAAAACCGGGACCCTATTACTAAGACTTCGTTGTCTGTCCGTCTGTCCGCCTGTCCGTCTGTCCGTCTGTCTGTCACTAGGCTGTAACTCGAGAACGGTAATAGCTAGAGATTTGAAATTTTCACAGAATGTGTATATCTGTTGCCGCTATAACAACAAATACTAAAAACAAAATAAAATTAATATTTAAGGGGGCTCCCATACAACAAACGTGATTTTTTTTGCCTTTTTTGCTCTATATCAATAATGGCAACAGGTAGGTACTTAACTTTTTCACAAAATCCTTAGTTATATATGTACTTTGATAATAATTAATAATAAAATTTAAATAAAAAAAAATTAAGGGGGGCTCCCATACAAAAAACACAATTTTTAGCCTAATTTTGCTCTATAATGCTACGGATAACGGAACCCTTCGTGCGCGAGTCCGACTCGCACTTGGCCGATTATTTATGTTTAATTGTAAATATATTTTAGACTATTATTGGAACTCAAATAACTCTAATGCATGCTTGAGTACTTTGTTTCTTCTTTCTTTCTTTCAATGTGAATCTTAAAAATGTTATTAGTCCTAATATTGAATTTGTGAACGGAGCAAAAGAAAATTATAGTGCTTCCGATTTAAAACATATTTGTAATGAATTTATTACCGAAAAATTTACTGATTATTATAAAATCTATACGGATGGATCAAAATATAATAACAAGAGTGGACTCGCCATGTTTGATCCTCAACTAGACATCTCAATAAAATTACGGGTTGAAACAGAACTAATATCAATAATGTCCTTAGAACTGATTGCTATTTTAGAAGCTATCACGTATTCGTTCAAACCGGGCAACTTTGTAGTACTCACCGACTCCAAAAGTGCGCTTCAGCATGTGGCTCGGTGTACCTCGAACGGTCGAGGAACACCGATAGCCTACAAAACGATTGACGCTTTACTTAGCCTTTCTACTCAGGGATATCGAGTAGTGCTGCAGTGGATACCTTCACATGTAGGGCTGACGGGTAATGAAACGGTAAACCGTCTCGCCAGAGAGGCAACATTCGATGGTACAATAAAATCTTGGCTTCCCTACTACGCTGATGCAATATTTACAGCCAAACAAAAGTGTTTAAGAACTTGGAAGGAATACTTCGATGAGCGCTCGCAATCTAAAGGAATTTGGTATAAAACCTTACAACCTAACCTACGTCCGTCTGGCTGGTTCGCGATGTCTAACTTATCAAGAAATACTATAGTGACTGCTCTGAGGCTTCGTTCCGGACACATCCCACTAAACTGTTTCGCGTTTTTAATGAGAAAAGTTAATAACCGAAATTGCAACGATTGTGACAAAGTGGAGGATGTTTACCATGTATTGGTGAAATGTGTTCGGAGCGAGGCCGAGAGGAGTATCTTTTGCTCTGTTCACGGCATTGATTTGTATGAAACCGGTGTTTGCAATAGCATTTTGGCTTCACCTATGTCTGATGAAGCGAAAATGCTATACAAATTAGCAGAGTTAAACTTAAAACGCAGAAATGTTACTTAGAGTAATAATATCATATATTTTCTAATATTTTGTATGTACCTATGGGAATGGCATAATCTATGTAGATTAAATTCCCTTTTTTTTCAATAAAGATTTAAAAAAATATATCATTTTGTGATAAAATCGGTGCCAATATAATAGGTAACACGATCCTTAACTGAGTAGAGAAAAAAATATGCTTATTTATTTAAATATGATTTTAAAAAATATTTAAAAAATCATAAAAAAATCATTTATTCACATAAAATATTGATCACACATTTTTTTTCTTACAACATACAACTTTTTTTTCTTTTTACGTTTTGCTACAAAATAAATTACTGAGTATTAACATGCGTATCGTCATATAGTCTTAGCTTTCAATATTGTACATTGTACAACCAACTTTTAACGTTTTTAAAAATTCTAACACATAAACTTTTACTACTTTAAAAACATTTAAATTATGTTATTTTTCCTTTCATTTGTGTAAAGTTTGAAGAGAATTATAAGTAATTTTTACAGCTGATATACTTAATACTGGCAAGAACTAGCAATTATTTATAACGAGACATTTCTTAAAGCGTTTTTTAACATTTTACACGGGTCCGACGTCCATTTTCATGCCTAAGTCATTTTCTGTTTAAAGATTTTCGCATAAAGTTACGTGAAAAATTAAGGATTATAAAAATAATTTTATGAATTTAAATTAATATTACAAACCCATGAAATAGGATAACAAGGGGTAAAGAAGTCAAAAATATAAGCAGTCAAGAAAAAAATATCAGAAGTCGAGAAAAAAACATAACTCAAAAAAAATTAGCTAAGTAATTGAATTTCTATATAACTTTTTGCGTTCTATTTAGTATGGTCCATCGCCCGATCGGATGTTGGCTGCGTTGTCGTCGTACCCAGTCTGCACTGGCTCTACTGAGATCTTCGGCTTGAATCCTCTCTCGTCGGCTTCGTATTCTACAGTCTGAAATAATGAAGGCAGAAATAAGCACTGATTCATAGTAGCCGGCATCAAATACTTCAAATACTGGATGCTGAAAAGTTGTTTGTCGCGTTGTTATTAAGGTGCTCCCAGACAGAAGTTATATAACGTTAGATAACATTTTTGTATAACATTTTTTAAGAAATTATAATTTTTTGACATGCTGTAGCGTATGTTACACGATGTTACAAAATGTTATCTATAAATGGATTTGTTCAGATTGATACTGTGATCTTGCGCGGCGCTAGTGTTGCGACATGAAACTATATATTTTTTCCAGCGTCCATACTAATATAATAAATGCGAAAGTGTGTCTGTCTATATGTCTGTTTGTCTGTTACCTTTTCACATCCAAACCGCTAAACCGATTTTACTGAAATTTGGTATGGAGATACTTTGAGTGCCAAGAAACGACATAGGATACTTTTTATCCCGGAAAAATGTACGGTTCCCGCGCGATAAACTAATTTTAGCGGGCATCATCTAGTTCAATATAAAAAGCCTTTTATTTTCGCTGTTCCAATTCACGCCTTATTTATTTAACTTACTTAATATGTCTTACAGTTTCTAAGACGTTATAATAAAACAAACATGGACAATGGACATCCTTTTGGCTTCACCAAAATCGGGTAAAAGATAACATTTGCGTAAACATAAATCAATAATATACAGATTACAGGGTGTAACAAAAAACGGTTGTCTGTAAAGTCGGTTTACTGACGATAGTTGAACGTGACAACGTGCCTCTTTGTCGCTCGTTCCGTGCTCTCGCTTGCACTTCAAGCCTTTTAAATGGAACATTTAAATTTCCCCGACCGTACATTTCTGCTTAGCATAATTTTCCCCGACTGTACATTTCTGCTAAACAACTCATTTCCACGACTGTACATTTCTGCTTAGCACAATTTTCCCCGACTGTACATTGCTGCTAAACAACTCATTTCCCCGACTGTACATTTCTGCTTAGCACAATTTTCCCCGACTGTACATTTCTGCTAAACAACTCATTTCCCCGACTGTACATTTCTGCTTAGCACAATTTTCCCCGACTGTACATTTCTGCTAAGCAACTCATTTCCCCGACTGTACATTTCTGCTTAGCACAATTTTCCCCGACTGTACATTTCTGCTAAACAACTCATTTCCCCGACTGTACATTTCTGCTGAACAACTCATTTCCCCGACTGTACATTTCTGCTAAACAACTCATTTCCCCGACTGTACATTTCTGCTTAGCACAATTTTCCCCGACTGTACATTTCTGCTTAGCACAATTTTCCCCGACTGTACATTTCTGCTAAACAACTCATTTCCCCGACTGTACATTTCTGCTAAACAACTCATTTCCCCGACTGTACATTTCTGCTTAGCACAATTTTCCCCGACTGTACATTTCTGCTAAACAACTCATTTCCCCGACTGTACATTTCTGCTTAGCACAATTTTCCCCGACTGTACATTTCTGCTAAACAACTCAAATGGAACGCCTCAGAGCGAGGTAACGCCGCATATTGCGTCATGTTTTTTCGTGCGCGCAGCCCATATCGAATTATAAGACGTTGTCAAAACTAAGTGATAATACTTAGTGTGTATGGATCCCCTATTATAAAGTTCGCAGTGAAAGTAGCTGCGCTGAAAGAGTAACTTTTTTTTCACCTTTGTATGGGAAAATTCGGAGGCGCTTGCCCATACAAATCACAAAAAAAAATTGCTCTTTCAGCGCTGCTACTTTCACAGTAAACTCTATATAAAGGACACATACCCATCCTAAAGTATTATCACTTATTTCTGTTACACATTGTATACCTGTTTAGTCCCATCAGGTAGCACCACGAAGTAGGAGCCTTCAGCCTTATTGTCCTGCCTGGTCTCCGTGTGGCCGAAGTCACTCCCGCTCTGGTAGTCGCTCACTTTGTAACCGAAGTCGTAGCTGGCTGGCTCCTGAAACAGCAATAATAATTATTATGGCAACTTTAAAACATATCTGCTACATGATTTTCTAGAAAAAAAAATAAAAAAATATATATTTGTAAAAAAAAAATTAAAACTTGCCTTGAAAACTTTTTGGAACACGCTGTATGTTGGCGGTTAGCTAAGTATATTGAGTTCTTTATTATCGTATTGAAAAATCTGTAGAAAACTTTTGTTCTTTGGTTTCAATATAAATATTTTTACAGATAATTATATAAACCCTTTGAAAATATATTTTTAATTTATTTCTTATTTTGGAATTAAAAAAATTAAATATTTAACACGCCAAAAGCTGTAAAAAATCTCTTACATTGAGTAGTTCGTCCAACGCGTTGCTGGCGTATCCGTAGCCCTGGTTGGAGAGGGCGCTGTATTGGTCCGGTACTCCATATTGCTGGGATGGCATGGACGGAGGAAGATAGGTGTTAGATGTAGACCTGGAAATACACACACAATCTCATGTACTATCAGAGAAGTTGATTCCTAGGCAGATGGGGGACCTACGTAGTTTGGTCGTGTTATGTCAAACCCAGCCGACAGATCACAATTAACATTGAATTGACATGATCCGACCAAATGACGTTGGTCTGTCAACTGCCTAGGAATCAATTTCCTTGATGGTACATACATACAAAGGCAGATGCGGGACCTACGTAGTTTGGTCGTGTTATGTCAAACCCAGCCGACAGATCACAATTAACATTGAATTGACATGATCCGATCAAATGACGTTGGTCTGTCAACTGCCTAGGAATCAATTTCCTTGATGATACATACATACAAAGTCTTAAAAGTATCAAAAGATAAAGCATTTCTTGGAGATAAATCATTGGAAATGAAAATAGAACTCTTGAATTAAAACAAATTTTTAAACAAAAAGTTTAGAATAGAATTTAGAATTTTAAGTACTTAAGTTTAAATGAACCGGATTTGTATTTACTAGAAGTATTTTAAATATTATACTATGGGAGCAAGATGTGATTGATTATGTTCTTTACTGCTGGATTTTGCTCAAAAATAAAACATTTTAAAACATACCTTGCTGAACTGTATCCAGAAGCATACGCGTCAGTTTTCAAGTCAGACCTGCTTTCGGGATACCCAGTTTTTGGAGCTCCATAACTACTGGATGGATACGCAGACTTAGCAGCATTTCTAGCATTTGGTGCGCCATATTGAGTTGAAACTCTACCTCCGAAACCGGAATTGCTTTGGCCTTTGTTGAATCTAGCAGAAACAACATCAGGGATTGAAGGTACACCGTATTCTTCGGAAGGTACTGGTTCGAATCCGGGAGAATTGAAGCTTGAAGACCTTTGCAGGGGAGCGTCGTAAGAATTTGAAACACCGCTGTAGCTGTCACGTGCACCAAACTCAGGTGCTCCGTATTCTTGAGAGACGCGGGCGCTTGGTGGTCCATATTGTTGCGAAAGAGATCTGGCAGGGGCTCCATACACTTGGGATAGATCTCTTGCAGCAGGGGCTCCGTATTCTTGGGATAACGCACGTGAGCTGGGAGCACCGTACTTTTGGGAGAGAGAATTCCTAGCAACGGGGGCCCCATATTCCTGAAAAAGAGAGTTTCTCGCAGTAGGGGCACCGTATTCCTGAGAAAGAGAGTTTCTCGCAGCAGGGGCTCCGTATTCTTGAGAGAGAGAGTTTCTTGCAGATGGTGCTCCATATTCTTGAGAAAGGGAATTTCTTCCAGATGGTACTCCATATTCTTGAGAAATAGAATTTCTTGCAGACGGTACTCCATATTCTTGAGAAAGGGAATTTCTTGCAGATGGTACTCCATGTTCTTGAGAAATAAAGTTCCTTGCAGAAGGAGTGCCATATTCTTGAGAAAGACTATTCCTGGCAGACGGTACTCCGTATTCTTGAGAAAGAGAAGTCCTTACAGCGGGGGCACCATAATCTTGAGAAAGAGTATTTCTTGCAGCAGGGGCTCCATACTCTTGAGAGAGCGTCTGCCTTGCAGCAGGAACGCCGTAGTCTTGAGAAAGAGTATTCCTTGCAGAAGGGACACCATACTCTTGCGACAGCGAATCTCTTAGAGCTGGTGCGCCATATTCTTGAGACAGAGAATTCCTAGCGCCAGGAACACCGTATTTAGTTGACAGAGAATTCCTAGCACCTGGAGCTCCATATGACTGAGACAGGGAGTTTCGGGCGCTTGGGACACCGTAGTTTTGCGATAATCTTGGAGCTCCGAATGAGCGAGAATATCCCGATTGGGCAGACTTTTGGAAGGACCTTGAACGACCTGAAGCTTCATATGAAGGTGGAAGATACGAGGACTTCGCTTCTAGCGCTGGTACTCCGTAATCAAATGATAGAGACTTCTGTATGTCCACGTCAGTGCTTGAGCGAGCAGCTGGGTAACCATCCCTGGAAATAGAAACGAATATAAATTAATTGAGAATTCGTAAATTTTGTGAAATATGTTAACGCATATGTTAACGCATGAAACGGCACTTAGGAAGATCTGACATTAATGGAAACGTTGCCTTAGGATTGGCCCTAAAACAACTATTACATTTTTGTGTAACTTGTCGGACTACTCGTCTAGCGGAAATGATCCAGTATTTAGTTTTTAAAATACTAACAAGGAGCTGCGGCCCTGCATGACAGTTTTCGCGGTGATAATGATCAATGAGTAATTTTACTATATGATCCTGTTTAGGCAGTATAATAGGATATTTTGAAGAATATTCTAAAGATGAGTTTGTCAACCGACCCCCAACCCGCAATATACCGTCTGCCACAAAAGGAAATAATTTCTGTAATTTAATCGAACACTTTTTACCATTCAGAATATTTTTCAAATCTTCAGAAAAATAAACAGCTTGCAGCGCTCTAATTATTTTATCCTCAGCCGTTATAATATTATTACGTGTAAGGCGTCTCGTAAAACGTAAAATATACACAACGGATCTAAGTAGTTTGTTTCAGGTAGAACAGCGTTTTGCTAAAACCAATAACGGGTGCTCCACGTTTAGTGCTACATAGTACTACCAGAGAAGTTGATTCCTATGCAGATGGCGGACCTAAGTAATTTGGTCGCGTTAAGTCAAACCCATCCGACCGATCACAACTAACATTGAATTGACATAAGCCGACCACATGACGTAGGTCCGTCAACTGCCTAGGAATCAATTTCCTCGATGGTACATACAACAGTGATTCCGACAGATGGCGGACATACGTCATTACGTCGGAGGGCTTGACTACACGACTAAGCTATTTACTTGATATAACATGACCAATTAAAGCACACCCACCGTCTATCTATGATTTACCACCAGAAAAGAATATTCAGCAGATCCAAAGGATATCATCTATGATATCTTTTGGATCTGCAACAGCATCAGTTTTATAAGTATTTGCCAGCTATAAGTATTTAGGCGTTGTTATTATGTTGTTGTTACTTGTTAGTTTTAGGGTTAGACCTCACCTGGCAGCACGGAATCGCCTTTTTCCGTCGCCCTTTCTCTTTCTGTCGCTTAGAACTGCCATTTGCTAGACCGAGACAGAAAGCATAATGCGATAGCACGCGGCGGAATCCTCGAGGCTATCGCATTATGCTTTCTGTCTCAGACTAGCAAATGGCAGTTCTAAGCGACAGAAAGAGAAAGGGCGACGGAAAAAGGCGATTCCGTGCTGCCAGGTGAGGTCCAAGCCTTAAGGTATTAGACTTAATCTATACTAATATTATTAATGCGAAAGTATCTCTGTCTGTCTGTCTGTCTGTCTCGCTTTCACGCCAAAACTACTGAACCGATTGTAATGAAATTTTGTACACAGATAGTCTAAAGCCTGAGAAAGGACATAGGCTACTTTTTAACTGGAAAAAGGGGTTGTAAGGTGGTGTTTATGCGTAAATTTGTCAAATTAAGTTAGTTCCATAACAGATGACGCCAAGAGTCGCCTAGATCGCGCTATCGCTTGCTCATACGTATTTCTATAAGAAGTGGTACCATGTTGAATTATGTTTTTTCGATTTTTTCGATTGTCATGTAACTCGTTATTAAATAACTCACCTACCAACATAGATATCAAAAACAACAGCCTACCAATGACAAATACTAAATAGTTTATGTGTAAAGCTAAAGTTTAAGGTATAAAAATGTTTAATTTAAAAAATTTAAATATTATGTGCACACTGCACAGCTGTTTTGGGTATTTTGATATGAGGGGTACCGGGGTTTTAAAAAGATTTTAAATTTGACACCAATTTTGTTGACACCGCGCGCTATAAACTGAAGTCCACGCGGACGAAGTCGCGGGCAACAGCTAGTATTACAATAATTAATCAATTTACTGAAGTTTAAATAAATCGTTATTTCTTACCCTACTGGTGGTTCCCCCAAAGCAACTACTGCAAGACTTAGAAGAATGAAAATCTGAAATAAGATTTAAAAAGTTAAGAACAATTAACAATGAACATCCATAATATTTAAGTTACTGCAAAAAATATTTTTACCTTCATGATGTTTGATGTTAGGAATATCTGAAAATATAAAAAAAAGCCAATTAAAAAAATCGGCCAAGTACGAGTTGCACTCGCGCACGAAGGGTTCCGTACCACTACAGAGCAAAAATAGGCTAAAAATTGTATTTTTTGTATGGGAGCCCCCCTTTATTATTTAATTTATTAAAATTGTATTATTAATTATACAAATTAATTATACAAATACAATTAAGTATTTTGTGAACATTTCAATTGCCTATGTGTTGCCGTTATTGATTAAGAGCAAAAAATAGCAAAAAAATCACGTTTGTCGTATGAGAGCCCCCCTTAAATATTTAATTTATTTTGTTTTTAGTATTTGTTGTTATAGCGGCAACAGATATACACAATCTGTAAAAATTTCAGAAGTCTAGCAATAGCGGTTCTTGAGTTACAGCCTGGTGACAGACAGACGGACAAACGGACAGACATCGAAGTCTTAGTAATAGGGTCCCGTTTTTACCCTTTGGGTACGGAACCCTAAAAAGTATAAAACTTTTAATTTTTGTATGTTTTTGTATTCCTATACAGATACAGATTAGGAACAATTATGGTATTAAAACAATGCCAAGTGCACCACAGAATACAAATTACTCTCAGTGCACACACTAGGAATTATTAAAGAAAAGTTATTAATTAGGGTAACATGGTGTCCTTAATTCACAGACATGTAATTAATTATTATCACTGTCTTATTTTTTAAACGCAAGATAAAATTTTACTACAGTTATAAATTGTAAAAAAAATACAAAAAAATGTTACAAATCTTGAACACTCCGTATGCGTTGATCATGACAGATTTGAGAAATTTTGAAAATCGAAAATTCCAAAATCGAACTTTTTGGGAATCCAATTACTACAGGGGAGCTAAACCTTTTTTTGCAAGGTATTTTTTGGCCCAAATGATAACGGAAATATTCTTCTTCTTCTTTAACAAGCAAAATACTTTTAAACCGACTTCCAAAAAACGAGGAGGTTATATGTTCGGCTATATATTTTTTTTGCAACACTCTTCCAGAGTCAAAAACAACTATTTCTTCAAAGATAGAACCAAACCTACCAATGATACCACAACAGGTGACTGATACCAAATCCACTCATCCATACTATTTATACTCATCCCATACAAAACATTTGACAAATTTCCAACAAATGCCATGGGATTCCCAACCTTATTGCACCGACATAAGATATATCTTGTGGGTACTGTTTCGACATATTATGGGGTATTGTTGTACTTTAATGGTCTTCACGATTCGGCCTTCAATACTAGACCAAACGCTATCGGAAGCTCTGGACATTGATCCACTTGTGCCTGGTTTCTGGGATTTTTAACCCTCAATAAAAATAGGGGTGCTATTTAACCCCCAACAAAAAGGGGTGCTATTTAACCCCCAACAAAAAGAGAGGTGCTATTTCACCCCCAACAAAAAGAGGGGTGCTATTTAACCCCCAACAAAAAGACGGTGCTATTTACCCCCAACAAAAAGAGGGGTGTTATAAGTTTGACGTTTCTGTCTCTCTGTGTGTGTGTCTGTCTGTAGTATCATCAAAACAAGTGGACCGATATGACCTAGTTTTTTTAACCCCCAAAAAAAGAGGGATGTTTTAAGTTTGACGTGTCTGTCTGTCTGTCAGTGTGTATTTGTCCATGGCATCGTAGCGTCCAAACGGGTGGACCAATTTTTAACTTCTTTTTTCTGTTTGAAAGCTGATAATGATCGAGAGTGTTCTTAAAACTATAGGACATCATCAGCCCACTCAGTGCTGCAAAATTTATTGTAGTGAAAGGTGTATTAGTGACTTTCAGTTATCAGGGAGAGCGAAGCGAGCCCTAGTATATCCCACAACCTGTACATTTTTAACCGACTTCCAAAAAAAGGAGGAGGTTATATGTTTGGCTGTGGATATTTTTTATTTTTATTTTTATTTTTATTTGTGTATGTTCAACGATTACTCCGCCGTTTGTGAACCGATTTTCAAATTTTTTCTTTTGTTGTAAAGGGTTCAACTCCAATTTGGTACCATGTTCACAAAAGTGGTGACCTGATGATGGGATCCATGAGTAATCGAGGGAACTCCTCAAAATTTATATGGAAACATATAGTGATTTTGGTTTTATGTAAAGGATCCTAGGCATATGCTACCAAAAAGTAAGATTTTACACCAAGGCATGCTATGGTTCCGAAGATACTAAGAGAACTCCGGATTCCTTATAGATACAAGTTCGGGACTTTCGGCGATGTTTTAAGAACTGAAAGCATATGCTACTATGCAAATTACATTCATAATCATCATCATCATCATCATCATCATCATAATTATCAGTACCATGCACGATGCATCGTTATGAGTTATGACCCTATTATTGGTACTTTTCATAGTCTTTTCGATCGAGACTCGAGTTTGTCGAGTGATTTTGAAAATTGTATTAATGTTGTTACAAAGTAAATGATTTAAACTTGGTGTTGTGCTTACCAAGTTGGTAATTTGATCTAGGAAACTCCTTGATTGGGACAAAATATATAGTTATATTATTGTAGCTTAAAGTAGTTAAAGCGTAATATTTTATTATGTTGAGCTGATGAGTTTACATGCGGAAGTTTTATAATACAACGAAAGTCACTGAACCAGAACTCTAGAGTCTTCAGAGATAGGCGTTTGAACATTTCAGCATTGCTTGATGAACTCTAAGCATATACAGGGGTACTCGTATATGCTTGGAGTTCTTTAAGAAATTGTAAAGTGGTAGTGAACTCAGATAATAAGTTTTCATATGAAAGTTTGGGGGTTTCATCGTTGTTTTAAGAACTGAAAGTATGCTACTACGAGCAAATTCTATTCATGATAATTCAGTAATAATATTATAGTAAAAAAGTAACAAATAACGACGTGTTATAGTAGCCATTTCATGACAGTTGAGTGCGTATTAGATTAACAGGTCTGTATATTTATAGTAGGGTATGGCTCATGGCTTTTGAGACATAGCATAAAACTTTTTTGAAAACTGCCTGAGTATAGTAGTTGTGATAGTTTCATACCTAAATCCTATATAATATCTACAACTGACAGCTTATATGTTAATAACTAAAAAGAGTGAAATTATTATTTTTAACAAAAAATTAAAACCGACTTCCAAGGTAAAAACAATAAGTAATAATATGAACTAAAAAGTATTAAATAATTCTTACTCTTTAGTAGTGCCTCTTTCAGAATTCGTCTAAATCTCAACTACTTCTGTATACTATAGCTTCATTACTTTGAAGTCGGTACCAGTCCCAAAAGTTTCATATATTCTGACATTGACTGATTAACTCACGATTAAATTAGCTGGTACCGACTTCAAAATAATGAAGCTATAGTATGTACAGAAGTAGTTGAGATTTAGACGAATTCTGAAAGAGGCACTATTAAAGAGTAAGAACTATTTAATAATTTTTAGTTCATATTATTACTTATTGTTTTTACCTTGGAAGTCGGTTTTAATTTTTTGTTAAAAATAATAATGTGGTATGTACACTTTACGGAAAACTATCACGCCTATTGATTTGTGATTTAACATAGTAATTTTTATTTATATGGTGATGTGTTAGGGGGCGTCCACAAATTACGTGAGGTGTTTTTTTGACCACAAATCTCACGTAAGATTTTCAAAATGTGGGTTTCTTACTTAAACGTTTGGTTTGACAGTCAATAGATTTTCTTGCGAACGAATTTGTGAATGATCTTAATCGTATAACAATTACGCTTACGATTAAATCTTAAGCATACGTACAATCTGGATGAAATGGACTAAAATAGTATCATTTTGTTGAGAAAAATCGTATTTTTGAAATTACGTGAGATTTGCCGAGACCCCCCCTCTCCCCAACGTGAGATTAGATAAGATTTGACTCGACCCCCTCCCCCCCTAAAAACCTCACGTAATTTGTGGACGCCCCCTTATCATCAGTCAGTCAAGGTGAGACGAGGCGAGCCCTCACGAAGTTCGGCTTTATTTATTTATTTATTTATTTATTTATTTAGGATAACAAAAGCCGTCAATTTTAACAGTATTATAGAAGAATACAATGAGTACATAAGACCAATAACAGCTATCCACAACTTATTACATAACTTATTGCAATTTTACCAGAAGTAAACAGCGTAGAAACAGAGATCAAAACATTTTTGACACTTAATGCTAATTCTTATAATAATCTCAAGCCATATATTTTATCTATTATAAGTTATAGTATAATATAAAAATATAAACATAATATATAAAATATATATGTGTTTAATATAATTTGGTGAATAAATGATAAAAATAAATATGATGTATATTATATATAAGATATAAGTATATACAGTAAAATGAGGTATATACAATAAGTATATACAGTAAGATGAGGATATTAAAAATAAGATAGTAAATTCAGTACAATTTCAATAATTTTAAATTTTAAAACTAACTAACAACACCAATTATCACACAGGGTTATTATTTTTCTAGCAGGGATAATTTAATTTTTGATTTTAATGATGGTTTTGTTTCTATAAAGGGATCAATATGAGAAAAATTTTTGTTGTATGTATGTAAAATTCTAGAGAGAACACAGTTTTTAGCGTAATTAGTGTACTGAAATGGAACATAGAATAAAGGAGTTTGACGTGTTCTGCGACGGGGCACGTTAAACGAGACTAAATTTAACAGATAAGGACTATCTAAATTACCATTTAATATATCATATAGAAGACTCATGTCATATAAGTGACGACGATCATCTAGGCCCATTAGTTTATAATGACGACACTGTTCAACATAATTCTGTGTGGGTAAAGATGAGCCAGACTTAAAATTTAGAAAACGTATAAACTTCTTCTGGATGTTTTCAATGCGAGATGCATGGGTGACATAAGAAGGATTTAAGACACTTATTAGGGTTTTGAATCGTGGGTTAATGTTTTTAAATTTCTTAATAAACGTATTTTGTTTAAAACGTATTTTGACAGTGGTTTATATCTATTTATCAGCGTTGTTGATTCGTTAACCGCACCGACACCGTACATTTTTCTGCAACAAAGACTATCCTATGTCCTTTCCCGTTCCTCAAAGTATCTCCATACCAAATTTCGTCCAAATCGGTTTAACCGTTTAAGCGTGAAGAAGTAACATAAGTACTACGAATAATAAAATAAGTATAATGTACAGGCAGATAATGTTATGATCGATTGACGACCTATGTATTGACGACCTCTGTGGCTCAATTGGTTGAGTGTGTGGCAGCTCAAGCCGGGGGTCGCGGGTTCGAATCCCGCCGACGGAACAAAAGTTGTCAATATTCCTGGATCATGGATGTGTATTAAATATGTGTATGATATAATAAAAATCTTAAATATATGTGTAGTATAAAAGTATTAAATACTAGCTGTTGCCCGCGACTTCGTCCGCGTGGACTTCAGTTTATAGCGCGCGATGTCAACAAAATTGGTGTCAAAAGCTTTTATAAAAAAACCCTTATACCCCTTAAATCAAAACACCCAAAAACAGCTGTGCAGTGTGCACATAACTTATTTCATTTTTTAAAATTAAACTTTATTTATGCCAAAATTTATTTAGCCCCCCAATTACACAACTTTGCCATAAACTATTTATCATTGATAGGTTTAAGGTTACGACCATAGATAATACAGATATATGTTACGACACTGCATAGATAAAGTACTGAGTTATTTAATAACGTAAAAGAGTAATCGAAAGAATCGAAAACTTCGTTGTAAGATGATACCAGCTCTTATAGAAAGACGTTTGTGTAAGCAATAGCGCGATGTAGGAGACGCACAGCGCCATCTATTATGATTTTTTGGAACTGACTTCATTTGAACAAATTTACGCATTTTCACCCCCTTACAACCCCTTTGTCCAGTTAAAAAGTAGCCTATGTCCTTTCTCAGACTTTAGACTATCTGTGTACGAAATTTCATTACAATCGGTTCAGTAGTTTTGGCGTGAAAGCGAGACAGACAGACAGATAGACAGACAGACAGATAGACAGACAGACAGACAGACAGAGATACTTTCGCATTTATAATATTAGTATAGATATTTCCGTTGTCTGGTACCTGTAACTCAAGTCCTTCAGGTACTTAGTACGGGGCCAGACTGACGTGGTGTGAAGCGTCCATAGATATTATTATTATTATTAATTATTTATCAGCTATCTTCCTTAAATCTTACAGAACTTATGTACATACAAACTTTGTCGTGAAGCTATCTTATTGAATGAGCTTTTGCTATAAGAATGACTTTGATCACTTTGACACCATTCACAGTTAAATTGCATGTAACACGATATTATTACTGAGCACACAAGGCTCATTTTAGCACAAAATCAAAGGTAAAATAAATCAAAATCGCCACATATACAATTGACGTGACCGCCAGGGGTATACAATCTGTGGCACAAATATATTTATTTTAATCAACCACATACTTACAGAAATATTTGATCGAAGACCACATAAGATAGTCTATTGTAGAAATCTATTTCTGAAGCTATTTAATATCTACAGGGTTTTTATGAATCCCTTTGTAACTTGTACTACCACTGAATGTGTATATTTTTGATAGGCTCTAGAAGTCTAGAGTCAAAAATAATAATTGTCCTCGTATCGACATTTTTTCTCACTTTCTCTTCGTTCCTATATTGGTCGCAGCGTTATGTTATTTAGCCTAAAGCCTTCCTCAATAAATGGACAATCCAACACAAAATAATTCTACAAAAATTCAAACTACTAGATTCTGAGAAAAGCACGTTCAAACAAACAAACTCTTCAGCTTTTAGATATCAATATAGATATTAAAAGATCAACTTTTACTACTGAAATGTCAATAAGGTGTCAATTGCTTTTAAAAACATTGTACTATCAGAGAAGTTGATTCCTTGGCAGATGGCGGACCTAAGTAATTTGGTCGCGTTACGTCAAACTCATCCGACCGATCACAGCTAACGTAGAATTGACATAAGCCGACCAAATGACGAGGGTCTCTCAACTGTCTAGAGTCTAGGAATCAATTTCCTCGATGGTACAATTCTCGCCATTTTAGACCTGCTGGTTGCGTATCCCTGGCGCGTGATCTAGATCGCAAAAGCATCAATATAGCTTGCGCAAGCGACGACAGGTGTGCTAAATAGTACTCAATACACCCCGTATGTAGCTTGTAGAGCAGTGGTCCCCAACCTTTTTTTCATTCGGGCCACAAACATTTTTTGGTCTTGGTGTCGCGGGCCGCAACAAAAATTTTTAGGTTTAAAAAATAACGTTCTTCACCGGCGGGCCGGACATATTAATATTATATAAGTAGGTAATATTAGTAAAGATGTGCGACAGATTCAGTAGTATTATTTGTTTTCGATGAAACTAATTGAATTGATAATAAGGTCAATGTTACTATATAAACAAGTGATAAGTGATAACATAACAAAACTCATGCACTTTAATAACATAGAAATCTGTTTGTCTATCCGTGTATCAATAAATTAACACTCCGAGAGTGCCGGCAGATGTGAAAACGAAACAGAAGAGCGGGCATATTATTTTCATTTAATTATCTAAAGAGATTACTCTGAGTCGGCCTACTCGTTAGTTCTGATTACTCTGGTTATGCTGCACTTCGCTCAGTGACGTAAAGGGAGTACCTCAAGGGATAAAAAGTTCCCTTTCCTTTTGTTAAGTATAAAAATTAAAAGCGACCTTTACAACCCCATTTGAACGATCATGTAATTCTGTCATCTTGTTTCTTCATATTCTAGATTCAAAATAGGCAGGACAAGGAAGAAAGGATATTTCGTTATCCAATGTTACAAAAGAAACAATAATTATTAGTAACTTAAATAAACAGGCAGGTAAAGTTAACCGCAAGAACTAGCTAGTCATAGATATTTGTATCAGTTCATCTTAGGCATTCAGATTAAATAAACATGTATAAATTAATAGTGATAGTGGTGTTAATAAAGTCATGTACAGCCAAGTTCGAGTTATGTATAACATTAACTTCAAGTAGATCATCATCAAAAGGCATTACATACTCTGGACAGAACGAAAAACTTATAACAGACCAAGAAATAAAGTTATTCAACATATCAGAGGACAACCTTAAAGCTGGTTTCGAAAAAGAATTGGGAAAAAGACCTGACGATGTTTTTTTAAAAGATCCAACGTACTACGGCAAGTTATTCGAAAGATACAAATGGCGACAGACATACAGAATAATAAAGATAAATAGAACTGAAGTAATTGGCATAGTCAATAAAGAATACACAATCAAAGTCACGGATATAATAAATAATACTACAGAAACTATTAGCGCGGAGTACAGTTCATTCGAAATGGTTGAAAATGATGTCAGTTCTTCGTGGTATGCAGCTGGTATACCGAATGATGTAGTAAACTACAATTTGACAATAAAATATGGATTACAAAACGTTACTTTCACTAAAAATTGGAGGGACGATAAGCCGAAATACAATACAACAATGTTTGGTATCAAAACTAACGGATTTGTAAAGGTACCACCTGGTGAAGTAGTAACTAAGACGCTTTCAGGGATGAGAACAATCATGGTGGTAAAAATTTATTATAAAGCGTATCTCAATGGTCTAGTTATTGGGAACTACGGACATACCTACGGAAAATATCACTTTTATTCGCCATCCATAGACAATATCATGAAAGCTGCGAATATAAGTAATGAAATAATAACTACAGAAGTTATACAGCTGAATTGGTACACGGATCCAAGATTAACGGCGGTGGATAAAATAACAAAAGAGCCAGCCGTTATTGATATCCCTAATAAACTGTTTGGTGCTATCAAAAGAAATAAAATAGGTACGTTCAAAAGAAGTAACGCCGTTAAAAAGAAAAAGATTAATACTGATTCAAAGAAAGAAAATAAGGAACTCCGTTCCAATAAAACCTGCGTGTGCCCTGAAGCTACCACGAAAAGAAATACAAGAAAGCATTTAAACGCTTCCAGAATAATTACTGTAACTGACTTAAAATATTAAAACATATAAAAAATTTAATCGTCGGTTTGAAGTCGCTATTATATTCTATCTAATCTAATCTTCTAATTACTAATATATAAAATTCTCGTGTCACAGTGTTTGTGGGCGAACTCCTCCAAAACGGCTCTTACCGATTTTAATTAAATTTTGTATGTACATTCGTTAGGTCTGAGAATATAATAATAATATAATAAACTAGCTGTTGCCCGCGACTTCGTCCGCGTGGACTTCAGCTTATAGCGTGCGGTAGTTCCCGTTTCAATGTAGGCTACATTACTGCAAAATTTCCACAAAAAAGTTGCTTACGCCGCCGGTTCCGCGGTACGATTACTTCAATTCAGAAAAATCTTCTTATAACTTCAAAAAAACGTGAAAGAGGTCTACTCATCCTTACCACCTCTTATAGAAACACGTTTTAGCAAGCGCTTGTGCGATATAGGTGACGGCAGAGTGACATCTATTATGAATTTTTGGAACTAACTTAATTTTAACAAATTTACGCATAAACACCCCCTTACAACCCCCTTTTGCAGTTAAAAAGTAGCCTATGTCCTTTCTCATGCTTTAGACTATCTGTGTACAAAATTTCAATACAATCGGTTCAATACAATCGGACAGACAGTCAGACAGACAGAGATGCTTTCGCATTTATAATATTAAGTATAGATAAATCTTTATTTCTCAAATTACAGAATACAATCATGAGGCATCCCCGTTAAGTAAGGAATTACTTGTGTTGGGGTCTGGGGATATCTCGCTCATTTCCTTAGAATTAAGATACTTTATAACATTGAGAAAGTAGTCATGCACAATAATTAGTTTTATAAATTTTAAACAGCAAAATAAATACATTTGATTAACATTAATATTTAACCATTTAACTTAAATAATTAACTTTAATAATTGATTAAAATACTTTATACAATAATAATACTAGCTATTTGACCGAGCTTCGCTCGGTATTCGATGAACACGAATAAAATGACATGTTCTAAAAATGATTCCTAGCTAGATCGATTTATCGCCCCCGAAACCCCCTATATACTAAATTTCATGAAAATCGTTGGAGCCGATTCCGAGATTCCAATTATATATATACAAGAATTGCTCTTTTAAAGATATAAGATATTGTTCTTTATTTTTAAAATAGATAGGTACTTAGGTAAATAGCTCTCTCATTCTCCCTTTCTCTCTCTGTCTCTGTGTGTGTGTGGTAAGCCTCGAAAACCAACACATTCAAGTCTTTTGATAAGTATAGGGATAGACACTGTATCAAAGGCTTTTTTTAGGTCTAAGAAGACTGTCAAGCATTTATATTCTTTATCCACTTTTTCAATAATTAAAGATGATAATGCCTGGATCGCATCTTGAGTTGAGCGTCCTTTTTAACCGACTTCCAAAAAACGAGGAGGTTATACGTTCGGCTGTAGATATTTTTTTTTTATGTATGTTCAACGATTACTCCGCCGTTTGTGAACCGATTTTCAAAATTTTTGTTTTGTTGTATAAGGTATTACTCCAATTTGGTACCATGTTCAGAAAAGTGGTGATGGGATCCATGAGTAATCGAGGGAACTCCTCAAAATTCAAATGGAAACATATGGTTTTTTTGGTTTCATATGAAGTATTCCAGGCACATGTTACCAAAAAGTAAGATTTTGCACCAGGATATACCATGGTTCGAAGGTAGTGAACAGAACTCCTTACTCCTTATAGATACATGTTTGGAGGTTTCGGCGTTGTCTTAAGAACTGAAAACATATGCTACTATGCAAGTTACATTCATCATCATCATCATCATCATCATCACTACCACCAGTCACCACACCATGAATTATCTAATTATAACCCTATTATTGCTACTTTTAATCGTCTTTAAGAACGAAACCCGAATTTGTCGAACGATTTAAAAAAATATAATGTTATTTCAATATAAATGATTCGACCTTGGTGTTTAGGTTACCAAGTTATCAATTTGATCATAAGATCTATGAGGTTATGCTACTCTCCTTAAAATTTATAAGGACGATTATAGTTATATTTGCGCATAATATTATATT
Source organism: Polyommatus iphigenia (assembly GCA_963422495.1). NCBI lineage: Eukaryota > Metazoa > Arthropoda > Insecta > Lepidoptera > Lycaenidae > Polyommatus > Polyommatus iphigenia. The sequence continues at coordinate 3,965,206 of OY730179.1, read as the reverse complement.
ATGTTGAGCTGATGAGTTTCCATGAGTGTAATGAATAATGATAGAAAGAAAGTCACGGAACAGAACTTACTCTTTAATGTGCCTTATGCATAATTCTCCTAAACCTCAAATATTTCTGTACACAATCTTCATTATATTGAAGTCGGTACCAGCCTTAAGGCTGGTACCGACTTCAGCGAGTTCTATGACAAAATATTAAAAATATTTTGTCATAGAACTCGGCATTCTTAGCTGGTACCGTCTTCAAAATAATGAAGATTGTGTACAGAAATAGTTGAGGTTTTATAGGACCGGTTGGTCTCTCTAAGAGTTCACTAGAAGTCGGAGGAGTAAAGAGTAAAAGTCAAATTTAGTTCTCATCCCGAATAAGGGGGGCGCTGATTCCGCTTCAAATAGGCACAAAAATCAAGTGGGTATCATCGATCCAGCGTACTTGTATAATAGAGATCAGTGTTGTAGTCAGTACTTCACCAGACCTGCAATATAGAGCAAAGTCTACCCAAAATCACTCTGACTTCGGCAACTCACTGAGGCCGCCATAAAAAAAGAAGAAGAAGAAGAAGTCAGTACTCAGTGCTCACCTGTCACCAAACACCATCAGGGGAGTTTTGGCGGGCATGTGAAAGAGTGCTGTTGTGTTTTTGTATTATTTTCCTAAAATTGTGTTAGCTGGGTTTTTAATGTGTAATATTGGTAGAATATTAACCATTAGATATTCGTGTTCATGCACAAGTGTAGGAAAGTGATGTAATATCCAGAAACGTGCTATTTTGTGTTCCCTCCAAAACTCCATCGAAAGTTTCAGTAAAGCTTCTACCACTTTACTGAATCGACCGACTTGACTCCTGCGACTGTATTGACTTTTACTTAGACTTTGACTAGACTTTAGACCTGACGATACATGAAAATGATGATGAAAATTATAATAGGAGGAATATGGTTTTCCCGCCATATTCCTTACCTTTTTACCTTGTCTGTGGCACAACATACACATTCTTTGTGTCAAGTTGCCAAAAAAGAAGAAAAAGAAAGAAAGAAACACCATCAGAGTTTTGCCGGGAATGTAAAAGGGTGCTGTTGTGTTTTTATATTATTTCCCTAAAATTGTGTTAACTGGGTTTTTAGTGTGTAATATTGGTAGAATATTAACCATTAGATATTCGTGTTCATGCACAAGTGTGGGAAAGTGATGTAATATCCAGAAACGTGCTATTTTGTGTTCCCTCCAAAACTCCATCAAAAGTTTCAGTAAAGCGTCTACCACTTTACTGAATCGACCGACTTGACTCTTTGACTGTATTGACTTTTACTTAGACTTTGACTAGACTTTAGACCTGACGATACATGAAAACGATGATGAAATTTATAATAGGAGGAATATGGTTTTCCCGCCATATTCCTTACCTTTTTACCTTGTCTGTGGCACAACATACACATCCTTTGTGTCAAGTTGCCAAAAAAGAAGAAAAAGAAAGAAAAGAAAACACCATCAACTTCCAAATTCCGTTATTCTTTATTCCTTCCGCCGTTCCTTACCTTTTTACCTTGTCTGTGGCACAACATACGCATCTCTGTGTCAAGTTGCCAAAAAAAGAAGAAAAAGAAAAAAAGAAAGAACACCATCAAGAGTTTTGGCGGGCATGTGAAAGAGTGCTGTTGTGTTTTTGTATTATTTTCCTAAAATTGTGTTAGCTGGGTTTTTAATGTGTAATATTGGTAGAATAATAACCATTAGATATTCGTGTTCATGCACAAGTTTAGGAAAGTGATGTAATATCCAGAAACGTGCTATTTTGTGTTCCCTCCAAAACTCCATCGAAAGTTTCAGTAAAGCGTCTACCACTTTACTGAATCGACCGACTTGACTCCTGTGACTGTATTGACTTTTACTTAGACTTTGACTAGACTTTAGACCTGACGATACATGAAAACGATGATGAAAATTATAATAGGAGGAATATGGTTTTCCCGCCATATTCCTTACCTTTTTACCTTGTCTGTGCCACAACATACACATCCTTTGTGTCAAGTTGCCAAAAAAGAAGAAAAAGAAAGAAAGAAACACCATCAAATGGAGTTTTGGCGGGCATGTGAAAGAGTGCTGTTGTGTTTTTGTTTTATTTTCCTAAAATTGTGTTAGCTGGGTTTTTAATGTGTAATAGGTAGAATATTAACCATTAGATATTCGTGTTCATGCACAAGTGTAGGAAAGTGATGTAATATCCAGAAACGTGCTATTTTGTGTTCCCTCCAAAACTCAATCGAAAGTTTCAGTAAAGCGTCTACCACTTTACTGAATCGACCGACTTGACTCCTGTGACTGTATTGACTTTTACTTAGACTTTGACTAGACTTTAGACCTGACGATACATGAAAACGATGATGAAAATTATAATAGGAGGAATATGGTTTTTCCGCCATATTCCTTACCTTTTTACCTTGTCTGTGGCACAACATACACATCCTTTGTGTCAAGTTGCCAAAAAAGAAGAAAAAAAAAACACCATCACAGATTACTAGTTTAAATTGTAGACTCACCGTTCACCAATATCGTTTTCGGCTTTTTGGAGAAAATATAAACTAAATTCGAAAATTTTATATAAAAATGCGAAAATAACTGAGTTTATTAAACATAAAGATATTCATAAATAACATTAAACATTCCTAAAACAATAGAATAATGCCTGCATGATTTAAAAATATTCCAAACTTATTAAGTTACGGAAGCAATTGTTATTCATTAGATAATAATATTTGCTAGAGTAGATAATTTATCATAAGTAAATAATAATAAGTACACCTAATTAATTCCCCATATTTGGACACAAGTGTCTTTATTCATACTTAGCTCAAACCGTAGTTTGTTTGCACGTAAAGTAATAATTGAAAAGGTTTTTCGTAAAAATAACCAAAACCCTTTAAAATGCATATATTATCCTTCATTGTGCCTTTTTACATCATTCTGTAAGTATATCTTGTGTTTTATTTATCAAGAATTCGTAAAAAAACCATGACGATTTTTTTAAATAATATGTTCTTAACTTGGACTTTGTCCTACCGTCGTAGGTTAATAAATATAAGGTCCTGAATAAATTTTAAATCATTTTTTGTTAATGGGAATCTCATATTCTCACATTTTAAAATTATAAAGTTCATTGTTCACACTAGATAATTGTAAATAGAATCATATAAGGTTTTTAACCATATATTTTTATAGTTACTTTCAGCATTTTATAGTTACTTTACAAAATTATTGAAATAAGTATTTAAATAATTCTGTGACCACTGCTGGGCCATTATGCTGACAGTCTGAGCCATAGGAGCCTTCAAATACTACAAACCTTTGCAGGCCACTAACAATGAGAGAAAGATTTTTTGGGCCCGGCCTCGAGTATGGTTTAAATAAAAATCGATTTACAGGTACCTGCTACTAGGAGCTTCAATCACAGCTACAATATTCTTCATTCATGTGATTATTGTGCCTTTGGTGTTCAAATACTCCAAGACATTCCAAAGAGGAATCGTATTTTCCAATTTCTGTGAGTATATAAAGACATTTACTTAACTTATTGTATAATATACCAACAATAATTAATTATTAAATTATCAACAAAATATTCCCACAACTTAGTTGACGCATTACAGTGTGGGAACCTTCTATTTTTCTGTGATGATAGCTTTTTCAGCTAGGACCGGGTAGCATGAGCTGTCAAACTAGCCCCCCCGCCCTGAATTCCTGGGTACAGGTATATTATGAACCAAGATGGTGGGTCTGGTATATTGAATCCATTCAATAGTTTGTGCAATTGAAGTAACATACACTAAAAATTTAAGCCAAACACTCAATGCCGAACGGCGTTGCCGCACCGGTGTGCCGGTTGTTACCTGACTTGGGCAGGGTGTTTGAGTGCGTGCGACTAGACATATAATGCTAATTATAATTGTACAAGTTGATAAAAAATGCTATGCTTTACCACGGCAGCCCCGAGTGCCACATGTATTCAAAACAAAATGTCTGGGATGTGATAAGATGTAACATGTAATTTTCAGTACCGGTGTTTAGAGACCTGGAAGATCCTGCCTCCAGCGGTCTGGATGGAGCGCGGAATCTCTCCATAGAATTCCGGTCAAAAGTTGACAACTGTCGGATAAAAATTGGTATGTTTCACTTTGCTTATTCACTTAGAAACAGTGGCGTAACTATACTATCTGGGGCCCGTGGCAAATTGGTGGGGCCCTATCAGTAAAAATCGTCACGTAAAAATCCTGAGCTCACGGCCTCTTGGGCCGCGGCCCTTTTGGGTCGGGGGCCCGTAGTATTTTGCCAGCCCTGCCACCCTATAGTTACCACTGCTTAGAAATAATAAGTTCCACTATGTATACAGATGCTACAGTTATATTTTGGCCTATGTTAGTCAAGTATCAGAGTGGGACAAAACAATGTTTACTTTAACATTGGATGATAATAATAGTTCATGTCAAGCTAACATCATTCTAAATCGAACATGGCAGCGCTTATTAGTACATTATTAGGCTATTGCATAGCTTTTATCGCGGGCTTTGAGCGCGACGACCGAATCAAGAAATTTCGTAACGAAAATAAACCTAACACCCCTCACTCCGACCGGCACAGACACTCAGCTCCGGTCGGTGCAGCGCGACCGTAGCCGTGCAGCGTATAACGTCGTTTCAGTTCGACAGACTTCGGCACTGTGTTTATGTGGGTGCAACTAGACGTATGCTAATTATAATTGCAAAAGTTCATAAAAAATGCTATGCAATAGCTTTACCGCGGCAATCCCCGAGTGTCACGCGTATTTTTTAAATGTTTATGTCATTTATTTATTATTTTTATTTTATTTTATTTACTCTTACAGGTCTTTGGCATATACTACCAAAGAGTGTGAACGAAAGACTGAAGACAATGTTACAACAGACTGCAGACAAAGAGGAGTTAAATTCTATATTTGATGAGGAGCTAGCTAAATCTAAGACACCTATAGTTTTGTATGCTCATGGTAGGTGTTTTAAAAATCTTTATAAGTACTATAGACCGACAAGGTTTTAGGCCGTATTTCCACTGACGCGGAGCGGAGCTTAGCGGTGCCGAATTGACCAATCACCATGCTCGAAATCTTCGCTCTCATCCCGCTGGAATAGCACGATTGGTCAATTCGGGCACCGCTAAGCTCCGCTCCGCTTCAGTGGAAACACACCCTTAGAGCCTGTCCAGATAAGGCGTTTTAAGCGCGAGTGAGCGACTCGTGTGTAGAAACTAGAGCTATAATATATATCCCGTCTAGATGCCTACGCGCGCCAATTTAAAGCGCATCACAGACGGTGAAGATAATATAAAATATATATTATCTTAGAGCATATTTTAGAATATCGCTCACCATACAAATCCTATGAACCATCACACACGACGAAGTTAATTTATATTTTATATTTTGTATCTTAAGATACCGAGCGATATGGAAATATATATTTCGTATCTTAAGATGTTATCTTAAGATACGAAATATATATTTCGTATCTTAATATGTTATCTTAAGATGCGAAATATATACATCTTTATGAATACAGGGTGTTTTTGTGTCGGGCAGCGGGCTCATCGGTGATCGGACGCACTAGTGGATGCAGTGTTGCCAGTGCTGTATGTTAGAAAGTTACATACTCTCAAGTCTCATTCGAAAAGTAACATTTTGAGGGAAAAAGTAACATTTCGGATTATTTTAAATAAAATTGACTTATAATTTATTGCTAACTTAAAAAGCTCATAAATCGAAATGAATGTTTCTCTTGAATTTCTGAAATACCCCTGAAACTTCTTCGTTGACAGAATATACTGGTAAAGGTTTAATTCGCCGCAGGTTTTTCTCTTTTTTATGTGAGGCTCTATCCAAATGTTTCTCCTTTTGGAATGTGCTACTGCAATCTGCATTTCACATTCTATATTAGAATCATCGTCTGAGGAGTTGTCTAACAAATCAAGAAGTAAGGCAGTATCAGCTATCACTCATAGTCAATCACCCTGTATATAGAACTCTAACAAGGAATACGTGTGGCACCAACGCAGACTCGTAAGGAAATGAACAGATTTTTAATATTATCGTATCTTAGCCGTGTGTGATAGCTTAAGATACTATAATATTTTATATTTGGGCATCTTAAGATAAAATATTATATTATCTTCACCGTGTGTGATGCGCTTAACGCGCGCGCGACGCGCGAGTCGAGATACTTGGCCAGTAACTTGGGTGCCATTGCAGCGTCCAGTACTACGCGCGAGTCCGTTGCGAATGGACGTATTTGATTGGAGCGTGATAACTTCGAGTCCATGTTTGTAGCCTAAAAACGCGCGTAAAACGCGGTATCTGGATGCAAAGAAATTGAAACGCGCGTTTGGATATCGCGCGTGAAACGCCTCATCTGGACAGGCACTTAAATGAACGTGGCGAAAAAAGGAACTAACGCTGTAATCGTACAAAAACCCCCATTTTTGACAGTTCTCCTTTACCGTCAGCGCCCCCGTTCATTTAAAGCCTTGTCGGTCTCTATCAGAAAATTAGATTCATAGGCAGGTGGCAGAGCTACGTAGTTTAATAATATCTATGACGCTTCACACCACGTCAGTCTGGCCCCGTGCTAAGTACCTGAAGGACTTGTGTTACAGGTACCAGACAACGGAAATATATTTAATACTTTTATACTATACATAATATATGTAAGATGTTTGTTATATCATACACATATACATTATACATACACATCCAGACCCGGGAACATTGAAAACTTTGTTCCGTCGGCGGGATTCGAACTCGCGACCCCCGGCTTGACGTTCGAAAATAAATGAATATCCATACGAGGGCTGCTATTTATGTATCCGGAACTGGCCACTTACAAGAACAATATTTAAAAAGTAATTACAACATTTGAAAATAGAACTCTTTGGTTGAAGAATACATTTTGTTTCATGTGACTGTCAATTATTTTTCCATTGTGGCGTCATTTTGAAAATTGCGTGTCTTCATTTGCCATGGATTTAACGCGTGAACATTTTCGTGCAATAATTTACTACGATTTTCGGCGTGGGCTAAATCAACAACAGTGCTTTATTCAACTCACCGCAACTTTTGGAGATGAAGCACCATCAAAAACCACTGTTTATCACTGGTACAGTGAGTTTAATCGTGGGCGGTCTATGCTCACGGATGAAAATAAAGAAGGTCGCCCAAAAACAGCTGTTGTCCCACAAAATATAGATGCTGTGCGGGAACTAATAATGCGTGATCGTCATGTTACATATCGCGAGATAGAGGCGTCCTTAGGCATAAGTATGACGAGCATACATAAGATATTACACGAACATTTGGCTGTAAAAAAAATATGTTCGCGTTGGATTCCGCACAACTTGACAATCGATCAAAAACGGGCTCGTGTCGATTGGTGCAAAAAAAAATGATTAAAAAATACAACCGTGGTACGTCAAAAGCCGTTTATAATATCTACACAGGTGATGAATCTTGGATCTATGCATATGACCCCGAAACTAAACAACAGTCAACGGTGTGGGTGTTCCAAGATGAGCCGAAACCAACAAAAGTTACTCGTGCAAAAAGTACTTTGAAGCAAATGGTCGCCTGTTTTTTTGGAATTAATGGACATGTGGCTACAGTGCCATTAGAGAATCGTAAAACGGTTAATTCTGAATGGCATACGACCATTTGTTTACCAGAAGTCTTTGAAGAAATAAGAAAGGACAACCGACAACGCAGAATCATATTACATCACGACAATGCTAGCTGTCACACCTCAGCTGAAACAACTCAGTTTTTGGAGGGTCAAAAGATCGAATTGACTGGTCATCCGCCGTACAGCCCTGATTTGGCACCTAACGATTTCTTTTTATTTCCATACGCGAAGAACAAATTACGTGGTCAACGTTTTTCGAGCCGCGAAGAGGCTGTTGATGCGTTCAAAATGCACGTTTTGGAGATACCTCAATCAGAATGGAAAAAGTGCTATGAAAATTGGTTCCAGCGTATGCAAAAGTGTGTCGATCATCGCGGCGAATATTTTGAAAAGCAATAAAACCATATTAAATGATATATGTTTGTTTCTTTTTTTAATTCCGGATACATAAATAGCAGCCCTCGTACTTCCATACTAATATTATAAATTCAAAAGTGTGTCTGTCTGTCTGTTACCTCTTAACGCCTGATCATCACGTGCGCCTTGTTTTTTTAAACGATAAGAAATAATTGAGGAACATGATAAAGTTTGTAATAATATTTTTTATGATACACATTGTTTGTGTTATTATAAACGTGTAATTGTATAACAATCTATTAAGTATGTTTTGTAGATTTTTATTAACCTTTTATCTCATTTAAGGGTTTTTTTTAGCTTTAGGTCTAATAACTGGTAGGTATACAAAAGTGTTGAAAAACAGTTTATATTGGACAATGTTATTAGATGAAATAATTATTCTGATCTAAGTACGTCTTGATATAATATATTTTGAAAGATGAGAGTATTATTCATTACGAAAGTTATTTGCAGCTTTTTGTCTTCTGAATACTTCAAGAAACTACTTGTTGCTGTTATTGATATAGATTATAGACTGTAGAATAAATAATAAGGGAACGTTTAAGTATTACATAACGCAATTCGGGGGGATGAAAAGTGATCTTGTATCTTGTACATTGAATTGACATAATCCGACCAAATGACGCAGATCCGTCAACTGCCTATGAATCAATTTTTACGATGGTACATAAGCCCAGAGTGCTATACGTGTAAGTTACTCGAGCGACATGGAGATTCATTGTCAGTATTCATCATGTTTTTGCATTGCAAGCATAACACGATTGGTCAACTTTTATAACACAGAATAATCAATCAAAAAGACCTTTGTAAAAAAAGGGATTCCTATTTTGCCAATAGAGGAGAGTGATTTAAGCTTCCAAAATTTGTACATAGATTGGTTCAAGCATACACTTTAATTTGCCCATAGCTTATATGAAATGTATTTATGGTTTTTAAATCACGCGACAAAAACCATTTTGTCGCTTACGCCCTTTCCATTTTTTGCTGTTCCATTGCTTGTTTTCTATGAGAGGAACAAGCAATCTAAAACATATCCAACACGGTTTTTTACTTTAACGCGGCGTCACCTTAATCTGACACGCTCGAGCATGTCACGAAATCCCCTCTTGGGCTCCCCATTACTACTACTATAGTATAAATTGACCCATCTCTGGATGTGTCTTTCAGCCACGTACAAAATAGTGATTGAAAGAGACAACTAGCCATGGGTTATTGTACTAATTTCCTCGTGTTCTGTGGACTTAGACTCGACTATCTTGCTTGTAATTAATGTGATAGTTTGTAAGTATTTATGGATGTTTGTAACTCGTTAATGCAAAAGGAACTAAACTAATAAGGTAGTTTAAACATTAGAATATTTTTCATGCCAAAAAAGTATCCCTTAGTTTCCTAAAGTAAGAGCAGATTATTACGAAGTAGTTTGTGTATTGCACACATACTCGGGCAGTTTGTAAGCTACTGTATTGTTCCAGGCAACGCATTAGCCAGAACTGCCCCGCACCGGGTGTTGTTGTACCAGTTATTCCAGAAGATGGACTATCACACCATAGCTTTGGATTATAGAGGTAAGCTTTAACCGACTACGGAGAAGACAAAAGGGTATTGATTTTGAGAGTCTATGTATGTGTATTTCCATTCCAGATTTCTGATATCAATAACAAATTCGGTATTTATGCCAATATATTCCTAAATGCATTAAGCTATTTGTAAAGTATTTTTAAGTTTTCAAACTTGATAAAATTAATGTTATCTTTAAAATAGTTATCAAGTATTGAAACACAATAATATGAAAACTTGCCAATTTTATTTTAAACTAGAAACTAAATAACCCACTATACCCAGTGAACTTTGTATCACTTACACTTAGGGCCGATTCACACCGGAATGGCAGAGGCGAGGCGAGCAGTTTCAGTGTCATATGATTTTAAACTTTATCTTCATTAATGTAATACATAGTATCGCTTGAGAAATCGACGCCGCCGGCGGCCGCAAGATGCCACGAGCGGCCACGAGCGTCCACGGGCGGCCGTAGATTTCTCAAGCGATACTGTGTATTACGATAATGAAGATAAAGTTTAAAATCATATGACACTGAAACTGCTCGCCACGCCTCTGCCATTCCGGTGTGAATCGGCCCTTACTTACACGGCTAGACGGAAATACACTTGACCTCGATACTTTTATTTAGTACCTGCGAAGTAGGGACAGAGGGCGTTGATAAGTATATTGAGTGGTACTTAGTATTCCTGTGCATCAACTAGATGGCGTTTTTTTTTTTTTAGAATAAACAGCGACATCTACCGGACGTTTGGTAGGCACTTGAATTTTGCACACATTCTTTTGTTATATGTGTACTTTAATATTTAATAATAATATTAAAATAAAATAAAAATTTCAGGGGGGCTCCCATACAAAAAACACAATTTTTAGCCTATTTTTGCTTTGTATCGGTACGGAACCCTTCGTGCGCGAGTCCGACTCGCACTTGGCCGATTATTTATAACTTCGTTCCATGACACCTCTCAAGTTTTTAACACTTTTCTGTAGCTCTACCATGAGTTTAAGGGCTCCATTCCGCCGCGGCGCACGGAGAGACTACGCACGTGCGTCAAGCTTCGCTTTGTAAGAAAATATATGGGACTGTGTCCACTGCAACCCACGGATACGCTACGCACGAATTGACTCAAGTCAAAGAAATAAATCCGTGCACGTCCACGCGTGCGCCGCGGCGGAATGGAGGCTTCAAGCTATAGTTTTTGTCGATACTCGATACCGACTACGTAAATTTTTAGTGTGGCGATTTTAGTTTCGCAAGTGACCGCTAGGAGGCGCTGTAAAATTAGCCATACTAAAAATTTACGTAGTCGGTATCTAGTATCGATAAAAACTATAGCTTCAAACTCATGGTAGAGCTACTGAGTTGCTTATAGAGTAAATATAATATTTCAGGGTACGGAGACTCAACCAACATAAATCCCTCGGAAGACGGAGTGGTGGAAGATCTACTGATGGTATACGACTGGATCAGGACTATCATAGACAAGAGTGACAGCCCACCACCTGTGTATATCTGGGGACATTCTTTGGGTGAGTGTACCGTAAAATGGTGCTTTGCTCCAATATTTGCCCCAAAAAAGGAAATGTGGCAAAACAACGTTTGCCGGGTCTGCTAGCTATATTATGAATGCGAAAGTGTGTCTGTCTGTTCCCTCCACGCCCAAACCGATGAACCGATTTTGCTGAAATTTGGCATGGAGACTTTGAGTCCCGGGAAAGGACATAGGATACTTTTTATCCTGGAAAAATGTACGGTTCCCGCGTGATAAACGAGTTTTGGCGCAATTGAGTTGCGGGCGTCATTTATACTGTACTCGGCGAAACATGGCGGTAGCAGTCATTGACTCTCTGTCAAAATTCATTCAGTCATTTTCTATAATAAACCGCGATTGACAATGAAGTACTTATCAGATGTTGTCAATCGCGGTTTGGTATAGAAAATGACAAGCTTTTTGACAGAGAGTCAATGACCGCTACAGACAGCATTCCGCGATTTGAGAATAGTATGTTATATTTTCCAGGTACGGGCATATCCAGTCATCTCCTAGGTAACCTAGACGCGCTGTGCGCTAGTCTGCTAGACCGGCCACTGCCGCAGCCCCAGGGCTTAATACTGGAGGCGCCTTTCACGACCCTGGAGGAGGAAGTGGCTAACTACTGTGTTACACCGGTAAGAGCTTTTAACCGACTACGAAGGAATATCATATTCACATATTGCTAGACCGTCATCAAAATTGGTTCAGTGGCTAAGAGTGAAGAAGTAACACATTTTGTTTGACCTTTTATTAGTTCACACTACCTATTATTGGTGTTACCAATATTTTCAAACAACTAAATACTTGTTATAAAACAAAGTCGCTTTTTTTCCCTCAAGTCCCTTTGGTCCCTTTAATCTTTAAAACTACGCAACGGATTTTGATGATTCTTTCAGTGTTAGATACCCCATTTATCGAGGAAGGCTATATTTTATCACGCTAAGACTAATAGGAGCGAAGAAATAGAGGAAAATGTGGAAAAAACGGGGAAAATTATTTGAAAGGGCTAACTTGAACGCGCTAATCCCAGAAACTACTGGTCCGATTTGAAAAATTCTTTCAGTGTTAGATAGCCCATTTATTGAGGATGGCTATAGGCTATATTTTATCACGCTAAGACTAATAGGAGAATGTGGAAAAACGGGGGAAATTATTTGAAAGGGCTTATCTGGTGAACTACTGGAGCAATTTTTATGTTATTTGGCACAGATAAGAAGTAGACCACGTGAAGGATCATAGGCTATCGATTTTAATCATTTTTTCAGTAGCGATATATTTTATACCCGTGCGAAACCGGGGCGGGTCGCTAGTTATTAGTATCTAATAAAATAATAAAACTATCAGAGAAGTACACAATACTACAAAAGATTCCCAGGCAGTTGACGGACCTACATCATGTGGTCGGCTGTCAATTCAATGTTAGCTGTGATCGGTTTCCAACCCATCCCGGTTTGACTTAAGAGGCCGGGGTACCCTCGAAATTCTCATACATACGTAATTTACTTAAAAATTTACTTCAAAATATTTAAACACTAAAAAAAATTTTTTGTGTATAAATTTTTTTGAGTAAATTTAGTACTAAAGGTTTGAACACTAAAAAATAGAGTAAAACATTAAAAAATATATAAATAAATAGTAAATTTACTACAAAATATTTAAACTCTAAAAAATATTTTTAGTATTTAAATATTTTGAAGTGAATTTGTGTACAGGAACCTAGGTAATTATTATTTTAACCTGAAAAATAACTCAAACATGTTAAATATTTTCGTATGAGAAAATTATTTTGGTATTACTTATGTATGAGAATTTCTATGGCACCCGGCCTCTTAACGCGACCAAACTACGTAGGTCCCCCAACTGCCTAGGATATAGGAATCAACTTCTCTGATAGTACATAGTTTTTTGGTGCCTAAAATATATTTTTTTCTTTTTCCAGCTAGTGACCTGGCTGCCATACTTCAACTACTTCTTTCTCACGCCGTTCGTGACGCGTCGCCACGCCTTCAATACGGTCGCACATCTCGCGAGATCGACTGTACCGATTTTGATATTGCACGCGCGAGATGATATTATTGTGCCGTATGCGTTGGGAGAAAAGGTTAGTTACATAATAAGATATAGAGATAAACTACGATAACATGGCGCGCCCCTCCAAAATTCAAAACGTTTGAAGTGCGTTGTCTTGCGCGGTCGGCTAGTTATGATTAGTTGACCAACAAATCTTGGTAATAAGTGACATTTAGTGAAATATTACGAGTACTGTGATTGGTTGAATAATTACTACATACAAACTCTTTCATAAGGATGTGACTACACACATTGAAACAGTAATTTGGAGGGGCGCGCCATGTTATCGTAGTTTATCTCTGCTAGATGACGCTTACTTGACTTAAATAGGAAATTTCACGGGAACTGTACATTTTTTGCTACATAAACTATTCTATTTTCTTTATCGAGAGTCAAAGTATGTATCTGCATTCTAACATCTAAATATATTAAGCGGTTTAACCGTGAAGAGCTAACAGATACACACACGACTGAACTGAGTTATAGATAGGCATGGAGATACTTTAAGAAATAGAAAAAGGCATGGGACGTCACTTTTAAACAAACACACATAAAGCACAGATAGTGCAGCAGTTCTCGAGCTTTAGCCAGACAAACAAAATGTAATAAATCGGCCAAGTGCGAGTCGGGCTCGCTCACGAAGGGTTCCGTACTGTTACTGAGAATAATCAGAAAGAATGCAAAATATTGTGTTTTTTGTATGGGAGTCCCACTTAAATATTTGTTTTATTTAAATTTTATTATTAATAATTAAATTACAAATATAATTAAGGATTTTGTGAAAATTTAAAGCGTTTAGCTGTTGCCATTATTGATTACGAGTAAAAAAAGGCAAAAAAAATCACGTTTGTTGTATGGGAGCCCCCTTAAATATTAATTTTATTTTGATTTTAGTATTTGTTGTTATAGCGGCACCAGAAATACACAATCTGTAAAAAATTCAGAACTCTAGCTATAGCGGTTATTGAGATACAGCCTGGAGACAGACAGACGGACAGACATCGAAGTCTCATAAATAGGGACCCGTTTTTACCCTTTGGGCACGGAACCCTAAAAATCATTATTAACCGACTTCAAAAAGGAGGTTAATAATTCGACTCGTATGTATTTAATATTTCCAGAACTGCCCAGTTTTTGTATATTATGTTAGTCTATTCCAGTGTCTGAACAAATGTGGCAAATTTCAAAAGTGTAACAGTATGTATGTATGTTTTTAGGTTTGTGTTCGAATATCTCCGGAACTACAAGCCCAATTTAAGTGATTCTATTTTTGTTGTACTAGGTATTGTTCAACTTAGGGAATACTGCAAGTTTCATCAAAATCGGTTCAGTAGTTTTTGAGATAGGGAGTTTTATACTATTATTATGTCACACCCTGTTTGACAGACAGACAGACACACTATAATATTAGTATGCATATCTCTTCCAGCTATACAAGTCGGTGAAACAGTCTCGCGGCGGCACCGTGCTCATGCACTCCTTCGACCGCAGCGAGTGTTTAGGACACAAAATGATATGCGCGGCCAGGGGACTGGACAAGATTGTCGGGTGAGTAGCCACGGTAACCGTACATTTGTCACAACAAAAAATAGCACCCTATGCAGTTCTGGGGATTTATGTATAGGCAGTATAGCCTATAGGCCTACTAGGGTTTTTTTTTTATTAAATAAGGCAGGTCACTGTAGCCCTGACGTCACTGCGACCCATGAGGATATATCTTCGTATTACAGTATCATCCCTAATAGGGTTGCCAACTATACTGTTTTAAACAGTATTATAGGTACTTTACTGTTTTTCATTAGATTATACTTTCACTGTTGAACGAAAATAAAGTAAACAAAATACTGTTTTCAACATCAAAATGTGAACACTTTTTATGGCGTTTTAAACTTAGACGTTCCTAGACATTTTTTTTATTTCAAGTAATTTTTGCCAAAAGTTATTTTTTTCTAACATACTGTTTAAAATACTTTAATCCATCGATCGCAGATTCTTGGAAATCTATTGTTATTCTATTGTGTCTCGCTCACCGGTGAGCTTATGGGGCTTGATGGGTTAAAGATCTAGATACTTTCTGCTTTCCTTACATCGCTTTTACATTTAGATTAAACTAGACACGCAACAACTTAAATTTATTAAAATTTCAATATTTTTGTTTCAGGGACTTCATAACGGAACATCAATAGAAAATAATCTCACTTAAAGGCCGCGTGTAACTTTGATCCCTCGGCGAATTTGGAGGACAAGAACATGCGTACAATATCTACCAATAACATATAATATACCATGAACGTAGAAAAAAAGGAGGACCGAGTCTTATTATACACAGAACTGTGTCTTCAGAGTCGGCCACGCACACATTCTTACGCTTGTCAAATGGTATGGACTAGCGCAAGAATGTGTGCGTGCGGACCGTGTACATACAGCCAGCTGGCCGACTCTGAACGACACAGTTTTGTGTATGGTGGGACTCCGTCCGCCTTTTTTTATACGTCCATGTAATATACTATCATAAAATTGATTCTTAGACAGATGGCAAACCTATGTTATTTGGTCGCATTGTGTCAAAGGAACGAAAAAGAGACCTAAAATCTACGAATAATAAAAACTAAAGAAGAGTAACTGTGTAAAAAAATTTGTTCCGATTCTACAAAATGTGACCCGAATACATGCATACTTTATGCAAAAAGAGACCCGAATACATGCAAGAATTTTGTGTAATTAATAATTATAGAAGTGACAATTATTGTCCAGGGCTTTATTTTGTCAATTTGAATGTAGTGTTTCGTAGCTATTGTCATATTATTTTAGTGAGCGAAAAGAACCTTGAGAACCAAATTCAAAACGATTGAAGTATGGGAGTTACGTTACCTTAATTTTTATTATTCGTAGCCTAGCATGTTAAATTAAGAAAAACAGTCGCCGATTCTAAACCTGAATATTATGTGCCAGGAATCAGAATATTGAAGTGATAAAATCACTGGATGCAATACATTGCATCCAGTGATTTTATCACTTCAATATTCTGATACATCAGAGGACACTCTCGATCATCAAATCGGTCAACCCGTTTGGATGCTACGAAGCCATGAACAGATACACATACCGACAGACAGACAAACAATAATATGTCAAACTTATATTTTATAACACGGATTTTTATCGGAGATTGAAAGTCAAACTCGCCTTTCCTTTTCGCCTAACGATCTTAAAGTATCTTAAAGTTAGCACCTTATAATTTTACAAATGATTATGACAATGTACCATCGAGGAAATTGATTCCTAGGCAGTTGACAGACCAACGACATTTGTCGGTCGGGTTATGTCAATTCAATGTAATTCGTGATCTGTCGGCTGAGTTTGTCGTAACGCGACCAAACTGGAGATAAACTACGATAACATGGCGCGCCTCTCCAAATTACTGTTTCAATGTGTGTAGTAAATTTCACATCCATAAGAAAGAGTTTGTAATTTGTATGCAGTTGTACCAATCAACCAATCAACCAGTACTCGTAATATTTCACTGTTTCTCATGTCATTGTCAACTAATCACAACTAGCCGATCGCGGAAGACAACGCACATCAAACGTTTTGACAACGCACTTCAAACGTTTTGAATTTTGGAGGGGCGCGCCATGTTATCGTAGTTTATCTCTACGTAGGTCCCCATCTGCCTAGCAATCAACTTCCTGATAGTACTTTATTTATTTTATAGCATAATAGTTATTAGTACTTAAGTAGTACTCAGAATGATCGCAATGCCTGCTACAACGGAACTGTCCAGTTTGATAAGTTCTCTTCATACTGTCAAGGACTTCTGAGGCTAAACTGTACAGTTCGATCACATGACAGTAAACTGTGCAGTTTTATCTTCATATGTAGCGGGCATGATATGGTTATAGTCACAATTTTAATTTATATTCAATGCACATATTTGACATTTAATTATTGCTAAGACGGCCCCTAGACGATCAATTGTATTGTGCAATATCACCCTTTATTTATTGAACAGTTTATTCGACAAGTAGGCTGGTATAAATAGTACTCAAGATGCATCTCGGTCTCAAGACACGACAAGACAAGGTTCAGGCTCTGTGATTAGTTGGCTGTCAAAATTTGGACCAATCACAGAGCCGAACCGCGTCTTGGGACCGGGTCACATCTTAAGTACTGACCAAAAATACGGGCCTTAGATTGAAGGTGCGCGATGTTGAATATTAACCCCAGACAGTCAATAATATTACGCAATACGTGATATTGCGCAACAAAATTGCACATATAGGGGTCCGCTAACTCTTATATAGGCAATACAACAACGAATCTAAGGTAGAAACCTAGAATTAGTATTTATTTATTATTATTAACAGTAATTAATTATTTTATAACAAAGTACAAGACGTATTGATATTTTTTTCTTAGTTTATAAATCATAAATTGGACTTAGACACGTACTGATTACACCTAAGAAAAGCGCCATCTATTACACAAGTAGACAAACTTTTGCTACCGTAAAAATTTGTTTGTAAAAAAATGACAATTATCTTAGACAATTTTCTTTAGCTAAAGATATCCAACAGATATATAGTTCTTCTCTTTATAATATAATTATAGTTTTACAACTTGAATTGCAATAATTTAATTTTGCGTCGTGGTTTTTATCTATTTACATTTTTCGCCTTAGGTTTGATACGAAGTCTAAAGGTTGTTTCAAGTTGTCACTAGATGGCGCTACAAGGCTCATGATTTCGCTTCTTAGCTTATTTTGTGTAATAAAATAAAAAAATATTGCTGCATTATAGTCGTTTTATTTATACACAAAACTAGTATATTTTTTTATTACTAAAATGTTTTGATTAAAGACGTTTGCCACGATAGACCTGATGACTAGGTACTTACTATCAGAGAAGTTGGTTCCTATGCAGATGGGGGACCTACGTAGTTTGGTTGCGTTACGTCAAACCCAGCCGACAGATCACAATTAACATTGAATTGACATATTCCACCAAATAACGTTGGTCTATCAATTGCATAAGAATCAATTTCCTCGATGGTACATCGCCGTAGTCAGGTACCTAGATTTTTCGCCTGCTTAGGTTTGATTCAAAGTCTAAAAGTTGTTTCAAGTTGTCACTAGATGGCGCTATATGGCTCATGATTTCGCTTCTTAGCTTATTTTGTGTAATAAAAACAAAAATATTGCTGCAATATCTAAGTCGTTTTATTTATACACAAAACGAGTTATTTTTATTACCAAAATGTTTTGATCAAAGATGTTTGCTGATGAGAAGTTGATTCCTAGGCACTAGGCAGATGGGGGACCTACGTAGTTTGGTCGCGTTACGTCAAACCCAGCCGACATAATATCACAATTATTACATTAAATTGACATGATCTGACCAAATGACGTAATAATTGGTCTGTCAACTGCATAGGAATCAATTTCCTCGATGGTACATCGCCGTAGTCAGGTAGATTTTTCGCCTGCTTAGGTTTGATTCGAAAGCTAAAAGTTGTTTCAAGTTGTCACTAGGTGGCGCTACAATGCTCATGATTTCGCTTCTTAGCTTATTTTGTGTAATTTCAATAAATTATTGCTGCAACATAGTCATTTTATTTATGTAAAAACAATACCTTTTGAATAAAATTGGTAATTTTTATCATCAAAATGCAATAAGTTTTCTAACTAGTCAACAAAGGGAAAAATACTTTTAAAAGCAATTTGAGACTCAATTAACTCCAAAAATGTACGAAATAATTAATTCATGACCATATTATCGCCAAACATTTAAATAATTTAAAAACAATGGTTTAAAAGTAACTAGTAACTTGCGAATCTGTTACTGTATGTTGCTATTTTAAAACAGTAGGCACTGATATTTTTTGTGAGTACCCGAAATATTACAATTTAAAAGTAAATACATGGTCATATTGTAAAATCCTATCCATTTCAAAAAATGGTCAGTTCTATCATAGTTTTCTAAACAAGAGTACCATAAAAACAATGGTAAGTCATACTGTATTAATTATTTATCGCGCGGGAACCGTACATTTTTCTACGATAACAACTATCCTTTCTCAGACCTAAGTATCTCCATACCAAATTTCATCTAAATCGATTCAGCGGTTTAAGTGTAACAGACAAACAGACAAACTATAATTACATTTATTATTAGTAGTAACCTGGATATCTTGCCAGTCTTGCCACTTATCTTGTCAATAAAAAAAAAACAAAATTGGACGCTAAAGATTTATTTAATTTACAAATTGGAGTGAATATTTTATTGCTCATAAATCTACACCGATCGCACGGTAGCCGAAATTAATTGTAATTTATAACGATACGGAATGTGGCCTCTTAGCTCAGTGGTTGAGTGTGGGTTCGAAACTGTTTTTAGGATTCCGTACCCAAAGAGTAAATGGGACTTACGTCTTGCGTAGTTATATTTTGTATACCTTTGTATACCTTTGACGACCTCTGTGGCGCAGTGGTGAGCGCGTTGGTAGCTCAAGCCGGGGGTCGCGGGTTCGAATCCCGCCGACGGAACAAAAAGTTTTTCAATGTTCCCGGGTCATGGATGTATATTAAATATGTCTATGATAAAATAAAAATCTTAAATATATTATGTATAGTATAAAAAAAAAGTATTAAATATATTTCCGTTGTCTGGTACTTGTAACACAAGTCCTTCAGGTACTTAGCACGGGGCCAGACTGACGTGGTGTGAAGCGTCCATAGATATTATTATTATTATTATTATTATACCTACCTAGGTATACTTACCTAACTATTTTTTAACCTGTGACGGGACCCTATTAATAAGACTTTGTTGTCCGTCTGTCTGCCTGTCTGTCTGGCTCCAGGAAAGCCGTACATCGTCTAACGTCGTTTCAGTTCGACAGACTTCGGCAATCGGCACGGTTTGCGAATAATTATAATCGCATATTTATGTTGATAAAAAATGCTGTGCAATAGGTAGCTTTACCGCGGCAATCCCCGAGTGCCAGTATTTTTAGGGTTAAAACGGATAAAGGGTAAAAACGGAACCCTATAAGAACCCGAGAAATAACCTATCAAGCCCCATAGGGTAAATGACTAGTAGATTGGACAGTACTAGTCATTGGAAAAAGCACAAAAACACCATATTTATTAATGTTACTTTAAAAACTGACTGCCTTTCATTAAAAACAGGCGTTCTTTTACTTTAAAAACAGGAAATTCTAAACCAACATTAATAAATATGGTATTTTTGTGCTTTTTCCAATGACTGGTAATGTCCAATCTACTAGTCATTTACCTTAATAGCACCGGTGACCGCGAGTCGCGACAACAATAGAATAACAATAGATTTCAAAGAATCCGCGATGGAAGGAATAATAAGAAACAGAAATCACTTTATTCATTGCCACTTGCCAATACGTAATACGCTACTTAAAAAAGTTAATAAAAGCCCAGGCAAACATTTGAAATTCGAATCGATTTTCCTCGTCATTACATCGGCAAACATCGAGCGTCGTTCGCGCCATTTTTCACCGCAGGGTTGCCAGTAATGAATTTCGAATTTCGAACATGTGGTGAGATTGCGTTTAGAATCATCGCATCTCACGCTTGGCTGAAAGGGGTGTGAAATGGATATTTCGAATCTTATGGCGTTCGTAATAGAAGTTATATTGTTATAATGAAACTTTTGGTCAAATTGTTTTTCATAATGTAGCAATTTATTTGTATTCTACCCTAGTTACTTTGTTGATGATTTTTCGGTAAGTGTAAAAATTATTGCATAATTTTGAAATTCTTGTCAGCTATTTTTTATACTTAGGTAGGTACTAATAAAAGTATTTACCTACCTACTATTTACAGCTGTAGCCTGAAAGCACAAAGACAACGACATAATTATATTAAGTAGGTATCATACTATAATATAACTACAAATAAATTAGTTCACGTAAGGGAGCGGGGGGCACGTTGTTACAATTTTTAGATAGTTGTTAATATGACAAAAGCTATCAAATAAATAGGGTTGATGACTAATTTTTTTTATTATTGGTAATTGAATGACCCTTAAAAAATAGAAACATCGCTGAAAGAATGACTCTCACAGCTTAAAAATTCACCAAGATATGAACAATTCAAACATCTCATAAAATAGACCTGCCCGAAACTCTCCATACAAAGTGCTACGAAATACTAATTAGTATTTTCAGCACTTTGTATGTAGCCTGAAAGCACAAAGACAACGACATAATTATATTAAGTAGGTATCATACTATAATATAACTACAAATAAATTAGTTCACGTAAGGGAGCGGGGGGCACGTTGTTACAATTTTTAGATAGTTGTTAATATGACAAAAGCTATCAAATAAATAGGGTTGATGACTAATTTTTTTTATTATTGGTAATTGAATGACCCTTAAAAAATAGAAACATCGCTGAAAGAATGACTCTCACAGCTTAAAAATTCACCAAGATATGAACAATTCAAACATCTCATAAAATAGACCTGCCCGAAACTCTCCATACAAAGTGCTACGAAATACTAATTAGTATTTTCAGTTAAATTTCTTAATATTTGTATACTTACTTATATATACAAATATTAAGAAATTTAACTGAAAAAAAAATCGACTTGATTATCCAACTTTGAAGGCGCCTAACAAAAAAAATACAAATGCTATCGAGCTGAAATTTTGGTAACGCTTATTTTTTACCGTGCTTTCTTTATTTTATTAACAAAATTCGCTAATCTTTGACCTTGTCATCATCCCTATTATACATTTGATTACTTACTTGTAATGTTAGTATGTCTATCCATACTAATATTATAAATGCAACAGTGTGTCTGTCTGTCTGTCTGTCTGTCTGTCTGTTACCTCTTCACGCTCAAACCGCTGAACTGATTTTGCTGAAATTTGGCATGGAGATACTTTGAGTCCCGGGAAAGGACATAGGATACTTTTTATCCCGGAAAAATGTACGGTTCCCGCGCGATAAACGAGTTTTGCCGCAACGGAGTTGCGGGCATCATCTAGTTTAGCTATAAAATTATGACTGAAAAATTAATAAAATTTATGTTTTTTTTTTTCACAACATTGGAGAATTTAACAAAACAAGTAGATTGTAACATCTTACCCCGGAATCGGGGCTACTTGTTACATCATCGGGGCACGATGTTATGGACTACGGTAGATAAATAAACAAAATCATCAGTGATACATATTTTTTATTAGTATTTCAAAACGATATAAACAATAGAGATCACTTTATACAGTCTTCTAACATTTATGAGTAATTATAATGTCTATTATGGTAATTATTTGAGCTTTTCTGCTGCAGCAGATTCATAAACTTCTTTACTAGTTGTAAGTATCTCGTTCTGTTTTTCTTTTATAGTTTCTCATTCTGGAAAAAACAAAGAATATGTCGAGTTTTTAACCGACTTCCAAAAAAACGAGGAGGTTATACGTTCGGCTGTGGATATTTTTTTTTTATGTATGTTCAACGATTACTTCGCCGTTTGTGTACCGAATTTCAAAATTTTTGTTTTGTTGTATTAGGTTTCACTCCAATTTGGTACCATGTTCACAAAAGTGGTGACCTGATGATGGGATCCATGAGTAATCGAGGGAACTCCTCAAAATTCAAATGGAAACATATAGTTTTTTTAGTTTCATATGAAGTATTCCAGGCATATGTTACCAAAAAGTAAGATTTTGCACCAGGATATACCATGGTTCGAAGGTGGTGAACAGAACTCCTTACTCCTTATAGATACATGTTTGGGGGTTTCGGCGTTGTTTTAGGAACTGAAAGCATATACTACTTAGCAAATTATATTAATCATCATCATCATCATCACCACCATTCCACCATACACCTTCACATTATGACCCTATTATAATTGGAAGGGATTTTTCATAGTATTTTTAGATCAAAACGGATCACGGATGTCTTTAAACATTATTCTGTAGAAAGTTAAGCTATTTTGATTGAACATTATTTTATTATTTCGACCTGATGATAAGATCCATGAGTGATCGAGGGAACTCCTCAAAATTTATATGGAAATATATGGCGATTTCGATTTTATGAGAAGTATCCTAAGCATATGCTACCAAAAAGCAAAATTTTGCACTAAGATATATACCTTGGTTTCGAAGGTGCTATGAGAACTCCGGATTCCTTATAGATACAAGTTTGGGGGTTTCGGCTTTGGTTTAAGAATTCAAAGCATATGCTACTATGCAAGTTACATTCATCATCATCATTACCACTACCACCAGTCACCACACCATGAATCATTAAATCATAACTCTTAATTTGTCGAACGATTTCAAAAATTGTATTGTTTCAAAGTAAATGATTCAAACTTGGTGATCGTTACCAAGTTAGCAATTTGATCATGAGATCTATGAATTATGAGGTATTTCCGTATGTAGGAAACTCCTTAAAATTTATTGGGACAAAATAAATAGTTATATTAACGTAGTTCTAAGTAGTTTAAGCATAATATTATTATATGAACATTATAGTGAGCTAATGACTTTCCAGGAGTGTTGTGATAGAAAGAAAGTCACTGAACAGAACTTTAGAGCCTTTAGAGATAGGCGCATTTTATCATTGCTTGATTAACGCCAAGCTTATATTATACAGTGATACGAGTATATTCTTGGAGTTGTTTATGCAATTCTCTATTCCCAGAGGGCGCTTGGTATATTAACTTTATGGTTCTCCGTTCTCATATCATAAATGTGTATCCTGGCTCTAAGGTCACTTAGTAGAAAACATTAATATTTACAGAAAACCTTATAAATTACTTAACCCATCGATCGTGGCAAAACGAGACACAATAGCTTTTTCATTGTTATCGCGGCCGGATGTGGCCGCTTGGGGCTTCATGAATTAAATTACTAAAAAGAGTGAAATTATTATTTTTAACAAAAAATTAAAACCGACTTCCAGGGTAAAAACAATAATAATTATTATAATGAACAAAAAAGTATGAAATAATTCTTACTCTTTATAGTGCCTTATATTAGTGCAGAATACTCCTAAACCTCTACTATTTCTGTACACAATCTTCATAATTTTGAAGTCGGTACCAGTCTTTAAAATTAAAGATATTTTGTCTAAGAATTCACCATTCTTAGCTGGTATCGACTTCAAAATAATGAAGATTGTGTACAGAAATAGTAGAGATTTAGGAGTATTCTGCATAAGGCACTATAAAGAGTAAGAATTATTTCATACTTTTTTGTTCATTATAATAATTATTATTGTTTTTACCCTGGAAGTCGGTTTTAATTTTTTGTTAAAAATAATTACAATAAGGAAACGAACGGTACAATACCAGATATGGTAATATTTTTGAGGTAACATATTTGTATGTAACAACTTACCCCAAACAATTGTAACTACTTGCCCCATGGCACGTTTTTTAATTAATTTTAACACATGCAAACTCATAACAGATGGCGCTAAGATTCGCCTAGATCGCGCTATCGCTTGCTCATGCGTATTTCTATATGAGGTGGTACCATGTTGAGTCATTTTTTCGATTCTTTCGATTGTTATAAGTACACGTATAGATACCAGAAACAACAGCGCCAAAACTACTGATAAGTAATAACTTAACCGATTGTAATGAAATTTTGTACACAGATAGCCTAAAGCCTGAGAAAGGACATAGGCTACTTTTTTTACTAGAAAAAGGGGGTTGTAAGGGGGTGTTTACTGTTTATGCGGAAATTTATTTGAAAATTAAGTTAGTTCCAAAAACTCATAACAGATGGCGCCAAGAGTCGCCTACATCTCGCTATCGCTTGCTCATACGTATTTCTATAAGAGGTGGTACCATGTTGAGTAAGGTTTTTGGATTCTTTCGATTGTTATACACGTCATTAAATAACTCACCTACCAACATAGATATCAGAAACAACAGCCTACCAATGATAAATAGTAAATAGTTTATGGGTAAAGCTAAAGTGTAATGTAGATATAAAAAAGTTTAATTAAAATAATAATAATATTATGTGCACACTACACACCTGTTTTGGGTATTTTGATTTGAGGGCACAGTGTGATAAAAACCTCGATTTTGTTTCACCGCGTTTTTCTTTCAAAATACTATAGTTGATAGCTATATAAACATTAGAGTAAAACTCTGAGATCGATATTTTTGTAGTTATTTTTTTAAAGAGTGTCAAAGTTGGCGTTTTCCGGGTCAAAAATTTGCATATAAATTAATAAAAAAAAAACTAATCAAGTAACATTAATTTTGTTTATACCAATTGAACAAGCGCTTAATACTTTACTTTTTCTCCAAATTTGGTTAACCTACTGTGATCAAGTAGGGAGATATTTATTTATTTAATAATTTTAGTTTTTCATTTTTAATTTCGCGATTAGATCGAGTTAGAAAAAGTTTTAAGCATGAAACGATAGTGTGAGTAATCCTTTATCAATGTTATTAAAAATCACACTCTAATAACCTCTGTGTCAGAAGTTATATCCAATTCAATTTTTTTAGTAAAAATTCGGATTTTTTTATACCTAGGGTTGTCACTAAAGTTGATATTTTATTTTCCCCGACTACATCAGAAGGTGATTACTGATTAGATACTGTTTGGGCATATAAAATCATTAGTTTACGTTATATTTTTTCACTTTTTAGATTTTTTATTATTAGACCTACCTAAACGTGATCTTGATATTTTTCTTATAGGATATCGATTGCGAATTTGCGTATCAACCGGATAAACCAAACAAGAGACCTTTAGTGACAACCCTAAGTACAAAAAATCCGAATTTTTATTAAAAAAAATTAAATTGGATATAACTTCTGACACAGAGGGTATTAGAGTGTGATTTTTAATAACATTGATAAAGGATTACTCACACTATTGTTTCATGCTTAAAACTTTTTCTAATTCGATCTAATCGCGAAATTAAAAATGAAAAACTAAAATTATTAAATAAATAAATATCTCCCTACTTAATCACAGTAGGTTAACCAAATTTGGAGAAAAAGTAAAGTATTAAGTGCTTGTTCAATTGGTATAAACAAAATTAATGGTACTTGATCAGTTTTTTTTAAATTAATTTTTATGCAAATTTTTGACCCGGAAAAAAGCCAACTTTGACACTCTTTAAAAAAATAACTACAAAGAATCTAGGAGTTTTACTCTAATGTTTATATAGCTATCAATTGTAGTATTTTGAAAGAAAAACGCGGTGAAACAAAATCAAGGTTTTTATCACACTGTGGAGGGGTACCAGAGGGTTTTAAAAAGCTTTTGACACCAATTTTGTTGACACCGCGCGCTATAAACTGAAGTCCACGCGGACGAAGTCGCGGGCAACAGCTAGTAATTAATAACATTAAAATTGACATGATCCGACCGAATGACGTTGGTCTGTCAACTGCCTAGGAATCAATTTCCTCGTTGGTACATTATCAAATTAAATCAAGACCTGACATCTGTACCTACCTTGATTCTGCTATTAATACAGGTTGTAACAAAACAATGATAATACTTTAAGGGCGTGTAGATGTACCTACCTATGTGTCCCTTACAAAGAGTTCACTGTGAAAGTAGCTGCGCTGAAAGAGGCATATTTTTTAGGGTTAGGTTAAAACGGAACCCTTATAGATTCGTCATGTCTGTCTGTCTGTCTGTCTGTCTGTCCGTCCGTATGTCACAGCCACTTTTCTCCGAAACTATAAGAGCTATACTATTGAAACTTCTCGTCTGCATTAAGATTTTGATACAAAAATGGAAAAAATATTTAAAAATTTTGGGTCCCCATTGGTACAACTGAAACAAAAAAAAAAAATTTTTTTTCATCTTACGTCCTATATGCGTGTGCGGTGTGGGGTATCTATGGATAGGTCTTAAAAAATTATATTGAGGTTTCTAATATAATTTTTTTCTAACCTGAATAGTTTGCGAGAGAGACTCTCCCAATGTGGTAAAAATATGTGTGTCCTCCCCCCCTCTAACGTCTAAAGTAGGGGCATGCTAAGTCTAAAAAAATATATGATGTACATTACTCTAAAAACTACCAACGAAAATTGGTTTGAACGAGATCTAGCAAGTAGTTTTTTTTTATACGTCATAAAATATGGTAAACCTCAAATTAATTTTCATTACTTAAATCAACTGAAATATAAAAACAAATCAAAACCCTTTTAATTTCATAAAAATAAACCTTATTGCTGCTGCGGAACCCTTCATGGGCGAGTCCATCTCGCACTTGGCCGGTGTTTTTTATTTGTATGGACAAGTACCCCAGCATCATGAATTTTACGTCACAAAAGTAAAAACTTGTAACTCTTTCAGCGCTGCCACTTTCACAGCAAACTCTACACAGGGGAGCTATACCTACTTATTAGTTATTATTTAATATTTTATTACTTATTAACAGTGTATAATATACCTAGGTTTATAATTAATCACTTAGTTTTGCTTTTGTTACCCATTGTAGGTACTTACTACTCGACCAAGCCAACTAGACGAATGTCAAAGCTTGCTCTCTCGCACTTACGCACGCCGCTAGCAATCTATACATATAATAAATCTGTAGAAATGTCCATTCTGTACATTAAAGATATTCAAAAAATAATAAGCGGAGGGTGTCACAATATCGCTATAGAAGCCGAAAAGTTAGTTAGTTTTTTTGTCTGTCTGTCTGACTGTCTGTCTGTCTGTCTGTATGTTTGTTCCAGCATCACACGAAAACTACTGATCCGATTTGAACGCGGTTTTCGCAGATATATTTGTCTTCTTCCAACTTAACACCTGGTGTATAAAAAAATTTCTCCCCACCCCTCTAAAGGGATGAAAGAGTGGGTCAGATTTTGTATAAGACTTTTGCTTTAACACGAAAACTACTGATCCGATTTGAATGCGGTTTTCACAGATATATTTGTCTTCTTCCAACTTAATATCTGGTGTATAAAAATTTTCCCCCCACCCCTCTAAAGGGACGAAAGAGGCGGTCAGATTTTGTATAAGACTTTTGCTTTAACACGAAAACTACTGATCCGATTTGAATGCGGTTTTCACAGATATATTTGTTCTTCTTCCAACTTAATATCTGGTGTATAAAATTTTTCCCCCCACCCCTCTAAAGGGACGAAAGAGGCGGTCAGATTTTGTATAAGACTTTTGCTTTAACACGAAAACTACTCATCCGATTTGCATACGGTTTTCGCAGATATATTTGCCTCCTTCCAACTCAACATCTGGTGTATAAAAATTACCCCCCCCCCCCCCCCCACCTCTAAGGGGACCAAAGAGGGGGTCAGATTTTGTATCAAACTTTTTTCTTTAATGGACTTACTTCATATTACTAACTGTTTTTCCAACTTAACATCTGGTGTATAAAATTTTTCCCCTCACCCCTCTTAGGGGATAAAAGAGGGGGTAAGATTTTGTGTCAACTGATGAAGTAGAAATACTTTAAATGGCAAAACAACGTTTGCCGGGACAGGTAGTGCTTAATAAGTGCGAGATAGCATGATATTTTGACAGTCGTCTAGTTGGCTTGGTCGAGTAACTATAATCCAACATTGTAGTTTAGATGTAGTCGGAATCCTATTCCACAGTAAGAGTGTTTTATTAAAAGTCCGAAGACTGATTTTGGAGTTTCGCCCGATAAATACGCGTTTGTGATGAAATTAATTTATGAGCAAAGGTACCATTTTAAAGTCTAGATAAGTAGATTTCCAAGAATCTGCGATCGAAGGAGTAGGTACCCATCAAGCCCCATACGAGCACCGGTGATCGCGACAACAATAGAAATTAGAATACAATAGAATTTCCAAGAATCTCCTTTAGACCAACTAGATGTTGCCCGCAACTTAGATTTATTATTTTTCGCGCTGGATTCTGGAACCGTAACTTTTTCCGGGATAAAAATTATCGTACCTATGTCCTAATTCTTGCGACTCAAAGTATTGATAGTAAGTATCCATATTATCAATTTCATTAGGTAAAATCAGTTTAGTGGTTCCGTTGCGCCAAAATTCGTTTATTGCGCACCTACATTTTCCCGGGACTCAAAGTATCTCCATACCAAATTTCATCAAAATCGGTTCAGCGGTTTGGCGTGAAAGCGAGACAGACAGACAGACAGACAGACAGAGATACTTTCGCATTTATAATATGTATTAGTATAGATTAGTATTAGTATGAAAGTATGGACACAGTACCTATATAATATGTTACAGTCAAAACTCTTAACCAGTCAAAAGTAGTATTGACTAGCAAAATCAGTCAAAACTACTTTTGACCGTATGCTTTAGTCAATAATACTTGTGACTAAAATAACAGTTAAAAGTACTTTTGACTAAGTGATTCAGTCAAAACTCCTAAAAAGTAAGAAAAAGCGGAGAGTGGATTCGATTTTAGTTGGAAAATGTAGTACCAGTTTTTCTAAGGACAGTTTTAGAGTTCCGTACTCAAAGGGTAAAAAAGACTTCGATGTCTGTCAGTCCGTCTGAATGTCTCCAGGCTGTATCTAAAGAACCATTATAGATAGATTTCTGAAGATTTTACAATTTGTGTATGTCTATTGTCGCTATAACAACAGATACTAGAAACAAAATAAATCAAATAATATTTAAGGGTGGTTCTCATACAAAAAATGTAATTTATTATGCTATTTTTCGAGGCGCTCGAGTCTCTCACCAATAATTCTATTGACGTTCTGTTTCTTTTCCCGAGTGAACTCTCTCTTGAAGGACCTATTCCATTGGAAGTCAGCACAAGGTCAATCAGGGAAGGTTTCTGATTGTCCACATCTGGAATTCGCGTTGGCGTAGCAACCAGTTGCGTTAGGTCGTTCGCAAGGGCAAAATCGCAGACAAATCACAGTTTTACTGTAATTGAGCCAGTCGGCGTTTTGGGCGTTAAAGTCTCCAAGTATTATGATCTCTGCAGATGGGATCTGCTGCTGCACTAAATCTGAAGCAGCTTGTGGGTGTTCAAAGAGTTGGTCCGTCTCAGGGTCACCACTATGGGACTTTTATAGAGGCACACACAGACGCGAGGGTGGTCATCGCAATCAATGCGGAGCCATAAAGTTGAGAGGTTCATGACTTCAGGATTGCTGAAGTGGCGAGAGCTGATATCATCTCTGATACACACACACACTCCAGCTTTGGACAGAAAGAAGTGCTCGATATCCGCGGCTCGGTTATATAGAGCTAAGCCGGCTTTGCCGTCTCAAGGTGGTAATGGACGGGATAAAGGTAGGAGTGTAATCCTCTGAAATTACAGAAGTCGATGTTTACGCAGTTGGAAACCAAATTATTCTTTTTTCCTGGGGTCACAAATTGATTTTCAACTGCGGCATTTCTAGGGGTAGGGGATTGGGCCTCCTGTAAACTCACTCACTCGGCGAAACATAGCGCAAGCGCTGTTTCACGCCAGTTTTTTGTAAGTCCGTGGTATTTCTCCAGTCGAGCCGGCCCATTCGTGCCAAAGCATGGCTCTTCCACGGAATAATTTCGGAATACAACGGTTGTTCATATTTTTTTCTAACGAAGCTATTTACAAAAGGGCGTTAGTTCTAAGCTACGTAAGAATGGTGTATGGGACATGTCATAATTTATACGCTTGTAAGCCACACAGAAATATTATGTTAGGCTGAGAACTTTTCAAACGGGCCTCGTAAGAATGTAATGCCAAAAAATTACACTAATGTTACAAATAGTGCTTTTGACTTATGCTTTATTGCAGTTAAAACTACTTTTGACTAAGAGCGTCAGTCAAAAGTACTTTTAACCACAAATTTTCAGTTAAAAGTAGTAATAACCAATAATTTTCAGTCAAAACCACTTTTGACCAACCTGTTTAGTCAAAAGTAGTTTTGACTGATTTTGTTAGTCAATAGTACTTTTGACTGGTTAAGAGTTTTGACTGTAACATATAGATTGATTAGACATAGGTAGGTAGGTAGGAGATGGGATGAATCCCTATGGAGTATCCAGGACTTAAGAAAGTTTTTATCCCGGAAATGTAGGTACGGTTCCCGCCGCCCGCGTGATAAGCGAATTTTCGATATTGGAGTTGCATGTTATTATAGTAGGTACGAGTAGGTATCTAGTTTCTTACTTTTGATTGTAGGTAAGTAAGTAGTAAGTACCTATCTTATTAGGAAGGAAGAAGGATTCTAATTAAGGAAACTAAGTAATTTTGTGTTTCTTATTAGAATTAATGCAGCATGAAATGAGGATAGACAGAATATGGCCAGAAGACATTTTCACAATCGTGTTCTGTATAGAATGAGCCTAACACACATTTTACCAGCTCTAGCAGGTTGATAAATTAATTTAAAGAAACTTTCCATGAGCTATCCTATAATAAATAAAGTATGTTGCTTAAATGAACGTTGAAATATTTAATTAATTTATCCAATTACAAAAACGCCACCTGGCCACACCAGGCCGGGGTGAAGGCAGAAGAATACATAAATTATGGCAACATTATTTATTACAGATACAATTTCGCCCGCCATTTCATTGTTTCCAAGTTCCAACCTACTCCAGATGCAAGAAAAAATATATCCCGACTCCGCACCGTTATAAATAATACAAAAGATATTCCAAAGACATGTCGTTAAAACAATCGAAGAAACAACAAAATGAAACGACCATCCGCCATTTTGGTGCATTCGATTTTTAAATCTCCCCGCTCGCGATAGGGTTGGGAATGACAGCAAAAAATATCGATATACAGCCTTTCGGAACGGAACGAGCGAAAGTGGTTACATATTTATAAAATGGAATCGATTTTTAAATGAGCCAATGGTGAGGCTCAGTTTAAGAGGCGGTACGTTGCTCCACCCCGCGCTCGGTGTCAGATGAGTGTCTCGGTGTTTTTTGCTCACTCGCGCAGCGTCCGTCGACGCGAGCGGTCGTCTTCAGTAAACGTTCGATGTTGATCTATTATTGTTTGGGGTAAATTAATTAGTATTCGGTAGTTTAATATCTAATGACTTGAATTTAAGCGTAGGTATTTAAACTTATATAATGTCTGTGAAGACTTGAGGTCAAAATTAATGGCATTCTGCATCTTGATAAAAGATATAAATTATTATGAGACATGCTTTTGTGATTCATGATTGTTGTTACAGATCATCTTTAACTTAATGAATGGAGGTTAAAAATAAACTTTCAATTTAAATCTTTTTCTGTTTCTCTTTTGTTTGCTGATTTTAGCTTTTAAATAAATATTTTGATCCTATTCACACGTCTAGGTAATAAAAAAAATCGACGTGCACTTTTTCCACTACACCTAAGTAGTAAGTACAGGTATTTAGTATTTTTGTTAAACACATTTTTCATAGTCAATAATATCATAGGTAGGTATTGTATCTTACACGTCCTGTACCAATTTCGACAATTGGTTAATAAGTAGATTATTCAATCTTTGTGGTATATCCGTTAGGTACGTCTTCACGCAAAGCCTTAAACAGCTGAACCGATTTAGAAGACATTTGGTGTGGAGAACTTTGAGAGACGGCAAAATACGTAGGATACTTTTTGTTGTGAGTAAAAGTATTTTCGAAGTAAGTCAAAACGGAGTTACATTAACTAGTCTAGTTAAATAATTTTTGGCTATTAAAATATTTGTGGGTAACAAATGACAATTTCATCACATGCAAATTATTTTAACCTCACCCCTACTGCATGGAATTGCTAAAATATCGATATTTACGTTACAACACTAGATAAGTACGACGATATTTTACGATACTCTCGTAAACCGTCTAGTAATGCCGGTTTATATTTATATCGGCGGGTTTTAAACTCGTGTTCAGTAAAGCCCCATTCAATAGTGACTTAGTACGTTGATATATTTTAGCTTTTTATCGATTTTATGTCGATGATTTTATTCGCGGGACACGTGATGTACCTATTTTATGAGTACAAACGCAAATTTCTAGATCTATTTACCTGGTTATTTTATTACAATAAATTTGATATTTCATAAATAAACTTGTTTTTGAGTAAAATATCTTATATCTTTAAACGAGCAATTCTTGTATATATATATAACTAGCTGTCCCGGCAAACGTTGTTTTGCCATTTAAAGTATTTCTACTGCATCAGTTGAAACAAAATCTTACCCCCTCTTTGCTCTCCTTAGAGGGGTGGGGGTGGGGGGGGGGGGGGGGGGGGGTGATTTTTATACAGCAGATTTTGAGTTGGAAGAAGACAAATATATCTGCGAAAACCGTATGCAAATCGGATCAGTAGTTTTCGTGTTAAAGCAAAAGTCTTATACAAAATCTGACCCCCTCTTTCGTCCCTTTAGAAGGGTGGGGGGAATTTTTTTTATAGACCAGATGTTAAGTTGGAAGAAGGCAAATATATCTGCGAAAACCGCATTCAAATCGGATCAGTTGTTTTCGTGTGATAGTGTAAACATACAGACAGACAGACAGACAGACAGACAGACACACAGACAGACAGACAAAAAAACTAACCACATTTTTGGCTTCTATAGCGATGTAGTAATAGCCCCCGCTTATTATTTTTTGAATATCTTTAATGTACAGAATTTTCATTTCTACAGTTTTATTATATGTATAGATTGGAATCTCGGAATCGGCTCCAACGATTTTCATGAAATTTAGTATATAAGGGGTTTCGGGGGCGATAAATCGATCTAGCTAGGAATCATTTTTAGAAAATGTCATTTTATTTGTGTTTTATCGAATACCGAGCAAAGCTCGGTCAAATAGCTAGTATAATATTATGGCACAAGCCGCACAAGTTTTAGTTTAAGTAGGTACTTATAAAAGATGATGATGAGAGCTGTGAAATAAAAGGCTTCTTTTTTAAGTTGTACGATGAACAAATAATATTTGACCTAGAAGCTGACCTTGATATTCTGTTAGATAGTTTTAGCTATAGGCATAATAATATTGATGCGATAACAAGCTTACCTAATGCAAGGATGAAGCAAAAGCCATGGACGTAAATACTTAATATAAATACATGGGATGTTAAGACTCAAGGCACAAGGCATGGTTAAATCAATGGCCTCCCGGGCCCCGCCCCACTTCAAGAAATTCTGGGGTCATTTTCAATGTTCGATGTAGGTATGACGCCTTGATTATATTTTCGTTTTATAATGTATGATTTTTCTTCTGCAAAAACCAAACATAAAAAAAATTAACAAACATCATAAATCATCCAATGCCAAATGTCTACGTCCTTAACTTTAGTAAAAAAAAAATGAAAATTGAAGTCCTGTGCAGCCGCTGGAATGCCTTTTTACACACCATTTTAAAATATTCAAATCGAATCACCCAAATTAAGTAGCCATAAACGGAATCAGCTTCCAAATTTGAATATTTCATTCGTGTACCAACGCGCTTTGATTTGTACACGGGCTGTGTGAGTGCGCTAGTGATGTAACGCAATATCGATAAAAAATATTGATTAGATAGATGTTGTAGTTATGAATAAGCTTTATTGTTTTATTAACTTATTGATTTTCTAATCGAATAAAGTAACTGCTTTAGAAATTACAATTAAGTAGCTAAAAGAAAATTTATATAGGCCGAACACAAAAAGATAATGTTTCAGTCAGTTTACCTGTAAACAAAATTTCTTAAACTTACTTATTACAATAAGAAATTGAAATCAAAAGTTTTGTGGCGGTACCCACAATTCGCCTAACATTCCTGCATCGCGCTATCGAAGTTTTCTGAGCGCGACGGTATATATACGACAGCTGAAATGAATCACGTGGGCTTCGGCCTGACCGGGCACACCACCTCGCTCGGTCGGAAGATCTTCCCGGAAGGTGACCCTCGACAGAACACGCCTCCTTCATCATCATCACTCCCCGCCCCTCCGCACCGCGTCAGCCAGCATCGCCTCATCGGGTACCTCGTCCACTAGCCGCAATGTACCGCGGCCTGGGCGACTCCGCATCGGCATCATCGGGCTTTCTCTCTACACCGACCGGTCAGCAAGCAGAGCACATCTCTCCTGGTCAGCACGTAGCATTGGCCTCGCACGGCAGCTTATCCGACTCACTGGATCCCGTGCAGCAGCTTACAGTTCCGACTCACTGGGACTCACTGCAACAGTTCCGACTCACTGGAACTCACTGGCACTGGCGACTCAAGCAACAAGATTTCAAGATTCGACCTCCGGTCTTCGGGGGGGGAGTGATGTGGCGGTACCCACAATTCGCCTAACATTCCTGCATCGCGCTATCGAAGTTTTCTGAGTGCGACGGTATATATACGACAGCTGAAATGAATCACGTGGGCTTCGGCCTGACCGGGCACACCACCTCGCTCGGTCGGAAGATCTTCCTTTGGCCTCCACGCACATATTCCCACAGTTTGAATACCTACCAGTAGCACAAAATTATCCAAAGGTATCTGTTCACTCAACCGAACCGATCAGTTATTTTATTACCTACTTCTTAAGTTGGATAATAATAGTAATTAACTCAATTTTATCTCATTAACACTTACCTACCTTAATATTAGCTACCTTAATATAAAATACTAAAGTACTTATCGATAATAATAATCGATATTCATCGCGGCACAACATTAATCCTTTTGTTAAAGCGCGCCGCGTTGATAAGGAAACATTTTTAAATTAGTTGAAGAAGAGAAAAAATATTATAAAATCTACCTTTTTATTTATATTTTATCGTCACACAAAACGAGTAGCCGCTTGCTGCCAGCCAACCGATATAAATTATATCATTTTTCATTGGGACAACCCTAACGGACGTAAAAAATGGCGTCCCATTCTGTTCGAAATTTAAAAGTTTTGCCGCGTTTTTTATTCGTTTCCGGCCGCCGAGATTCCATTATTGAACTTCGACATCGAAATATTTCGGGCCTTTCATAATAATTATTAATTAATTGGTCATTCAATACGAGGTAATTTACGAAATGAAATCTTTATTGTACTTTGAAATACCTATCCTCCAAGGACGTCTAATATTATAGTTTGATACAAAAATATTTTTATTCTCTACGATATTCTTTAATTCTTAGCGAGAATCGAGTCTAATTTTCAAAAGAAATCAGATAGGGGAAAAGTTATTATTGCAAAATAATACCTTAAACACATGACATAAATAATTAGGTAAGTACCTACTTATGCAAAAACGCAAAAATGATTTCCAAAAATATATTTTTATAATTAAGTATACCTAGGTACTGTTATTATTTGTTTAACATAATTATATAACTACATCTAAGATTAATAATCTTAAACAGTTCTGGTTTATCCTAATTCCTAAGCCATATTGGTAAACATCACAAAAAAAGTTAAAATCAAATTAAGAACGTGCCATAAAGTTCAATGTCATTAAAAAAAACGCCCCATATTCTTGTCGGACCTTATTCTATTAATCAGTAGCCACAATTATAAATTCCAACGCTTCGGACGGATCCGGTCGAACAGGGTTGTCAAAACTTAGTTTTTAGTAAAAAAAGAAGTTAGGTTGTCCTTTCTCGAGAATATAAAGAGTTAGGGTGAAGCCAAACGAGCGTAATTTGTGAGTTGTCATGTGAGACTTTTGTATGAAACTGAATGCAGCAGAATTCTGCCGAACCGAAATTCTGCGACTCACAAGTCACAACTTACAAATTGCGCTCGTTTGGCTTCGCCCTTATCGACTCAATCGAGAATCGAATCAATGCGATCTTTCATCTTTATAATGTCTGCAGTCTCGGTACTCTCAAGTTTCGACATCTACACTAGCGCTGAACCTGCAGCAATGGCCTAATTTGAACGTCTATGGATCGATTTTTTTTAACTTGTTCGGGAGTAGGTCTTTAATACGTATTGGCGTATTTACCGGGGACTGGGTGAAAATAAATCATTATTAAAACTATTAATCACCTGGTACCTACCAAGTACCAACTAAGAACTGATCTGATAATAATCTGCTGTTCTTTAGAATTCCAGATCGAAGATCGATTTAATCGATAATAATAACCGAGGATTATATTAACTCGTTGGTGGCAGCCCTAGCGAGGTTTGTACAAGGTCAATCGGTAATAGCCGTGACACCTCA
This sequence comes from Polyommatus iphigenia, assembly GCA_963422495.1. Taxonomy (NCBI): domain Eukaryota; kingdom Metazoa; phylum Arthropoda; class Insecta; order Lepidoptera; family Lycaenidae; genus Polyommatus; species Polyommatus iphigenia. The sequence goes on along the minus strand of OY730179.1, from coordinate 3,927,857 downwards.
GAGTTAGTTTCATAAAAATATTATTTATGGCCGTATTTATGGTACGAGAGGTGACATTCATCATCATGGGCACGGACTGGTCGTAAGGTTTATAACAAACATGGATTGTATTATATACCCGGCAAATGTTGTTTTGCTATAATATTATTATGCTTTCTTCCTCTCTATGATCCAGAATTCCAGACGATATACCAGGTGAAAGTGCGTGACCTGTTCGATAACTTTGTATTGAGATATTTTAAGTCCTGAGAAACGATTTTTTTACAAAAAATGATGACTGTAAGTACCTACATAGTCATTTTAACAGTCTTCCTAATAAAATAATATAATGTTTTGTTACTGTATAGCGCTTCTATTATTAAATTTCAATCCAGAAAGTTGCAGGACAATTATTCTTGACCTAAATTCTAGAAGTCTTAACACCATCTGGATTTGAATTTTTTAATCTAGTTGAAAATGCCTATAAAACTTCCATAACACATTCAAACTTGTTGTCATAACACCGGTTTCTCGTGCCTAGAGAAAATTAATAAAAAAAAAAACAAAATTGTCTCTGGTCCTGCGCTCCCGCGGGCGATGCTCAGTAAAAGGCAAACAGCCGACAAAAATATCATAAATTTATACGCCGCGCACTGAAAAATAAAATAAATAAAAAAACACCATTTAAAATATATCTCACTTTGTCGGTACGACTTTATGTCGGGTACGATTAGTGTGGATAAGATTCAAGATAAGCTCTTCTAAAAATTTGTATCTGTATCTTCTAAAAATTTGTATTTATATTTATTATGTACCTACTACTTAATATTAAGTACATATAAATGTGAAAGTGTGTCTGTCTGTCATCTCTTCAGGCCTAACAGGTGAAATGATTTAGATGTTCGGTATTTAGATACTTTGAAAGAGGGGAAAGCAAGGAGCAAAGGAGGGGAGTTTTTGAGACGAAAAAATGTACGGTTTCAGCGCGATAAAAAATTTCGGTGCAACAGAGTAGCGGGCAGAACGGAACAAAGTAATGGCATAGTTTCGCTAATGATTGTCTAATTACATAATGTATGAAGCGGCCTCAGTTTATTATCTAAGACGCCCAGATACACAGAATTTTGCTTCTAAGGTCAGTAAATAATAAGCTAATCAAGCTACTGGGTTATACAAAATCATACTTCAGATATAATTTTCGATCATATTTTATCACCTCAATTTATGGGATAACGGGCGTGTCCATATTTCATCTCCTTCATTAGGCGGACAAAACCAACGACATTTACCATCAACACTCGAAATATTAAAAAGGTTTAATATCAAGATCTCACAAGACATTTTCGACTTTATGTCATTTAGTGAAGGTACAAAATTGCACATCAATTTTTAAAGACTTTCGTCATTATTCCAGGTGACAAGTATATGACATTTGAAAATGTGGGTACTGTACGTTTTCGAATTTCATTTTTGAATTTCGAATTTAATGGCCTTCAGAAATATTTTATGCCAAATGAGTACTTCTAGGGTGGCCAAATATCTGCTTCATGTTAAAGATAATGTAGCCACCTGTCTTTTACAACCATACATACCCTTGAGAAGTCTCATGAAATCTTAAGTCAGGCGAGATAGTTTCTTGAAGATTTCTTTTGCTCATATATTTTGTCCTATCGGAGAAATTTATTTATACCTATTCTTATGCCGGACCTAATTGTAATTTAGTCGGGTAGCCTCAAGCCCAGCTGACAGATTACGATTCTCGATAGAGCTCGTCTAATTTGAAATGACGCGTCCCACCACTTCAAAGTTGATTTATATGAAACATTTTTGTACTGTGAATACGAGGGAGGGGCGCGTCATTTCAAGTTAGACATGCTCTACCAGACTATACATATAACCTGACTAAATAATAAAGGTATGAATATTTTTCTCATGATATAATATTTTGTTTAAAAAATTAACGACCATAGACAAATCCCGCCGTTTAGATTTGTCTATGGCCGGTATTTTTTCTACTATAGATATAACGTAACCATAGACAAATTCCAAATTCAAATCTCCTGTTATTGGCGGGTACAATAAAACGAGCTATCAAGTAGAAAGCTGGTTTATATTTTCTTGTTATACGGCGAGCGCAGCACAGTAGCCGAACTTATGAATTTATTGTTCGCCGTCGATGTTTAGTAACATTGGCGAGATTCATCAACGCACGAAAAAATACGACTTGGTAGGTGCTTAATCCATAATCCATTCTTTCTGATATTATAAACGCGAAAGTGTGTATGCGAAACTGGAGATACTTCGAATCCCAGTAAAAACATTAAAAACTTTTTACCCCGGAAAAATGCACGGTTCCCGCGCGATAAACGAATTTCTGTCATCTATTACCTACCTAATGCGGCAGAATTTAATGCACTTTTTTCCCACCTGATGAGAGAAGTCAATAATTTAACCCGATTGAAAAGTTTGAATGGACAGAATTAGGCAGAGTTAGACAATGAATCATTATTGTTATAAATACAAAGATTCCATTACTACCTACTGGGTTTCCACTTTTTAGTCCCACTTCTTAAACTTAAGAACACTAACTTATTAGTTATTAGGTATTACATCCTTATTCCTTACTAAGCTTTTATAAGCTTGAACCATCTTGAGCTGTATGTAAATAACGGATCTTTGAGCACGATTTTTACTTATCTCTACCTAGTACCTATATAGTGTATGATCATTCAAAACTTTGCATAAGTATTAAAGTTTAAACTTCCAAGCGGCCACATGTGGCCGCGAGAACAATAGATTTCCAAGAATCCGCGATCGAAGGATTAATGAGTTAATGACAATGCAATAATTTGTTAAAATTTAAAAAATATAAAACATGTTTTTTGGAGTTTACTCCTTAAGAATCGATTTTCATATAATATAAGGCGCCCGGTATGAGAAAAATCTGAGGGGTAAAACCTACTAACAAGTAACGAAAAATCGTGTCACGTTTTTGGTGCGCACCTTTGGTGCGCAACTTTCTAATTTGGCTGTGAGTGTATTAAGACCATAAAGGTAATATACCTATCGGAATATTATATTCTTATATAATTATATTTTTTTTTTAATTTTTTTTGAGTTTTTTTTTTGGAGTTTACTCCTTAAGAATCGATTTTCATATATAAGGCGCCCGGTATGAGAAAAATCCGAGGGGTAAAACCTACTAACAAATACTCGTACTTAAGGAGTAAACTCCAGTCGTGCGTCGGAGCTGACACACTTTTTTTAGATGTGATAGTTTTTGTGCGAAAAAATACGGTTTCCGAGTGACATACAAATTTCAGCAGCCCCCCCCCCCCTATCATAATTCGCTGGTCCGGATGAACAGGGTATTAACTCAAAAAAGCCTATTTTTCAGGAGAGCGATTTGAAGTTTTCATATCAATATATTTCCATTTCCGTTAATAATTGGTTAACCAATTATATATATATTTTGTAAACTTACTTTATTGATAATGTTTTTGTTCACTGCACGAGTTTGTTAATTTTGCTATTTCTGAGAAAAAAATTAAAATCTGCAGGCAGGAACATAATAATACCTTTTGTCACAAAAAATACTTCTGAACCAAAGTAGTAACTACAAAATTTTATTTTCATAAAAATGTAATTTTGAGGGTCTACGATCGACTTTTCGATTATTTTTTTGAGACATTATTTAAACATCATGCTTAGTTTGCTATGCCATCCTATTTTTTCATGATTTGTTAATTCATTCAGTTATGTTTAAGGAGCATTCATAATACTACCATGTTCCACAAATATTAGGAATAAATTTTCAAAATAATACAAAATGAAAACAAACATTTCACTATTAAACGTTTATTTATTTTAAAAAAATCACATAAAAATAGTTTAAACATCAGTCTTAGTATTTTAATAAACAAATTTAAATCACTAGATACACTTTTGAGCACACTAAAGACCGTCGGGGTCTTTGGCTTTGTAGTAGGTACTTAGTAGTATCACTTTTGTGAACATGGAAGTATCTCAAATTAGTTCTTTAAACTAGAAACACCTGTTACAAACCAGATGCAACAATTTATTGTAGATAAGGTATTAACTTGAAATTACTACTCTATTTCACAAAACAGTAGTATTCAAACAGAACTCGCCTTTTAATGAACACTGCGTTTTTCAAGGTTAAAACTGTATATCACAAACGAACGACGTCCTGTCATCACAACTCCGCGAGTAAGACTGAATACGACAGTGTTGCTCAAACCGACACGTGCAAAAGCGCGAAAGAGACGAAGATACTACCCCGCACCCCCGCCAATTTGACGTCATATTATCGCTATGCAACCACGTTCGTTAGAAAGATCGCGTGATTTTAAGTAGGACTGTATTTTTATTTTTTAGGTTAAAAATTTTGAGTTAATACCCTGTTCATCCAAACCGACGTCGCTGGTCCGGATGAACAGGGTATTAACTCAAAAAAGCCAATTTTTCAGGAGAGCGATTTGAAGTTTTCAAATCATTATATTCCGTTAATAATTGGTTAACCTCTCTTATATATTTTGTAAACTTACTTTATTGATAATGTTTTTGTTCACTGCACGAGTTTGTTAATTTTGCTATTTCTGAGAAAAAAATTAAAATCTGCAGGCAGGAACATAATAATACCTTTTTTCACAAAAAATACTTCTGAACCAAAGTAGTAACTACAAAATTTTATTTTCATAAAAATGTAATTTTGAGGGTCTACGATCGACTTTTCGATTATTTTTTTGAGACATTATTTAAACATCATGCTTAGTTTGCTATGCCATCCTATTTTTTCATGATTTGTTAATTCATTCAGTTATGTTTAAGGGGCATTCATAATACTACCATGTTCCACAAATATTAGGAATAAATTTTCAAAATAATACAAAATGAAAACAAACATTTCACTATTAAACGTTTATTTATTTAAAAAAAATCACATAAAAATAGTTTAAACATCAGTCTTAGTATTTTAATAAACAAATTTAAATCACTAGATACACTTTTGAGCACACTAAAGACCGTCGGGGTCTTTGGCTTTGTAGTAGGTAGCTTAGTAGTATCACTTTTGTGAACATGGAAGTATCTCAAATTAGTTCTTTAAACTAGAAACACCTGTTACAAACCAGATGCAACAATTTATTGTAAACTAGCTGTCCCGGCAAACGTTGTTTTGCCATTTAAAGTATTTCTACTTCATCAGCATACAAAATCTTACCCCCTCTTTTGTCCCCTAAGAAGAGTGGGGGAAAAATGTTATACACCAGATGTTAAGTTGAAAAAACAGTTAATAATATAAAGTAAGTCCATTAAAGAAAAAAGTTCAATACAAAATCTAACCCTCTCTTTGGTCCCCTTAGAGGGGTGGCGGGGGGGGGGGTGATTTTTATACACCAGATGTTGAGTTGGAAGAAGGCAAATATATCTGCGAAAACCGTATGCAGATCGGATCAGTAGTTTTCGTGTTAAAGCAAAAGTCTTATACAAAATCTGACCCCCTCTTTCGTCCGTTTAGAGGAGTGGGGTGATTTTTTTTTATACACCAGATGTTAAGTTGGAAGAAGACAAATATATCTGTGAAAACCGCATTCAAATCGGATAAGTAGTTTTCGTGTTAAAGCAAAATTCTTATACAAAATCTGACCCCCTCTTTCGTCCCTTTAGAGGGGTGGGGGGAAACATTTTTATACACCAGATGTTAAGTTGGAAGAAGACAAATATATCTGCGAAAACCGCATTCAAATCGGATCAGTAGTTTTCGTGTGATAGTGGAACAAACATACAGACAGACAGACAGACAGACAAAAAGACTGACCACATTTCTGGCTTGTCTATACTAATATTATAAAGAGGTAAACTTTGTTTGTTTGTTTGTTTAATTGTAATGAATAGGCTCAAAAACTACTGGACCGATTTTAAAAATTCTTTCACCATTCGAAAGCTACATTATTTACGAGTAACGTAGGCTACTTTTTATTTTGGAAAATATAGGGTTCCGTAAGATATTTGGGTTTTTCTGACACAAGGTGAAAAAAATCAACCAGAAAAGTTACTTATTTTGCGTACGCTGCCTAAACTATAAAAGATAGAACCATACAATGTTCTAAGTAAATGTAGATCTTATAAATATCTACAAAAATGCCCGCGACACACTATACCTATCTATGGCAAGTGAGGCACAACAACCATTTTTTTATTTAAAAATCTTGATTTTTTTACATTTAAACGCATTTATTTTACTCATGCTGATAATCCTTATCAAAATAAATTATTTCATCACTAAGTACAGTTTGTGTAGATAATATTTGGTGTTTAAATGATTAAAATTGGACGTTTAGTTTAGAAGTTATGGCGAAATTAAAAATTGCGTTACGCCCGTTTCGAAGTGGGCGCTACCAAGGCGGGGGTGCGCAGTAGCGAAGATTATGACCGGTCCTGCAGCTGGTGAATTAGCTCATATACCCGTTGCATATACCAAGAATACCAATGATCCCTACATAACAGCTGATTTGCCTATACCCTGCAAAAGGCTCCAATTCCCTGTGAGACGTAGCTTTTGCGGCGGTACCGACTAATGCGGGCCACGGGTAGTAATAATGAATACAAGTCAAAACTGCTGAATCGATTTTAATCATTTTTTCTGTAGATATATATTTTATACCCGTGCGAAGCCGGGGCGGGTCGCTAGTATAGCGATGTAGTGACACCCTCCGCTTATTATTTTTTGAATATCTTTAATGTACAGAATCGTCATTTCTACAGTTTTAGTATATGTATAGATAAGGTATTAATTTGAAATTACTACTCTATTTCACAAAACAGTAGTATTCAAACAGAACTCGCCTTTTAATGAACACTGCGTTTTTCAAGGTTAAAACTGTATATCACAAACGAACGACGTCCTTTCGTCACAACTCCGCGAGTAAGACTGAATACGACAGTGTTGCTCAAACCGACACGTGCAAAAGCGCGAAAGAGACGAAGATACTACCCCGCACCCCCGCCAATTTGACGTCATATCGTTATACAACCACGTTCGTTAGAAAGATCGCGTGATTTTAAGTAGGACTGTATTTTTATTTCTTAGGTTAAAAATCGTAAATTTTGAGTTAATACCCTGTTCATCCAAACCGACGATATGTGCAATGCACACGGGCGCCATCTCCTAGGGGCGCCAAATCGTCATCTTTAGGGGCGCCAAAACCAAGGACCCAAAAAATTTGCCTAAAAGGGCGCCAAAATCCTTTTTTTGCACACAGGCGCCAGTAGCCCTTACGGGGGCCCTGAATTTCAGCGCAACGGCGTTGCTGGCTCAGAGGCCAGAGCGCAGTTAAATATTTTGGATCGTACCTATACGATCGTGCAACAACGATAAAAAGTAAGCTGATTAAAAAAAAATTAACACCCCATTTAATTGATAATGAAACTAAATCTTTTGGCAAAAACAATGTTTTTCTAGCCCGGTATGCATTTCAGAGATTACCACAGAGTTAAGTGCGACTTAGCCCACTCAATGGTGGCTTCCAAGATTTTGAATGGGCCCCAGAGTGTTTCATAGAAACAGGAGTAGGAGACCTCATTGTTTAAGTCTACAAGTCCGATTTCGTGGGAATTTATGCGTGTTTTTACCCTGTACAGCAGAATAGGGATTATGCTATTTTAATCTACTATTAATACAGCATCAGTACGGATTTGTAACGTTTACATATTTTTTAAGATGCTTAAACAGACTCCCTTACTAATAAAAATTTTAAAATATATCAAACTTTTTTTTTCATTCTAAATCATTATTCATTTCTATAAAGAAGGTCAATGACCTTTACAGCTGATTGTATTTTAGGCAAAGTTAATTCTTCGTGTACCAGACAAAGGAAATATACTTTTATAATAATATAATACGTGACATGTTTTAGATTTTTATTACATCCGAGAACCCAGGAACATTGAAAACCTTTTGTTTCATCTTCGGGATTCGAACCCGTGACCCCCATCTTGAGCTGCTCACGCTCAACCATCGAGCCACAGGGGTCGTCAATTTGAAATTTCAGAGATAGGTACCTAAGTAATGTTATTATTCGAATATTTTTAAAGAAATATTAGCATTCCCTAGTGATGTATCTATTATTTAACATCGACGTCCATCACAATATCAATTATTGCCGGATAATATTTTACCATTTTATTGTCAAACCAGATTAGGTTAGGAATAGTATTAGTTATAAATATGGCCTGCGTTATAACCTGTGGCATCTGTTTAATGCGACGGCCACACTGAAGTTTGACGTCACAGACGTACAAGGATTTTTAAGCAATTTTTTTTATAAAATCAGGGAGCAAACTAGCAAACGGGTCACCCGATGGAAAGCAGTTACCTTCGCCCATGGAAACTCGCAACATTGGAAGTATTTAGAAGGTCTGCAGGTGCGTTACCGGCCTTTAAGAGCCTCTTCTTGAAGGTTTGCAGGTCGGGTCGTACTTCGTAGGTATTGGTCCGGAAATAAGTATTGCTGGTGACAGTTCCCCTCCTTTTACTATGACAGTTCGTACTTCGTTCCAAAGTTTTTTGCAAAGGTTTTATCGCGGACTTTAAAGCGCGGCGACCGAATCAAGAAATTCCGTAATAATATCTAACCCAGTGGAACCTACACGACCGGCGAGAGATCAGGCGTAGGAACGACTTTTTACATGGCCATCCGACGCATGGATCATCTTACTTGTCAGACAATCAGGTGATCAGCCTGCATTATCCTAACCAAACTTGAAAATAACATGTTTCCAACGCGGGAATCGAACCCACGACCTCCGAGTCAAGAGCCGCGCTATATACCACTAGACCACGGAGGCGTTTTTACTTTTTTTACACTAGTGACTAGAAGATAGTTCAAATAGTGTACGATATCGTGTCGTAACTTCTTAGTAAGGATAGTACAAAGCGAATTTAGCGGTCATTGACCTCCTGTCAAAAAACTTGTCATAATACTATATTGCATCATTTTCTATCTTAGCGCCTAGACTAAAAGGTCAATGACCGCTATCGCCTCGATTCGCCTAGTAGGTACACTATAGTAACCCTAAATCCAACGGCATAAAAGGTTCAATCGCGTGATCAGCTGTGGCCTGTGTTAGATCGATGACCTCAGCACCTGAGAGCTTTTTTTTTAATTTCTTGTAAATGGCGGTAATTTTTTTTTTCGCAAACATTTTCATCAGTACTAGGTAGGTACTTACTACAACAATGATTTGCATCCAAAGTTTTTGTTATGAATTTCACCAACCCTTTAAATATGTAATCACCTTATATTACCTAGTACTTATTACAGAAATAAGTGAACTTGGCTTGCTGTTATAAATTTCGAAGCAATATCACACCACAGATAATAGGTAAGTACCTAATACATTCAAAATTCGAATTTAGAACAAAATACTTTTTTCTCGTAGGCACACGCCATTCTGTACTTCTGGAAACATAGACAATGATTTTTTTTTCTTTATGGCGAATAATGAGTTTATGACAGCCGTTCAAAGCAGCGCCAACAAAACGTTCATAATGGGGCTTTAAAACAAATAAACTGTGGTTTAATCCTGGTGGCGTCAGTATTCTTGGTGTATTCTAAATTTCTGCGTAGATGCTTACCTAAGTAGTTTACCTCCCAAAGTGTATTAAAAATAATGTAATTACTTTATTTTTTGTTTATTTGATTAAAAGTCTCACAAAAGTGATATAACATAATATCAATTGCCTACCTATTTTGTTCTGGTATCAAATTGATTTCCTGATTCCTTTAGAGTTTAGGTTATTAGACTACATTTTAAGCTAGATGTCTTCGACACAACTTCGTTCCCTTTTTGGGGGATGAAAATTATCCTCCGAATCGGTTCGGTGGTTTAAGCGTGACGAAGTAGTAGACAAAGACTTTTGCATAAGTATTTTTTAGGGTTCCGTAACAAATACTAAAATAAAAATAAAATTAATATTTAAGGGGGCTCCCATACAACAATCGTGATTTTTTGGCCTTTTTTACTGGTAATCAATAATGATAAGATGTAGGCACTTGAAACTTTCACGAAGGCCTTAAATATACTTAAGTAATTATTGTTCTTCAATAATTAATAATAATATTTAAATAAAATAAAAAATTAAGGGGGGCTCCCATACAAAAAACACAATTTTTGGCCTATTTTTGCTCTATAACGGTACGGAACCCTTCGTATGCGAGTCCGACTCGCACTTGGCCGATTATTATATTATTACTCATTAGTAAAAATGTGTAATAATTCTATGCTTGTAGCTAGGTAGGTATTAACTATTAAATTCTAACTAAAATCTGCTTGAAATAATTAGGTAAATGATCACCATTTTAACGAAAAAAATGTGAACTTCCTTATCAGTTTAATCGCTTATCAGTTATCACTGATTGCTACATAACTTTTTATCTAGCTGATAGAATTGCTAATTTCAGTAAGTATACACATGAAATTATAATTTTCATTAATGTAATGTTATCACTGAATATTATAATTTATAATGTTTGTTACCGTACTGAATGCTTTGCTGTAATAAAAAAAAAGTTAGCGCCACCCAAGAGTCAAGCAAGAGCTGCTGCAAGACACGCCTCGCATAAAACAAAGAATCATAAATTACATCTCCGGCTTCCAGCAATAAACGCCTTTTAAAGACTCGTGTTTCAGGTACCCATAGAAAAAAAATTAAATAGATAAAAAAAAATATTTGTTATCTTTTCCATTTTTTACCTGAAAATTGAACGGGAGCGGGTGGGGGAGAGGCGCGGGGTGGCGGGGCTGCGGCGCGGCAGTCTGCCGCTAGCCGCGAGCGTGCGCGTGTCGAGCGTATTCGAAATTTGAAAAACGCGCGAAGTGCATTTTTTTTTATTTGTCGGCCTGAATGTGCAACGAATTTTGAAACTATACACGAGGACGAGTGGGGAAATATTAAATCGATTATGTTTATAACGATAAGATAATAGGAACGTCGTTTGTGGCGCAGTGTTTCGTAATTACAGATATTTTTTGGTCAAGTGAAGTTTATTCCAGTGTGTTATCGAACCTGGAGTTGGATTTTGACTTAATAAGGTAAGCCGATAATCCTTTGTTGTAAAAAATAAACAAATAAAACTTTTTACATTATAGGTATGTACCTACCCGAAAAAAATAATATTAAGTTTTGTTTCTGATACGGTGGTAGGTCTACGCGTACCCGGTTTCGTCAACACTTCTTGATAATTTTCAAGATTCCTAATTAAATATTTTGAATTAGGAATTGTTTTCTAACTATTAAGTACCTATTGAGTAAATTCAATAGTTTCTTGTTCCAAAATAGATACGACTTGAAGACTTAAATTAAGTTAGAACGCACATTAAATTGTTAAGTTTTAAATGAAAAACTTTTCAGAAAATTTATCAAATCAATAGGTATTATTGATGAATTTTCTGAAAAGTGCGAACTGTAGGTACAACATAACAACACAGTACACACTCAGTACACAAAGTCACCTAATAATTATTGTACCATAATATTGTACACAGAATTAAACGTCAATGAGTAGGTAGGTATAGGCCGTAGGCCTATTTCTTGCAACTTACACTCCCAAGTACCTATTGAAACTCGCAACAATATTATGAGACCTAGATTAATGTTTTTGACATGTGACGGCTAAAGTTAACCAAAATAAATAGATTTTTATGCCTCTAAGCACCATAGTTGGGAATATTATGAGATGTAAATAAAATCATAATAAAACTATTAGGTACTTAATTGTAGAAATTGTCACAAATAATAGTAAAGATAATATTGTAGAGCTTGTCTAACTTTAAATGACGCGCCCCTCCCTCGTATTCACAGTACAAAAATGTTTCATTTATATCAACTTTGAAGTGGTGGGGCGCGTCATTTCAAATTAGACGAGCTTCTATCCTCTTATGAAATCCTCTTAGGTATATAATGATGTTTAATCCTTCGATCGGAGATCTCGGAAATACTATTGTATTCTATTGTTGTCGCGATCACCGGTGCTCATACGGGGCTTGATGGGAAGGAGAAGAAAAAAATAACAAAACTGAAAACAAAGAGGATATAATAGTGTATATCTCTTTGTTTTCAGTTTTGTTCATTTATTTAGTCATTCATGTTTGTTCATTTGTTCATCCATGTAGTCATGACAAAATACAAAATCAATGCAGACGATAATAATTAAGTATAGTCAGCATTAAACATAACTAAAAATATACATAATCGTTTGATTAATAAACATGGATTTAGGGTTTTTTTGTACCTAGGTCATAAGATAGACAATAGGTACCTATTATAATTGAACATACTTGAGTCTAGACGATTATAAAGTTTTGGCTACTTAGTACTTACATCAAATTAATTTTAGACTAGGCTGGAGAGGACAAAAAACTTAGCCACTGACCTATAGCTAGCCTCTTTCCCGCACGAATATATCGCTATCTCTTTCTCATAGGATATTTTCGTGTGCAAGAAAGAGACAAATAGCGATAGGTAAATAAACACATTTCTATCTGTTCATTGACCAAACTATTGGTTTTCAATTTCTTAATATTTTTATTTTTTACCTAAGTAGAAAGTTTCTTAAAGTTTTTGTTAAAAATTACCTATCTTCTTATGCAGAATGTATGTTTTGTGTAAAATAACAATATTCTGTAGAATTAATATTTTTTGATATGGTAACATTATAATAAAAGCTTAGGGGAGATTGGCCTACTTGAACTCGCGTAGGTATACGTAGCAGCCAGCAGGTGACTAAGAAAAAAAGTTTTTTACTTTTATTTTTTACGAGCTTTTGCCCGCGGCTTTGCTCGCGTTAAGAAGTATTATCATACCTATACAAACTTTCACCCTCCATTTGAACCCCTTGGGTTTGGAATTTATCAAAATCCTTTCTTAGCAGATGCCTACGTCATAACATCTACCTGCATGCCAAATTCCAGCCCGATCCGTCCAGTGGTTTGGGCTGTGCGTTGATAGATCAACATGTCAGTCAGTCACCATTGAGTTTTATATATATAGATTTTATTGAATGTAATACGCTAATATAAAATACGATCATAATGAATAATAATTATGTTAAATCTTCATTAGGTATAAAATTAAATGTTGATTTTAAGCTTTGTTATAGATAGGTATAAGGAAGATTTATTCTTTGTATTCATTCGAATGCTGTTAGAATTGAAAGTAAAAAGAAAATTGGAGTTCTTTTAATCTTAACAATTAATAAACTAAAACTATTCACCTTAGAAATGCGATAAAAATCTATAACTTTATCAAAAAACATTCACGCTTCATGGTGACTCGTTCAGAAATGTTTATCGCAATTGTATCAAAGTTTAATCAAAAAATGTAAAGCACTATATCTACCATAGGGTGTACACCCCTTAGAGGCGTGGTTTAAGCCCCGCCCTCTTCAACCCCGCTTAAACATCACTTTTAATAACGCCAAGAAACGCGAAATGGAATTCGAAATTCAAATATTTTTGTTTTTTAATTTAACAACTTTTTCTAGTGGCCATTTGCGTGATTTTTTTTTGTAAATCTTATTAGAAACGTTTTTTAGATTTTCATAACTAGCTGTAAGCTAAGCTTGGCTAGGCATTCCGAAGAAGATTTAAAAACGGCTTGAAATGTTATTTCTGAATTGTAATCTTTGTTAAATGATAGGAGATTATTATTGGTTATTCTGATATTCGTAAATACAGCTTTGTGTTTATTATATATATATATATATATATATATATATATATATATATATATATATATATATATATATATATATATATATATATATATATATATATATATATATATATATTTGCTAAAATATAAAGTTAATCTATATATATATATATATATATATATATATATATATATATATATATATATATATATATATATATATATATATATATATATATATATATATATATATATATATATATATATATATATATATATATATATATATATATATATATATATATATATATATATATATATATATATATATATATATATATATATATATATATATATATATATATTTGCTAAAATATAAAGTTAATCTATATATATATATATATATATATATATATATATATATATATATATATATATATATATATATATATATATATATATATATATTTGCTAAAATATAAAGTTGATCTATATATATATATATATATATAGATTAACTTTAAAAATATAAAGTTAATCTATATATATATATATATATATATATATATATATATATATATAGATTAACTTTATATTTTAGCAAAAACAAAAACTAGGTACAATAACATCCACAACATCACAATATAATAGGTATACTATAAAGTACAAAGTTTGGAATAACGTAGGTACTAGGTACCTACTTAGTGAATGGGGTACAAAATATTCATAAAGGTCATGCAACTAGGTATATGACGTGCCCGGAATTCCGTTATGCCTAAATTCATTTATCGCGAAGGAAACGTAAATTTTTCTGAATAAAAAGTTATGTCCTTTCCCGGGACTCTAAAGTCTAAAGTATCCCTGTACCAAATTTCAGTAAAATCGTTCAGCGGTTTGGGTGCGAAGAGTAACAGACAGATAGACAGACGCACTTTCGAAATTGTAAAATTAGTAGGTAAACAAGATTAGTGAAGAGTGAGACTAATCCTAAGTTCTAACTGTACATAGCCAGTAGGTAAGTACGTAGTTAGGTAGGTACCTACATAGGCCTTTTGATGCGTGTAAAAATAAAAAAAAGTAAAAAAAAATATTTTCAAAGAGTAAAAAAACAATAAAATCAATAACGATAAACAATAAATAATTAGCGAATCGATCATAGTTGATTTAATCGGTTGGACGTTTTTATCTCTGATAACACTCTTTGTCAAGCCAAGTTCAGAACTGAAACAATTATCGAAACAAAAACAAATATGATAAGATTATACTAATTTTTTATTGTGTAAAAACATAAAGGTATCACAGTCAATACATATAAACAAAAGTATGTCTGTCTGTCACCTCTTCACGCCCAAACCGCTCAATCAATTTTGCTGAGATTTGGTATGGAGATACTTTGAGTCCCGGGAGTCGGGACCAGTCATAGTAATGTGTGGTACATATGGTATAGGCACTTATACGTTACCTATAAGTAGGCCATATTATTGTTATGACTTAAATGAGCTTATAACTAATGAACTAATGATAGACACAAATAATATTATGCTGAAAATACCACAATATCTTTGCTTATTACACCTACTATTTAAGGGCCTACGGTCAAAACGCTAGCCCCGCAGTCACACAACGCTATCCTCCAATCGTGATAATTCCATGAATCGTGCTCCCGCGGGTACTGTGATTTAGGCTGCAGACAATAGTGAAAAATATCGCGTAACAACGGTTCCCGCATTATAGCACGAAAGTAAAGATCGTAAGTCCCAAAACTGTTTTTTGATAATTACTTAATAATCGGCCAAGTGCGAGTCGGACTCGCGCACGAAGGGTTTCGTACCGTTATAGAGCAAAAATAGGCCAATAATTGTGTTTTTTGTATGGGACCCCCCCTTAAATTTTTATTTTATTTAAATATTATTTCTAATTATTAAAGTACGCATATAATTAAGGCCTTTGTGAAAATTTCAAGTGCCTACCTGTTGTTATCATTGATACTGAGCAAAAAATGTTTGATAAATCACGTTTGTTGTATGGAAGCCCCCCTGAAATATTTAATTTATTTTGTTTTTAGTATTTGTTGTTATAGCGGCAACAGAAATACATAATCTGTGAATTTCAACTCTAGCTATTACCGTTCTTGAGTTACAGCCTGGAGACAGACGGACAGACGGACAGACATCGAAGTCTCAGTAATAGGGTTCCGTTTTTACCCTTTGGGTATACGGAACCCTAAAAACTAAATACAATACTTACTAATATTTCCTTTAGCTGTTATTTTATAAAGTGTGTGGTTGTAGTAGTGCAAGTTATTTAATGATAGTAACTCAATAAGTGTCACAGATATTTGTTGAAATGCCCAAAAACATTCATACTTTCGAAAAATAAAACTATCGAGTCAAAATAAGTGAATCGTGTTTTCCGTTAGCTAAGTATCAGATAAATATACAATGATTAAATAAATCTCAATTTCATTTGAGTCAATCGTCTTCTGGGATCGTAATACTAATTAGAAAACACAGCAAAATTGCACAGCCCGCTCTTAATATTTTATAAAATGGTCCCAACATAAATTGAAATGCAGTCTTTGCGTACCTAATTTACCTACAATATCTACGTAGTTTCGTGGGTAAAAAGTTTTCTTGTTTTTCAAAAGCAGGCGACATTTATTATAGGTATAGCACTCTGCACTAGATGACGCCCGCAACGCCGTGGCGCCAAAATTCGTGTATCGCGGGGAACCGTACATATTTTTCGGGATAGAAGTATTCTATGCCCTTTCGCGGGCCTCAAAAGTATCACCATACCAACCTTCATCAAAATCGGTTCAGCGGTTTAATCCCTCGATCGTGGAAAAAACGAGACACAATAGATTTATTGTTATCGCGGTCGCATGCGACCGCTTGGGGCTTGAAGCAGTGTGAAGCTGTTTAAGACATACCGACACACTTTCGCGTTTAAATAATATTAGTACCTACGTATGGATAGGAAGACAATTTGTAAAAATAGCTTGCAAGATTGAGATTAGGATAGGTACGTATTAAAAACAAAAATGAGGTATAAAAATAAGAGATTTATTTTTATTACAGTAAACAATCAACTTATAATCTGGCAATACTGGCGTATTATCCGTGTTATTCCATTTTTAAATTAAAAAAATCGATAATTAAACGATAAGGATAGCCCCGCGATGTCTATCTATGTGTCAAGATCGGCGATATTATATAAAATTGATTGAATTTCTTATCAATTTTTTTTTTCAGTAGCTCGGTGCTGGGTGCACGTGAGTAACCAGTACGTAGTAAACTTATGAGTATGACACTCAGGCCTACTTGTGTCAAATTTTGAATTATTGATGCCTTTTCAGTCACATACACAAAATACTAAAGTTATACCATAAAGCCCTTAGCCAATTTTAATAGATTTTACTTATATCGAAGTTGTATCTGCTTAAAATTGCATTATTAATTTTATGTAATTACAGTCTACCACTAGCGACTCGTTTTACTAAACTGCCTTTAGTAAAACGAGTCATGCCATGCCATGCCATGGCTCCAATCAATGGTACCTAAAGAGCCGAACTTTTGTGGCATACACAATTACACCCGAGTTTCGACATACAGACATACAATCACTAATAGCGTGATGCAGCAGTTCGATTGTCTACCGAGTTACGCTCATGAGTTGGTTTATACATACATACAATATTATACTTACCTACAGAATAGGAGGCATTAGAAAATTTAAGTCGGTGCCCGCAACTCTGTCGCACCAAAATTCGTTTATCGCGCGGGAACCTTACATTTTTCTGGGATAAAAAATATCCTATGTCCTTTCCCGAGACGTAAAATATCTCCATGCAAAATTTCATCAAAATTGGTTCGGTTTATATTCGGTATCGGAGCGATTTAGGCGTGAAGAGGTAACAGACAGACACTTTCCCATTACATATTATAATATTATTAGCATAGCTATTAGTATAGATACAATACCTACAGAGCATAAAAAGGCTTAGAAATAGGTAACGAAAATACTTTACCCGTTTACTAACGAAAATACTCAGCTAATAGGTAGGTACTAATACATACCTACATGAAGTCCCTACAAGGTTTGCTTTTCTTTTTCTGGCACATTGCAGGAAAAGTCACTTGACAAATATAGCGGACCTTGAATAATAGGTTAAAACATAGGTACGGTACGCTCTTATAAAATATTTTTGTCTGAAATAATGCAAAAATCTAAAAAAAACTATTTTTAACGAAATAAGGTAGAGGTTCAATCAGTTACCCAATCACATTTTTATCTGTAACCGCTAATTAAATATTATATTCATTATTCATGCAGGTTTTTTGTTGTGAAATTGTGTTAAACTCTGAAAAAAACTTTTTTTGACGAAAAAAATTTCGTGGTTCAAGGTTCCCCAACCTCCTTTTTATCTGTCATCGCGTATTTTTTTCAGTTTTCAATTAATTTATTGATTGCCTACTTTTAAGTTTTATTCCTTTAATATAAATTAGGACCTTTAAATAAATTAAAATTAAAGCTCTGCAGAATACAAAAATCAATGCGCCCATTTTGGTCAGTAGCAAACGTCACTAAAGTGAATTTAAATAGGTAATAATTACTATTATTATGAAGAGGGCGTTTAGGGGCGTAAGCTGGCCCCCTACGGGCATTGTTGTTTACCCCTATGTAACCGAACATCTGCCTGTCAAAAAAATTGTCTATGCTTTTTATGTTTTTTAAATCGGCGCGACAATGGAATACGCGATGAAAGTTTTTTGTTTATTTATTTTTCAGTGACGTTCTATTTTATTTTTGGCGTATATACATGAGTATATTTTATATAAAGTTTTTAAATATAAAATGCCGTCTATTGTTGCACTACTTGATCCTCGCAACTCCGTTGCGCCTAAATTCATTTATGGCGCAGGAAATCGTACATTTTGCCGGGATAAAAAGTATCCTATGTCCTTTCCCGGGACTCAAAATCGGTTCAGCGGTTTGGACGTGAAGAGGTAACAGACAGACAGACACACATTGGCATTTATAATATTAGTATGGACAGTATGGATTCAGTTTATATAGCAGCACTAGTTAATGCTTGCAACTCCGTTGCTCATCGGAAACCGTACATTTTGCCGGGATAAAAAGTATCCTATGTCCTTTGCCAGGACTCAAGTACAAATTTTATCAAAATCGGTCTAGCGGTTTAAGTGTGAAAGGATAAAATGCCAAGCAGACATACCTTTCGTATTAAAAATATTAGTAGGTACGGGGTACTTATGGATTCACATAGATTTTTTTGTAAACATTAAAGTCAGTTAATTATCATGGTACCTATGTAATGTTTAGGAAAACAGAATGGGTACCTATACCGTAGGTAAGTATAGCCTATAGGTTCCTATATCTCTATAGCTCTATAGGTTAGTAGTTATAGGTACCCATGTTAATTATAACGTTAAGTTCTGATGCGCCGGTCTAAATTAAAGTTAAAATAATGTTAACCTGATAAATTGGGTTAAATATTAGGTATGCTATTTCTATCGTTTCTCGTATTTTATAGGCAGAGGTAATTACATTTAGCACATAAATAAATAAATAAAATTGTCTTATTTCTGAATAGATTTAAAATGAAATTGGCCAAGTGCGAGTCGGACTCGCGCACGAAGGGTTCCGTACCGATACAGAGCAAAAATAGACTAAAAACTGTTTTTTTTTTGTATGGGAGCCCTCCTAAAATTTTTATTTTATTTTAATATTATTACTAAATATTAAAGTACACATAATATAACAAAAGAATTTGTGAAAAATTCAAGTGCCTATATCTTGCCATTATTGATATCTAAGAGCGAAAAAGGCCGAAAAAATCACGTTTGTTGTATAGGAGCCCCTCTTAAATATTAATTTTATTTTGTTTTCAGTATTTGTTGTTATAGCCGCAACAGATATACACAATCTGTGAAAATTTCAGAAGTCTAGCTACAGCGGTTCTTGAGATACAGCCTGGAGACAAACAGACGGACAGACAGACGGACAGACAACGAAGTCTTAGTAATAGGGTCCCGTTTTTACCCTTTGTGTACGGAACCCTAAAAAATGACGATAAGTATTTAGAAAATGAGTTCATATTTTTTTAACCAATTTGCAATGTTCAGAAATACACAAAATGTCTATGTCAAATTCCTTTAAAAATAACTTAGTTTCAAGTTCTTTATAGACTACCATTCCTTGTAGGTTTTGATGAACCAGTGCAGAGTGATTATGATTACACAACATTTAGGTATTATTGCTTAAATCTTTGGATTAACTTTGAACATGATTAGGTAACTTTTCACGTTTTGACGCAAGAAGTTAAAGTAACCAATAATGTAACTTAGTGCAAAACTGCTGAATAACAGCTGATCAAAATCAAAATGTAAAGTCATCATAGCACACATTCCTTTGCTACACGGTAGTAAAATAAAAAAAATATATCGTTCCAAATTCAAAACACTTCCTCTACGTGACCGTTTGAATTTGGAAGTGTCGTTTCGCGCGTGATTTCAACAAATGAGTGTTGCGATTGTTAAAAATGCCTTTCATAGCTTCGTGGGTGGTTATAGAGCTGTGGTTAAAAAGTCACAGTTATGGATGTCAGGGGTTCGATTCTAGACGAGTTTGAAGAGTATACAAGAATAGAATTAATACACCTGACAAGTATACAAAAATTAATAATAATCAGCCAAGTGCGAGTCGAACTCGCGCACGAAGGGTTCCGTACCGTTATACCGAGCAAAAATATGCCAAAAATTGTGTTTTTTGTATGGGAGCCCCCCTTGAATTTTTATTTTATTTAAATATTATTATTTATTATTAAAGTACACATATAGTTAAGGCTTTTGTGAAAATTTCAAGTGCCTACCTGTTGTCATGATTGATACCGAGCAAAAAATGTTCTAAAAATCACGTTTGTTGTATGGGAGCCCCTTAAATATTTAATTTATTTTGTTTTTAGTATTTGTTATAGCGGCAACAGAAATACATAATCTGTGAAAATTTCAACTCTCTAGCTATTACCGTTCTTGAGTTACAGCCTGGAGACAGACGGACAGACATCGAAGTCTCAGTAATAGGGTCCCATTTTTACCCTTTGGGTACGGAACCCTAAAAAGACGTGAGTGGAAGAACCAGATTTAACTATCATATTATTATAATTTATTACATATGGTCTATAAGGACTATATTTAGGTACCTACTCATTTTTTAGGGTTCCGTAGTCAAAAGGAACCCTTATAGTTTCGGTCTGTCTGTCTGTCCGCAGTTTTGCTCAGAGACTATAGGACCTACAAAGCTGTAATTTGGCATGCATGCACATACTATTAACGATGGCGACAAAATGGTACATGAAAACTTAAAAAAATATATTTTTTTATGGTACCTTCCATACACATCAAGCGGGGATGAAAATTTTTTTTCGCGTCCACCCCATCGTGTGGGGTGTCATTGGATAGGTTTTTTAAAAATATTATGAGTATTCATAGATTATTTTCCGATTTCGGGATCCGTTTGTGAAATATTAAGTTTTAAAGTGGAAAAAATCGTTAGAGTCCAGTGTCCCCCCCTTCTACCAGCTAAACGGTTGCTTCTGGAAATGTGAAAAAATTCACGGGAGTAGGAAATATGCTGAATTTAAAAGGAAAACTATCACGGCTAAGAAGACTTCATAAATAATTATTGAGTAATTAGTCGATAAACTAAAAAAAAATGTATTCGGCGAAGTATAAAGGAACTTTTCGTTCGAATTCCTTTGAAAATAACTGAGATGATGTTGTTAGTAGTGTAAAACACGTTATAAATGTACATTTATTGACCATACAAAAATTAAAAAAAAAAACTAGCGGTATTACGGAACCCTATATCGCGCGTGGCCCGACACGCACTTGGCCGGTTTTCCTTATCATTTTAACAAAATATCTTGTAACTTAACCTACTTTATCATCTAGCTGGCTGGCATCTGATGTATCTGGCTACACATAAAAACAGTTTATTGATTTCAAATCAAAATTCTAAGGCCACCTTTTATGCTAAAAACGGAAATTTTTTAACCGTCCCTTACCGGCTTCTTTCATTAACGTCTTCATTATTTATGATCTATCAATCTATAATTCTGTCTATACCTACTATGTAAAGCCTTTGCTATAATGGTTTTAGCAGGTTTTAGTAGCATTACAAAACAGCTGTGAAAAATTATACAATACCTAATAGAGGCTAGAATCTAGATAGTTCCGAATTCCTAGATTACTGCACTGTGTTTTGTGTACATTGCTTTTGTAGCCTTCTAGCCTTCGTTCGAAGTAATTTTATTTACCTACACTAACACCTACAGGCTACAATATAGGTAGTAGGTAGGTTAGGTTAGGTTACCTGGGATATACTAAGATTTATTCTAAGCTTTTATACATTTTGTTTTTACTGGATTAACATTTTAAATACATACAGTAAACAATCTTTTTGTTATTGATTAAAAATAATGTAAAGGCCATCCCCCGAGCAAACGACCTTGACCATACATTTATTTGCCGCGTCGCCGAGATCGCACCAAAACCCTATTTTTTTACTTATCTTAGTTCAAAATTGACCTAAAAAAATTTTAAACGTGGAATATGTACCTAGTTTATGATATTGTCGATCTATTGGCGTGTGTTTCAAATAACAGTAATTTTTAAATACTTAGGAGATATGCTGAATGTAGGTATGCTTGAATTTTAATAAATCAGTTTTATTTTGGAAGCTGATATCATTATCATAATAAACAAAAATAGAAAATTTAAAACGTGGAAAGGAATTTGTAGCTTTCAAATTATGAGTTTATAAGCCCCTAAATACGGTAAATTACGGAATCTCCGTAGGGAACGCCCTTAATCGAATTTTAAGATTCAAGGTTCTACATTTACTTATACTCACAACTTAGTACTTACTGACTTACTAGCTTCTAGACTAAAATATGGCCTATGTCCTACAATTGATAGTACTATAAGTGTACAATTACAATAATAAATCCTCAAAAATAAACGATGCAATGTAAGGCGTACACGCCACGCCCATCTTCCGTCTCACTCGCACGCTTTCTCTCCCGCTCCAATATTGATTTTCTCTTGAATACCGCTGCTGCTTGTTGCGCGTATGTAGGTATGTCTGCTACTTTATGGGTCCACATAAAAAAATAGTTATGGGTACGATATCGTAAGTTTTAATTCGTTGTGTTGGTATTACTTTTTTTCGCTTGTCTCTGGTTTCGGAAAATTCGAATTCCGAATTTGAAAAGTGTCAACTCCGAAAAGGACGCACAAATCTTCATATAAAATGTCAAAATGTGTTCTGTGTCCCGTTATTTTTAAACCCCGACAAGAACAGGAGTGTTAGGTATATATTATATCTATATTCTATACTTATTATAAAACAAAGTCGCTTTTTTTTCCCTCATGTCCCTTTGTTCCCTTTAATCTTTAAAACTACGCAACGGATTTTGATGATTCTTTCAGTGTTAGATAGCTCATTTATCGAGGACGGCTATAGGCTATATTTTATCACGTTAAGACTAATAGGAGCTAAGAAATAGAGGAAAATGTGGAAAAACGGGGAAAAATATTTGGAAGGGCTAACTTGAACGCGCTTATCTCAGGAACTACTGGTCCGATTTGAAAAATTATTTCAGTGTTAGATAGCCCATTTATTGAGGAAGGATATAGGCTATATTTTATCACGCTAAGACTAATAGGAGAATGTGAAAAAAACGGGGGAAATTATTTGAAAGGGCTTATCTCGCGAAATACTAGAGCAATAGGCTTGATGACTATTTTTTTTCTTATTGGTAATTGAAAGACCGTTAAAAAATAGAAACATCGCTGAAAGAATGACTCTCATAGCTTAAAAATTCACCAAGATATGAACAATTCAAACATCTTATAAAATAGACCTGCCCGAAACGCTCCATACAAAGTGCTACGAAAGACTGACGTCAGTCTTTCGTAGTTTGTATACGGATCGGGAGAGAACTTTGTTCGATAGGTATATTAAATATTGCGTTTATGAAAGTGGTTTCATACCAAAAGTTGCATTTAATTGCATAAGTTAGCGAATGGTATACAAATATTAAGAAATTTAATTGAAAAAAAATTCGACTTGATTATCCAACTTTGAAGGCGCCTAGCAAAAAATAAATTAATTAAAAATCAAAAAACCCGACTGCAAAAAATGTTAACTAAAAAGAACGAAACAAGACCTAATTCTGCCGGAGGCATCGAATCCATGTTTTAATTGATACGACTCTTGCTTACGAATTTCATGCCAGGATAAATAGAAGGTTACATAGAAAAATGTAGAAGAAGAAAGTGGATAATAAAATGCAGTCGGAGGCATGTCGCACCAAGTTTAACATAAATTCATAAATCATAAAATATTATGCCTCCGACTGCATTTTATTATCCACTTTCTTATTCTATATTTTTCTATGTAACCTTCTATTTATCCTGGCATGAAATTCGTAAGCAAGAGTCGTATCAATTAAAACATGGATTCGATGTCTCCGGCAGAATTAGGTCTTGTTTCGTTCTTTTTAGTTAAATTTTTTGCAGTCGGGTTTTTTGATTTTTAAATAATTTATTTTATTTGCGACTTTTTAGTTATAGTCATCTAACCATTTCGACAATCAATCTAATAAAAAGTTGAAAAACTACCGTGCTGATATAACCATATATCGTAGGTACACTTAGTAAAATACGTTATAATAGGTACATAGGTTTGGTACTGTTTCAATGTATGTTTCTAGTTTTAAGTACCAAATCATTGTTTTTTTTAATACTTTGTCATTGAATTTTCATCTTGTTTCAGTAATGTCAGTTAATTTTTAATTAATACGGTATTGGATATATCCATGCAGGCGGATTTTGGTTTTTTCTTATTTTATTACTAGCGGTCGGCCGCGGCTTCGCCCGCGTGGATGCCGGTGAGCTCTGCAAAAAGCATATCCAGAAAAGACTCGGTCAGCAAAATGATTCTCAGGTCAATTCACAGACTCCGACACTAACATCGACGACGCCATAGTAAAAGGAGGGGAAGTAGGGTAACTCCGGCCCAATCCGCGATTTAATTACCTACTGTCTTAGGGTTGTCAATCTTAGGCGGCGGCGCGGCGCGCGGTGTGGTGATGTGGGAGCGGCAAGCGGCTGTCCGCGCTTCGTTCGCAACCGACTTTTAATAATAATAAGTGACTCTTGATTGTCCATATTTCGGCCAATTTTCGTGCATATTTGCATGCATATTTCGGCACTTCGATCGTGCATATATAATCCGATGTCTAAATAAAATTATAAATATACCCTTTAAAACAACATTACAAACTAACGCCTGTCTCTTATAGGTACCTACTATAAACAAATCTGTTGTTATGATTCGAACTTTGCTTTATGTGTATAATAATTAATATCTGATTTACAATTAGTCAATTACTTATTTTTAATTACGATTTAAAATAAGTATTTGACTGTAAGTATGTAGTTAGTTAATATAATATACCTACAATACAGAGAAATCGGCATTACTAAACGTAAACAAAGCAATAGCGGCAAATTATTAGTTTCAGACTGATCAAAAGTACTTACCTAAAACATTCTCTTATATTTTATACTATGTTCTAGTGGGAAAGTTTGTGTGATAGAAAACTAATACAATAAAAAAAGAAGTAAGTATACCTACTTACTTACTTCTGATCATCAAGTAAAAATTATATAATGCTAGAATAAGTGAGTAGTACTTACCTTTCCTGTTCAACTGGTAATTTAAACAAAGACAATTCTGGAATTGTTGCATTACTATTAAAACACCCAAACACACAGCAATATTTATTACTCCTGCGATTATGATCGGACATTTTTGATTCGTTTGGCGCGGCGCGGCGACGTGGCGCGACGCGGGCGTGCAGCGTTAGCCCCGACTGGTATGGTCCGAAAACGGTCCGAGATTTTATAAGTGTGCGTGCGGCGACGCATTGATACTATGGCGCACACATACAAGCCGCGCGCGGTGCCTTTGTATGAAGATAACTTACTTCCCCTCCTTATACTATGACGACGCAGTCATTATACGCAGGCTGCACCCTGCACAGATTGTCTTCCTCCCGCACGCGCAAGTCCGCCTTGGTGACGCCAACTATCGTAATATTTTAATTTCGCCATAATTTCAAAACCAAATGTCCAATTTTATTAATTCAAAGACCAAAATATATTATCTACATAAACTGTACTTAGTAATGGAATAATTTATTTTGATAAGGATTAAAAGAATGAGTAAAATAAACGCGTTTAAATGTAGTCCAAAAAAATTTCAAGACTTTTAAATAAAAAAATGGTTATTGTGCCTCGCTCGACATAGATAGGTATAGTGTGTCGCGGACTTTTTTGTAGATATTTGTAAGTTCTACAATTACTTTGAATTTTATGGTTCTATCTTTTATAGTTTAGGCAGCGTACGTAAAATAAGTAACTTTTCTGGTTGATTTTTTACACCTTGCGTCCGAAGAACCCAAATTACGGTACCCTATTTTTTCCAAAATAAAATTCAGCCTATGTTCAGCAAAAATAATGTAGAATTCTAATGGTAAAAGAATTTTTCAAATCGGTCCAGTAGTTTCGGAGCCAAACAAACAAAAATCAAAACTTTCCTCTTTATTAATATTAGTGTAGATTTATTGTTCTATGTAATATTAAAACTGCAAGTTATATACATATTTAAAATCAGTGTTTAAAATCCTTTATTTTGATACCCCACTCGATATGCTTGGTAGAATTTTTATTTTTTTTGCCTCACAATATGGCGTCAAACATCTGCCATTTTGGTTTTTTTTTAATATCACCTATCTAAGAACACTTGGGTCATTAAGACAAATCTAACGATACCTCAAATGTGAAAATCCGTTTAGCCGTTCTGGAGATACGAGGTAATAAAGAATATTACATACATAGAAGATACGCGCTAAACACATAACCCTCCTGGCCTTTTACCGTGCTTTCTTTATTTTATTAACAAAATTCGCTAATCTTTGACCTTGTCATCATCCCTATTATTATGTTATTTGGCACAGTAGACCACGCGAAGGATCATAGGCTATCGATTTTAATCATTTTTTCAGTGGCTATATATTTTATACCCGTGCGACGCCGGGGCGGGTCGCTAGTATATTATAAGTTATAAGCTTATGAGTTTGACGCATCTGTCTGTCTGTTTGTGTGTTTGTCCGTAGCATCGTAGCCTCCAAACGTGTTTTTAAAAACCTTCTATCAGTGTTTTGATTATTATTATGTCTAGTTTTAGTTTTCAATTTTGATACTTCATCTATATCTAACTATATTAACGTTCTTTTAGCTTTAAACACGTTAACCAATCAACAAGGTTATTGAACAAGTATAAACACGAGTCAAAAGATCTCTGAAACTGTACCTACCTATAGGTACTGTACTCGGCGAAACATAGCGGTAGCGGTCATTGACTCCCTGTCAAATACTTGTCATTTTCTATACAAATCCGCGATTGACAACATCTGACACTTCATTGTCAATCGCGGTTTACTTACATAGAATATAGATAGAAAATGAAAAGTTTTTGACAGAGAGTCAATGACCATTGACCGCTACCCGCCATGTTTCGCCGAGTAGGTACCTACAATACCTAAGTATAGTAAGAATATATTTTGCCGGGACCTTTTTCTGTCAAATTCCACATTCCTCAGTTCGCACTCACGGTAATTTCAAAGTATATAATTATACTGAGTGATTCCTTCCCCATACTCCATGGTTACAATGGTCACGTGTCTCATTCATGCATTGATATAGCTTCATAGCAAATTATAGGGCAGTTAGCCAAGATACCACATTATAGAACACTTAGACAAGATGCCTTCGATATTTTTCTGAAGAAAAGGCTCAGACTTGGAGCAAAACTAGCTTCTAGTGCAAATTATTATAGGACACTTAGCCAAGATGCCTGTCGGCGACATTATTGATGATTGATTCAGATAATATACTCTTTCAGCTATTTTAATAACACACCCATAAAAAGTTCACATTATTGACATTCAGAAACCAAGTAGCTCAAAGTATCTCCATACCAAATTTCATTAAAATCGGTTCAGCGGTTTGGGCGTGAAAAGGTAACAGACAGACATTCTTTCGGATTTTTAATGCGGTGTTGCTCGTAGCATCGTCGCGTTGCAATGTTGACTGACCCTAACCAACAGACCTAAAGGGCACAAAACATTTGGCTAATATTTGAGGGCCAATTCCCTGTAGGGCCAAATAGGGAAATAATTACCAGCCCTACAGTAACTAGATACTTATTACATCAGATTTTTTGGGCTCAAGTCATAGGATGTAGCGATTTTGGATGGATGTTGCCAGCGAAACTTATTGCGTAGGAACCGTACATTTTTGGAGCTAAAACTGTTCTGTGTCTTTTCACGGGAATTGTTTCAGTGGTTTCAGCATGGACAGGATTAATAGACAGACAGAACAGAATGAGACAAATTATGAGTTATATTAGCCAGGCTTTCGTGAAAGAAATTTTGCTGGAATCGAATTACTTTGCTGTAAAGAAGTGGTGTACTCTGTCACAGTATTACAGTATTCCATTAGGGTAAATATTGTAATGCTGTGCCTCTCTGGTCTATTGATAGTAGTTTTAAATTTAATTTAACGCTAATATTATGCAAACAACTTTCCCTATTTGCTATCCAGTAATGAGAACTGTTATTGAAATTTGTTATATATATTTTCCATAAAAACAAAAGTTGCGGGTAAAATTAATTTATTTCACCAAAATACACGTTCACCGAGCTCCTTAAGGCACAGACAGACTGACACATCAAACTTACACTCCTTTTCGGCTACAAACGCTACCGCTTATAACTTAACCTCCCAATTCCCCTAGGAACGCGGTTAAAGAGCATACGATAGCCGACAATGGAAGACCTATTAGTAGTAGAAAATAAGAGTCCACAGGGCGGATTGAGTACAAAATCTATAGCGTAAACCGTGAGACGAGCAAAGGGCTAAATGAGTAGAAAAATCTATAGTGCAAGATGTGAGATAATAAGACAATGAAATAATAGCTAAATGACTGCAAAGTCTATAGCGCAAAACGTAAGACGAGACAAGTTTTAAATATTTGTCACACAAAGTTGTTTCCATACTTATATGCGGACGTTTGTCTGTCTGTTACCCCTTCACGCTTAATTTGCTGAACCGATTTGGCCTTGACCTGGTATACTCCATACCAGGCATTTTATCACGGAAAAGTGTACGGTTACGCGATAAACGAATTTTGGCGCAACGAAGTTGCGGGCGTCATTCATCAGCTAGAAATGTAATAAATTGCTAGGTGAGTACAAAATCTGTAGCGCATGCGTATCTCACGTATGCGCTACAGATTTTGTACTCACTCACTCACTCACTATATTATCGGTAGAAGGAAACCTCAAGACCTAGGTACCTACCTAACATGGTCATAGTTCCCCAACCGGTGGTAGGCATCATGTAGACTTTCAGAAAATATTTGCAAAAAATTATTTTGAATAAGAAATTTTGAGTTTGAGTTTTGAGTTTGAGTCTTACCGTGAATGTCCGACTCTGCTATACTACCAAAATCATCAATGTCTTTTTGGCTTTGCCCTACGCCAATTAAAAAAGTTGCAACATCAGCTGTGTAAAAAGCTTCCATTCGCGCCATTAAGAAAATAAAAAGCGCGCGATTTGTCACCGTGCCGCCAACTGTGCAAACATCGATGACAAACATTGACACCATGGCTATAATGTAATAATTTGGGGGGAGCATATTGTATGAAATGTATTCTGGACATAATTTCAAAGAAATGCAAACAGAAGTGTAACATTAATATTGTTATTTCCAACTAATATTGATGTGATTGTATGGATTTTTGTGAAATTTTGTAAGAACATACTTTGCGTCTATGAGAATGACAGGATAATTTAAATCACGAAAAAATATTCGGTTCTCGAGTAGGTACCTACGGCAGAGTAACATCTACTATTACATCTAAAATATGAACAGTCTGTAACGATTTTTACACTGATACCGCAGAGCATGACATTTGGTATGCAGAGGCGGCGCAAGGTGTGGGCGATGTGGGCGACCGCCCACGGCCTCGCGGTCCAAGGCGCCTCTTGGACCGCAAGGATTTTTTTGGGAATTTACGCGTTTTGAGACTCAAATTTTATGTACTTATAAAAAAATGATTGTCTAAAAATACTTCATGTTTTGGGCCTAGGGGGGCCTCGCAAAATGTAGGTATCTCGCCCACATAAAATTTTGGTCTTGCCCCGCCACTGTTGTTATGAAAATACTTAATGAATAATGGCCAAGGTATTGATACAGAATATTTTTTATCGCGGCAAAATGTACGATTTTCACGGGTGAAACCTAAAAGTTTGTCTGTTTGTTACCTCTTTACACCCACAGGCATAGATCTTGATCTATATCTGTGGGCTTACCCGATTTTAATGAAATTTAATATTATGGGGATACTTTAAGTCCCGGGAAAGAACACGCGGTAATTCATCGTGGAAAAATGTAGGGTTCCCGCGAGAAGAAACATATTTCTGCGTAACGGAGTTGGGGAACATAATTCTAATGTTAATAACTTATTTACAAGAGTTACTGAAATTAATTAATTAAAAAAAAACTTAAGCTCATTTACTCTAACAACTTTCACGTATTTTTATAATTTTAATGTGTTCTATTATTAATTTATTGTAATGTTACTTTCGTTATGAATTTAGGGTTCAGTATATTAGTTGTAAAGCTTAAAACCACATCAAAATCTGCCTATTCGGTAGTATTAGGAGCAAAGTAGACTGTTTTGTGTCGGGAGTTCCTAATTCCTTAATAGCTGCGAAAGGCTTGAGGTACTGTCATATTATCCGGATGGCCTATTCGTGTTGAAGCATAATATGGGACTGCTGTTAACTTACACCTATAAATTTTGTTAAACAGAAAAAGTTATACAAAATTTTGAGAAGTTAAATTGTAAACATACGTAATTTTGAATTTAAATTCTCGTGTTCGAAGTTATCAAGAAAGGACGGATAGAGCGAAATTATATACGGAAGCAACAACTATTTAAACCGATTCTCTCTTAACCATAGACTAATTTTAATGAGCGCGTGCGTTCAAAAACAAAATAATGACCATGTAGATCTTATCTGAACTGAAACCGTAACTTAAGGAAATATTAAATAGTTATTAGACGAATATACTCGTATTAAGCCTAATAATAAGATTATTTAGTCAAAAATTATTTATAGAATTGTAATTTGAGTTCTAAAGTAAGAAATGCTGAAAATACGTAAATAGATGTACCTAGCCCTCGAGAGAAAGCGTAGGTACCTTTTTGCGGGATAAAAATTATCCTATGTTTTTTGGGACTAAAAATATCTTTAAAAATTCAACATTTCATTTTAATGTTTAACCTACTTTTATTCTAATGTTTTAGTTATTTTTGAGAACGGTTTAGTGATTTAGGCGTTATATACGGATAGACAGATACATTAGCATTTTAGTGTGCATAATAAGTAAACTATCCATTCTTCATCATACAAAATGTCAACACGTAATAATTTAGATTTCAGACATGCCTTCGATATCACAACTCACAATAGAATATTTATTTACTTTGGTCTGAAAACACGATTCGAAAGCGCCGACATTTCGTGGCCGACAAATTGTTCGCAGAAAAGAAAAAAAAAATCCATTGTACCCGCTAATAGAAGGTCCCGGTGCGAATTTGTCACAATACCGGCCCCTATTATCACGCACAAATTAGTTTTTGTAATGTACCATGTGGGCTATACTCGGTGTCCCACAAGGCGTGATATTGGGCCCCCATATGTACTTTATTTATGAAAGTAATAGTTTTGATGTTTAAGAGGCGTTTTCACCGCGATTGTGAGATATGCTAAGGGGAATCGAGACGATTGAATTATGATGGAGTAGAAGAGGGCTTTCAAGCGGAAATTCCTAATTTAGTAACAAAAGATGTTAAGTTATCACGTTAAGATTAGCGGAATTCAGTATTGATAAATTCAAATTAATTAGGATATAACTTTTGTGATAAAGATAGAAAGAAGCCCAATTAGGTTTTATGACATATCATTTATCAACTCTAATGGCATAAGACGTTCCCTATAAAATGCATAAGACGCTAAATGTAGGAAAAAAGGTTGAATCATCAAATGTATCTTACATTTGATGATTAGGCTTATTTAGCGACTGATTTAAAGAAATTACTGAAGTAATTTATAATTATACAATAATTGAGCAGGGATTTCCTAAGAAGAATTGATTCAAAAGCAGATTTTGGTCTGTGGACCTACGTAATTTGGTCAGCCTACGAATAAATTTCTCTGGTGGTACATCCAACTAAACACATCAATAAACTTGTTGAAACCTTTCAAACCATTGAAGATATAGAAAAAAAATAAAGTGCGCCGACATACCTGAGTAATAAGTGACGCGGAAGCCGTACCACGTACCTACTCCTACCTACAATTGTACATGCCAACACCTTTGCAGATGAGGCCGAATCTATCCATGCAGAAACTACAGAAATAACCAAACGAAAACCAACTTTAACTGAAAGGAATAGAATCGATTATACGCGTGAAGAAGGGATTAAGATAATCTTTTGTTGACAGGAAGGTGCGCGGTTTCGAGAATTGACATAAGTAGCGTTCTTTGTCTAGAATTACATGAATCGAAAAAAAGTAAAAGTTTTTTTGTATGGTTTGGCAACCTTGGTTTTAACGCTAATGTTATCTGTGGCTAAACAAGAGCCATGGCGATAGGAAACAAATAGAACAAACTACAAGTTTAAATTTTTATCTGATCTTGCGACCTGCGAAGATGAAAGATCGTTTGGCAAAACACAGCTTAAGCGTAGTTTCACGCCGTTTTCTGTGAACTGTGGTTTTTATCCGACGCTAGGAAAAAAATTCAATTTAATAAACTAGAAGACATGACTCAAAATTTTCTAAAAACTGTAAATTGTTGTCGCTTTCTTTGTCTTTATCCTATTTAAATGATTTTTGCGGTGTAATGTATTCACTGTAACGCCTCAACTACTGATCCAATTCTAATTAATGAGCTTAACATATCAATCCCCAAGCGGCAGCCGGCTGCCGCATAATCATTGAAAATCTTTTGTGTCTGCGATTCCCACGATCGGGATATTAATAGATTGTTAATAATATCTCGGGTATGGCTTGCTATAATATTTCTGAAGTCTGTTCAAAGTTTGTCGCTAGATTTTTCTGCTTTATACCATTTAGGGAGATCGCACACGACAGACTTTTGTGCGATCAAAGTCTGCGGCTTCCATACATTCCGCATGGCGCGCGCCATCAGATTGTGTGGAAGCCGCAGACTTTGATCGCACAAAAGTCTGTCGTGTGCGATCTCCCTTAATATTTCAAACCTTTGTGATTAGTTCTGATGGTAATCAACCTGTTATTATTAAGATTTCTTCTTTTAGCTCCGATTTCGAATGCAACGAAATTCTCAGGTGTTCCCTTGCGTTACAAATATCTCTATCAAATCATGTTACATCCCAAAAATAAATACACATTGACAATAATATATTTCTGTGCGCAAACATGGGGCAAATTTTTTGCCACCCGTCATCACTACCCAAATCAAAACTACAAAAGCCGTGTACGTCAATATCATGGCCCATGGCAAAAGACCCCGGTCTGTCAGAAAAAAAAGAAACGTGACAAAATGTACGTAAACATGTACCTGAAAAACTTTTGAATTTGGAAGGCGTTCCGGTGTTGCAATAGCGCAGAAAATTACCCATTATGACGGGTAATTGTAAAATACTCAGATTGACGTTGTGTATGATTGGAATCGGCGTTTTCAATTGAAATATTAAATTGCATAGAACTGTTATTGTTGGGATGATCGTTAAAAATCAATTGGTAGGTACTATTGGGCGTAAAAACTTCAAAACTTTTTGCTTATTAAAATAATTGCAAGTTCGTATTTGTTGTGTGTGTTCACGGAGACGTAATGGTCACGATAGCTGAAACTATTACAATTAATTTATATTTGAATTAGCTTTGGGTAATATATAATATATATATATATATATATATAGATATATATATATATATATATATATATATATATATATATATATATATATATATATATATATATATATATATATATATATATATATATATATATATATATATATATATATATATATATATATATATATATATATATATATATATATATATATATATATATATATATATATATATATATATATATATATATATATATATATATATATATATATATATATAAATATATATATATATAAAATATACCTATCGTTAGCTAACCTTGATCTTTATTTTTTCCTAGGCGTAGTTTTGTTCTTAGCTCGTCTTATTTACATGACCATCCTTTATCCTTTGTTGAAACTGATAGTAGGTCACCTAATCTTTGCTCAATTTTTTGATCAGGGCTGAGATTGGAGATTGGCTATCTTTAGCTAGCATTAAATTAACTACAGAGTATATCTATAACTACCCTCACATCTATCTACGCCTCTGACACTCTTCCTTATATCAGCACATCATATTGTCATCTTGACAGAATTCATATCTACAGTTACCATTACATCCGTCTTTGTCTACTACACTCACTCAAACAGCATATTATCTTTATCTCCATCTACAGCTACCATTACATCTAGTACACTCTCTAACCCCACCTCTTGTTACATGACCATGCCAATGTTTAAGTTATTATCTTACATCTATCTCTGTACAGCTTACCTCACCTATATCCACTACAGTCTACACCCTTAAGCCGGGTCCAGACGAGTGTAACGTGTAATGTAAGATTACGTGTAATTTAGCGTCAACAGTGTGGACGGCACACGAACTCAAAGCGAATTGTCCAAACGAGCCTTTGTGCTCGCGCGAAAACCGACAGCCGATGGATAAATTCCGAGCGTTACATGTAATGCTCGTAGTGCCGTCCACACGTAGAATTCGTGTTACATTACTCGGTGAATTACATTACACGTTCACATCTCTTTATTTCACACTCTCTAATCCCCTTCCCACTTGTTGCAGGTCACCATGTCTTGACAGGATGCCTCGCCGGTGACTCATCATGGCTCTCCTCACGAACTCCTCATCAGGGACGCCCCCCCAGTCAGCGACGCCCCTTCACCACTACTTCCATTACCTCAAGCAGCCATCCCCGCTGGGCCAGAACCCGTACCACTCCAGCCACCACATGGGCATGGGCCCTGGGCCGCTGGGGGGGTTGGGCCCGTTCGGACTAACGCATCATGGGTTGGAGGCGGTCGGGTTTCCTCAAGGTCAGTGTTTTTTAATTATGGGACTTTTTGTTCCCCCGTCCTTGGTATAGGATAATTACTGTCTTTTAACCCATCAGTCGTGGCAAAACGAGACACAATAGCTTTTTCATTGTTATCGCGGCCGGATGTGGCCGCTTGGGGCTTCATGAATTAATCTCTAGTTTTAGTCTATTTCTAGTTCTTCAAGGTCAATGTTGCTATATTTTAATTTTTTTTACTACAATGGTGGACTTTTAAAAGATGTAAAAATCTCCAAAATTCTTCCGTAGCATGCAGTCACAAATTTTTTTATCATTGCAAATATGAATAACTGCTAAACCTTAGTACTAATCCACATTGGTACAGAGTGCAAGCTAGGGACATGAATCTGGATGCATAGACTGAATTCACTGGTGCTGCTATTATATCAATCTAAGGGACCTATCAGACAGAGAGCGGTCACGCGTTCAAGCGTTCTGCGTTCGCATTTTGCGTTCGAGCAGTCAGTCACAACTCACACAGGAGGAATTTCGACGCGGTCATAAAGAACGTTAAACTGACCGCTTGCACGCTTGACCGCGTGACCGCTCTCTGTCTGATAGGTCCCTAAAAGCACAAATGAAAGGAAATACGCATAGAACTAATTTTAGGCCTAGCAGAATAACATTTGCGCTAATATCACAGCAAAGACTAGTCGGTAGTCCTCAAAAAGCTATTAGCTGCGGCCGTAAGATTGCAACAGTAAAAGTGTTTGTTTTGTACCCCCAAGCGTGACGGATCATGGGGTATTTGAAGAGGGGTAGTTTGGTCAGTGCCGGTTTAGGCACTACAGTACCTGCGGTGCTAAAATGGTCGCATAGCAATTCCTCTTAATCAATTCACAAAATGAATTGTCACAACTGTCAAAGTCACGAATGTCAAATTACTACGAATTTAGACCAATTGAATTGGTCAAACTCACGAACGTCAAATTAGTACGAATTTAGACCAATTGAATTGGTCTAAATTTGACATTCGAGAGTTTGACAGTTGAGACAATTCATTTTGTGAATTGATTGAGAGGAATTGCTATGCGACCATTTTAGCCCCGCTGGAAGTGCCAAAAACCCTGCCTCTGTTTGTTTGCCTACGGCGCACCTTTTTATCCGGCGCCCTACGCGGTCGCCTAGCGTCGTCCCCCCTAACGCCGCTCCTGAGTTTGGTATTAATACTGGCTGTTGCCCGCGACTTCGTCAGTTAAATTTCCTCGTTTTCCCCACATTTTCCACCGATTCTTCGCTCTTATTGGCCGCAGCGTTAAATTATAAAGCGTAATGCATTCCTCGATAAATGGACTAGCCAATATTGAAAGAATTTTTCAATTCGAACCAGCACCTAGTTCTCGAGATTAACACGTTTAAATAAACAAACTCTTTAGATTGTAGATAATTGGGAAATTGTGTTTGCCACCTTCACACGCTTAACACAGCTCCATCGTGGGTATCGCAGACACTTTTTTTGGGGTTCCGTACCCAAAGGGTAAAAACGGGACCCTATTACTAAGACTTCGTTGTCTGTCCGTCTGTCCGTCTGTCTGTCACCAGGCTGTAACTCGAGAACAGTAATAGCTAGAGAGTTGAAATTTTCACAGATTGTGTATATCTGTTGCCGCTATAACAACTAAAACTAAAAACAAAATAAAATTAATATTTAAAGGGGGCTCCCATACAACAAACGTAATTTTAATTTTTTTGGCCTTTTTTGCTCTTTATCAATAATGGCAACAGGTAGGTACTTACCTTTTTCACAAAATCCTTAGTTATATGTGTACTTTAATATTTAATAGTAATATTAAAATAAAATAAAAAATTAAGGGCAGCTCCCATACAAAAACACTATTTTTGGCCTAATTTTACTCTATAATGGTACGGAACCCTTCGTGCGCGAGTCCGACTCGCACTTGGCCGATTATAATTGTTATGCGGCAGCCGGCTGCCGCTTGGGGATTGATGGGTTAAACCGCTGAACCAATTTAGTATGGAGATACATTGCAAGGCCCGGAAAATGACATAGGAATTAGGATAGTTTTGTAAGTCAAAATTTTAAACCTGAGAAACATCATCATCACCGCAAAAAGTTCGGTTTCCGGTTCCGCAAAACTCGTTTATGCACTAAATATGTGCTGAAAATTGATTTATATAATTATACAACGTGTAACAAAACTAAGTGATAATACTTTAGGGTGTGTATGTGTCCCTTATATAGATTTCACTGTGAAAGTGGCAGCCCTGAAAGAGCAAAATTTTTTTGTGATTTGTATGAGCAAGCGAGCCCGCGTCATGATTTTTTCCATACTAAGGTAAAAAAAACTTATTCTTTCAGCGCTGCTATTTTCACAGCGAACTCTATACAGGGGACCTAAACCATTCTATACACACCCTAAAGTATTACCACTTAGTTTTGTTACACCCTGTATGATTTATAATTTGTATTATAAATATCTACTTGTCATCGCAAAATGCACGGTACCCGCAAATAACTCCAGCTTTCCCTTTCACTCGCGTTCGAAAATTGAATCGATGCATAATTTACGAAGACGACATCCTTGGAAATAATCAAAACAGCCTCCCTTATAAGCGGCTTATGTCGTCCCCCCCCCCCCCCCACTGGGGTTGCCAGCGCACTCCCAAATGTTGCTTGTTAGTTGTTTTAATTGGTGCACGTTTTGTACTTGTGTTGATACTAGACATTCTGTGGTAGGTAAAAGGGTTTGATGACGCGTCTATGCGATGTGAAATGTGATGCATTTTAACTCCGACGGGATGATTCAAAGATTCAAAGACTTTATTTGCAAACCAAGTAATTTAATAAACAGATAATTGTTAAAAAAACACTAAAAACTTACCCGGTGAATTTCGTATCACTTCCATTCCAAAACTTTCCCTGGACTAACTAGGGAATGCAATACCGGGATCCCGAAATACCGGGATCCCGCATGCATTTTACGGGACTAATCCCGGTCGAAAATTTTGCGGGATCTAGCGGGACTGGCGGGATTACAAAGAAGCGTGATTCATACGTGTAACCAAAACGGTTGAGCCG
This sequence comes from Polyommatus iphigenia, assembly GCA_963422495.1. Lineage (NCBI taxonomy): Eukaryota > Metazoa > Arthropoda > Insecta > Lepidoptera > Lycaenidae > Polyommatus > Polyommatus iphigenia. The sequence continues at coordinate 3,889,641 of OY730179.1, read as the reverse complement.
TTTCCGAGTTTTAGCGAGACTAACAAAATCAAGATTTAGTTAGTCTCGATTGAACCCTTATTAGGGTTCAATAACCAAAGGGTAAAACGAGACCCTATTGCCCGGGACACACGAGGCTAGTTTTTCAAGCTAGGATAGCAAGCTAGTTTTTTACCAAACTGTCCTGGCTTGCTGACCACCTAGCTTGGAGCGTGAGCTTACTAGCTTACAAATGAAGATAGTTTTGTCTACACGAAGCCAGAAGTACTAGCTTGCTAGCTTACTAACACTAGCTTGCTATCCTAGCTTGAAAAACTAGCCTCGTGTGTCCCGGGCATATTACTAAGACCAAATTTGGGCCTTTTCCTTGATAATATGCCAATCTATTAGTTTTATCACGGAAAAATGTACGATTCCCGCGATACAGAGTAGCTAGCTACATCTAGGTTTTAAAAGCCCCTATCTCCATATCGGGGTACCTGACAATTAATACCTATGCTTGATCTGGATCTGAGTTAATACCTGGACTAGAAGCGGCGTCTGTGTTGCCAGGTATAATTATTCTGTCAGTGTTGCCAAGTTGATAAGATATTCGTAATTTAAAGTTAATTTATATTTTTCAGTTTTGCGAGCACATATAAACAATTACTACTAGAAATAATTAAGTACCTTACTAATATTAAATTCTCGCGCCGCGGTGTTTTTCGTCAAAATTCCGTAACGGCTAGCCGCTAGACCAATCTATACATCCATACTTAATATTATAAATGTGAAAGTGTGTCTGTCTGTCTGTCTGTCTGTCTGTTTGTCTGTTACCTCTTCACGCCCAAACCGCTGAACCGATTTTGCTGAAATTTGGTATGGAGATACTTTGAGTCCCGGGAAAGGACATAGGATACTTTTTATCCCGGAAAAATGTACGGTTCCCGCGCGATAAACGAGTTTTGGCGCAACGGAGTTGCGGGCATCATGTAGAATCTAGATTCTAGTATATAGATATAGGTATAGTATAACTGTAGAAATGATTAATGAAAATTCTGTACATTAAAGATATTAAAAAAAAAAAATAAGCGGGGGGTGTTACTACATCATTATAGAAGCCAAAACTGTGGTTAGTTTTTTTGTCTGTCTGTCTGTATGTTTGTCTGTATGTTTGTTCCACTATCACACGAAAAACTACTGATCCGATTTGAATGCGGTTTTCGCAGATATATTAATTGTCTTCTTTCAACTTAACATCTGGTCTATAAAAAAAATTCCCCCCCACCCCTCTAAAGGGACGAAAGAGGGGGTCAGATTTTGTATAAGACTTTTGCTTTAACACGAAAACTACTCATCCGATTTGCATACGGTTTTCGCAGATATATTTGTCTTCTTCCAACTCAAAATCTGGTGTATAAAAATCACCCCCCCACCCCTCTAAGGGGAGCAAAGAGGGGGTCAGATTTTGTATCTAACTTTTTTCTTTAATGGACTTACTTCATATTATTAACTGTTTTTTCCAACTTAACATCTGCTGTATAAAAATTTTCCCCCCACCCCTCTTAGGGGACAAAAGAGGGGGTAAGATTTTGTATCAACTGATGAAGTAGAAATACTTTGAATGGCAAAACACGTTTGCCGGGACAGCTAGTTATTAACTATTTTGATGAAATTTTGTGAGCTTTGCGTAGGTACGAGTATGACAAAAGGCTAACATCTACTGTTCCTTACTAATGCAATAAAAGCCAAAGTGTCTGTCTTTTCGTCTGTTACCTTTTCATGCTTAAACGGCTGAACAGATTCAGATGAAATTTAGTATGAAGATACTTCGAGAGACGGAAAAAGGACACAAAATTGTTTTTGCATCAAAAATGTGCGGATCCTTCGCTAATCGCTATGAAGGAATTTCGGTACAACGCAGAACAATTGCGGCGTTATCTAGTAACGTATCTGGCAAAACAACATTTGCCGGGGCAGCTAATAAAAATAATAGTCAAGAAAGCTGTACTCATGTATAGTTTGACGTGAAACGAAGCCGGCGAGGGAACAGCCAGCTAGACAGACGGCAGGGCTTCTAAAATCGATGAGGCATAGAAATTTAAAACGTAGACACCTGGGTACTGCGACAGAATGCATTCGATAATATCGACAGCAAAGTAAGATAGCTTAGGTATAATAAAATAAAAAATATATTTTTTTTATTTTATTATACCTAAGCTATTTTATTATACCTTAGGTATACGCAACTATAATGCCCGAATGTGTGCGCAGTAGGTACATATAAGGTAAAAGAACCCCGAAACTTTCAAGTAAACAATCTAGATGATAATAAATTATGGTTAAGGACACTCTCGATCACGTCAGCTTTTAAATGAAAAAAAAACTAGATCAAAATCGGCCACTTGCTTATAATATGCTAAGATGCCAGGGGGTAGGGACAGACAGACTGCAGACAAAACCTAAGTTATAACTTATAACACTTTTTCGTATTAGCTAGAAAAATTTAAAAATTTAAAGTCCAACATAGCCTAAAAATGTTGGTGATCTGGCGTGGCGTATTCCCTCTTAAAAGGCCGGCAACGCATCTGCAGCTCTTCTGATGTTGCGAGTGTCTATGGGCGGCAGTAGTTGCTTTCCATCAGGTGACCCGTTTGCTCGTTTGTCCCCTTATTCTATTTAAAAAAACTCGCTATAGGCATGTGCCGTTAAAATATCGATAATTTTGTAATTCACACCCTCGTATTATGTTACCATCGATATAGAGGTCAGTGGGTCAACGGAAGTGACATAAGAGGGGTTTTAACCGGCTTCTAAAAAGGAGGTTCTGTGTTTGCTTGCTACAACCTTTTTTTGGAATGGGTAAAATGAAAAAAACTTGCATTACAACACGTGACTTGATCGAAATTTGTAAGATGCAGGAAAATATTTTGCCGGCGCGACGTAGGGGAGGAAGTTTATACCCCTCTCTTTCTACTGCTCGGCAAAAATGTATGTCTGCTCCGCTATTTCGTTTTTACTGAGGTATACCGGCACTCCTGGAATACTTCTCCGAATGACTTCCTATCCTACGCCGCGCCGGATGTCTACAATTCATCCATCTTACGAATTTTTGATCAGGTCACGTGTCTTGACGCGAGTTTATTTACCCATTACAACAATTTCACGACGTTAAAAATGTATTCACCTCAAAAATTCAAATTATTCATAAACTACAAATTGAATCACACATTCTGTTATTCGACAAAACTAAATTAATACAAATTATAATTAATGTCATAAATTATAGTGCGACGATAAAAATTATACGAAATTAGGAAAAACAGCTGCCGAGTTACGCGTGCGAGCGAGACAGCTATAGAATGGCGTGCGTTAGAAGGAGACAGCGTTATCGATGGATTAATTTTATTCTCGCGTTAAAATTTAATCGTGATGGGTTAAGCCGTTAATTTTGTTTATGGTTTTAACTCACAGACTATAATATTATTATGAAATTTTTATTTAGGATGCATTCTAGATTTGAATTATTAATCTACTTTGCGGTACCTAATCGTACATTTTGTAAGTGCAAAATTATTTGCTTATCTTTCAGGAACCGTAGATTTTTCCGCAATAAACTATCCTTTCCAGTTTTTAGAAATATCTCCATACAAAATTTCCTCAAAATCGATTGAGCGGTTTCACCTTAGATAATGTTACGGACAGACACACTTGCGCATTATATTATTACATCCCAAAGAAGTCCTTTCACTATTAAGTTATTAAGAATACCACCCACAAAAATTGTTTAAGATCCATTCAAAAATTTCTCAAAACTAAACAAATGAAGGCGAAATGAAAGGAAAAGTAAAGAAAGAGATAGCGAAAGGTATGTTCGAAATTCAAAAGGATTCCCCCAGACGGATTAGAACCCCGCTCTCGAGATGAAAGACTCAATATACGATATTTGAACTACTGTACATATTCATCGATATATTTCAATCGATATTTCTCGTCACTATGCACTTTTTAACCGACTGCGACCAAAAGGATGATGATTTTTGCAATCTAAATACATTGCAAAAATCTGTTTGTGACTTCGTAGCGCCTAAACTTTAAACTACTGATTTTAATGATGTGTCAGAAGATCCATACTAATAAATAAATGCGTAAATGTGTCTGTCTGTTTTACCTCTTCACGCCCAAACCGCTGAACCGATTTTGCTGTCTGTCAGTTTGTTTTTTTAGCCGATTTGGTATCGATATACATTTAAGTCCCGGGAAAGGACATAGGATACGTTTTATCCCGGAAAAATGTACGGTTCCCACGCCTTAAACTTAAATTATAAAATTTAAATATGTTCCTGGTTTCAGGAATATAGGCTAGGTTATTAATCCATATAATATAAGTAGTAGGTAAGGTTAGTTTTTACTAGGCTGACAAATTACTACCAACTGTTTTGTACTCTCACTGCACTCAGAGACGAAATTAATTACTTAACTGTAATTAAATGGAGTGTTTGACATTATCTGCCTAACTCTTCATTAAATTGAAGTTTAATCATCATTAAATGTCCGTGAGTGCGGACGTCAAAGTTCGTTTTTCGTCGCATTGAATTTTCTTCAACCTTCCTTACCTAGTTTTAATTTAATAACAGTAAGATAATTACAATTAGCACTAGAAATAAGGTTTCTTAGTGAAGGCGTTTCTTAGTAAACTCTTTATTAACTAATGTTATTAGAAAATGTGATAATTAGTAATCATATTAGTGCAAGTGATTACATAACTGATAACACCCATACTAATGTTATAAATGCGAATGTTTGTCTGTCTGTTACCTCTTTACGCCTAAACCGCTGAATCGATTTTGCAGAAATTTGCTGTGTGTCCCGGGAAAGGACTTAAGATACTTTTCATCCCGGAAAAATGTACGGTTCCCGCGCGATAAACTAATTTTGGCGCAACGGAGTTACAGGCGTCATCTAGTTCATTATTCAATCAATCATGTCCACCGCAACTGGAATCGAAGCTGTAACTAACGCAACCACTGAGCTATCAGAGCTTTGCAGTGAACGAGAAAAATAACAAGTTACTTCAAAGCTGCTCATACTCATTTAATATTTATACAGAGCTGATGCAACTGCATATTTAATTAACGTCTCGAAGCCCAGTGGGCAGTGGTTGAGAGTGTGGCTCTTGACTCGGAGCCCGGAGGTCGTGGGTTCGATTCCCGCGTTGGAAAAATGTTGTTACCAAGTTTGTTTATGGACGAAATGGGTCATCATCTGATGCAATAAAACATTGTAAGTTCGGTATTATTTATCGAATTCGTAAGGCTGTGTTTCCACTAAAGCGGAGCGGAGCTTAGCGGTGCCCGAATTGACCAATCACCATGCTCGAAATCTTCGCTGTCATTCCGCTGGAATAAGCACGATTGGTCGATTCGGACACCGCTAAGCTCCGCTCCGCTTCAGTGGAAACACAGCCTAAAGGGCGCTCCTAGCTAGCACATACAGTAAATAATAATCCGACCAAAATCCAACAATCAACATGTTGTACTACGTCATATCAGAATATTGACAGAAACGTTGTCAAACGTTGAACAAAAATGTTTAAACGCTGCCTCTAACGTGAAAACATTTTTGTACACATTGCAGTACCTAATATATTATCGTACTAGCTGTCCCGGCAAACGTTGTTTTGCCATTTAAAGTATATTTCCTACTTCATCAGTAGATAAAAAATCTTACCCCCTATTTTGTCCCTTAAGAGGGGTGGGGGGAAAAATTTTATACACCAGATGTTAAGTTGGAAAAAACAGTTAATAATATGAAGTAAGTCCATTAAAGAAAAAAGTTCGATACAAAATCTGACCCCCTCTTTGGTCTCCTTAGAGGGGTGGGTGGGGGGGGGGGGGGGGGGGGGTGATTTTTATACACCAGATGTTGAGTTGGAAGAAGACAAATATATCTGCGAAAACCGTATGCAAAATATGACCTCCTCTTTCATCCCTTTAGAGGGGTGGGGGGAACATTTTTTATACACCAGATGTTAAGTTAGAAGAAGACAAATATATCTGTGAAAACCGCATTCAAATCGGATCAGTAGTTTTCGTGTGATAGTGGAACAAACATACAGACAGACAGACATACAGACAGACAGACAGACAGACATACAGACAGACAGACAGACAGACGGACAGACAGACAAACAAAAAACTAACTACATTTTTGGCTTCTACAGCGATGTAGTGACACCCCCCGCTCATTATTTTTTGAATATCTTTAATGTACAGAATTTTCATTTCTACAGTTTTATTATATGTATAGATTAGCAGGAATCAGAATGGCCGCGGATTTTGTAGGTTTCATTGAAGACCGAACCTTATTTTCATTCATTTCATTCATTCATAATTTTTTTTTTGGAAAGAATATTTTGATACCAATGCCATACTTATGTTATGTTATGACACATCTGCCCGCAGCTTAACTCAATTTTTCACCGGCTCGTTTCCAATTTTAGTCATAACATGTAAAAAATATCACCACATTTCTTCTGTCAGACATAATCCCGCCATTTTCTTTAATACTTTAGATAAATTAATCAACCGACTACCAACTCTTTATCATTACGAACGTAAATATTAAAATTTATCATTTATGAATTCCGTCGCTACCGCGCTTTGACGTGCCGCCATCTTGTTTTTATTTTTTTTAATTTTTTCCAACTTAATGCAATGCTCTTGTCTCTTGTCAGCCTTTATCGGCCGTCAGGTGAATTTGCCACGATAATTTATATTGATTTGGTATATTAATAGATACTAGTTATAACTACTGGCTTTGTTCTTACCGAAAGCGAAAGTGTGTATCTAGATAGGGTTGCCAGGCCGCTAAGCCGAAAAGCCGGACAGAATAGGCAGCTTGGCCGGACATTCGTATAAAAAAGCCGGAAACTTTTAGTCAATCTAAATTCACAGTATATTGCAATTAGCAACACGTTCCTGTACAAATGTTCTGTTTTATTTAATCAATTTAACATTTGATTGATAAAATATTACGTCTCGTTAGATGTAAAACCATCTGAAATTAGTAGGATTTTCATATAAAATTATTGATTGAACTATTATTGCTCTACAAAAGCCGGACACCTATTAATTTTGGCCGGACACGCAACCAAAAAGCCTGACTGAGTCCGGCTTTATCCGGACCCCTATCAACCCTATATCTAGACGAACTGCTAGTTTAATCCTTTATCCTACTAATATAGTTCCATATATTATACTGTGCTATATATTATATATCCATACTAATCACGGGCGTTTATATAGCTTTGATAAGCGGGGGGGGGGGGGGGGGGTTCCCTAACGTAAAAGCGGCCAAGTGCGAGTTGGACTCGCCCATGAAGGGTTCCGCAGCAGCAACATGTTTAGGAAATCAAAAGTATTTAATCAAAAGTATTTTGGTAAAAACGGAACCCTATTACTAAGACTTAGATTTCTGTCCGTCTGCCTGTCTCCAGGCTGTATGTCAAGAACCACTATAGGCTTTAGCTAGACATCTAAAATTTTCACAGATTGTGCATTTCTGTTGCCGCTATAACAACAAAATATACTAAAAACATACCTAATAAAATTAATATACAGGGTACAATTAAACCTTCCTGCCAAAATTTTTCCAGGGCTTAGGTATCAACTAGGAGAGTCCATTAAACAAAAAAAAAATGGGTGTTAATTTTTTTCAATGACATATGTTGTCCCAATTTAAATCATTGCAGAACGGTCACTCGTGGCGCGGGGGAATAAGAGGGGGTAACTCGGGATGAGACGCGCGCGCGGGGGCACGTCACGCGCGGCCGACGCATCATGTCCATTAATTGTAGTGTTTTTTAGGATAACTTTCGGAAGGTATTTCTCAAAATTTTAGTACTGAGTGACTATAAAAGAAAAAATACGTGTATTTTTATTTTTAACAAGGATTAATTTATCAAAATTTGGCAGGAAGGTTTATATGCACCCTGTATTTTAAGGGAGGCTTCAATGACATTGGCAACAGGTAGGCACGTGATTTTCACAAAATCCTCAATTTTATGTGTACTTTAATAATACATAATAACATTAAAATAAATATTTAAAGGCATACAGAAAACACAATTTTATGCCTATTTTGCTCTATAACGATACGGGACCCTTCGTGCGTGATTCCGACTCGCACTTGGCCAAATATTTATTTAAAATTTGAATATCGGAATTTTGAATACATTTATTTCAAAAACTCGGCCAAGTGCGAGTCGGACTCGCGCACGAAGGGTTCCGTACCGCTATAGAGCAAAAATAGGCCAAAAAAATGGTATTTTTTGTATGGGAGCCCCCTTATTTTTTTATTTTATTTAAATATTATTATTATTTATTAAAATACTATTATATTTAAGGCCTTCGTGAAAGTTTCAAGTGCCTACATCTTATCATTATTGATTACGAGCAAAAAAGGCCAAAAAAATCACGTTTGTTGTATGGGAGCCCCCCTTAAATATTAATTTTATTTTTATTTTAGTATTTGTATTTTGTTGTTATAGCGGCACCGGAAATACACAATCTGTGTCAATTTCAGAACTCTAGCTATAGCGGTTCTTGAGATACAGCCTGGAGACAGACAGACGGACAGACAGACATTGAAGTCCGGACCCCTAGGACCCCCCCCCCCCCCCCCCCCCCTTATATACGCCCATGATACTTGATACTAATATTATAAATGCGAAAGTGTGTCTGTCTGTCTGTCTGTCTGTTACCTCTTCACGCCTAAACCGCTGAACCGATTTTGCTGAAATTTGGTATGGGGATACTTTGAGTCCCGGGAAAGGACATAGGATACTTTTTATCCCGGAAAAATGTACCGTTCCCGCGCGATAAACGAATTTTGGCGCAACGGAGTTGCGGGCATCATCTAGTATATTATAAATGCAAACGTCCGTTTGTTTGTTCCCTCTTCACGCCTAAACCGCTGAACCGATTTTGCTGAAATTTGGCATGGAGATACTTTGAGTTCCGGGAAAAGACATAGGACACTTTTTACCCCGGAAAAATGTACGGTTCCCGCGCTATAAAGGTATTTTAGCGCAACGGAGTTGCGGGCGTCACAAAGTAACTACAATTCTATATTTTTTTTTTATTAAATAAGGGGGTAAACGAACAAACGGGTCACCTGATGGAAAGCAACTTCCGTCGCCCATGGACACCCGCATCATCAGAAGAGCCGCAGGTGCGTTGCCGGCCTTGTAAGGGGGAATAGGGTAATAGGGGAGGGTAGGAATGGGAAGGGAAGGGAATAGGGTAGAGGATTGGGCCTCCGGTAAACTCAGTCACTCGGCGAAACACAGCGCAAGCGCTGTTTCACGCCGGTTTTCTGTGAGAACGTGGTATTTCTCCGGTCGAGCCGGCCCATTCGTGCCGAAACATGGCTCTCCCACGTATAATTCGCCTCCTCTACCACTGGGACCGTACACTTCCTCACATTATGCAAATCCTCGTGAGTTCCCCCGGCTGTTGTGATTGTTAATGTGTGGGGAGTGGCTCAGTGGTGAGGGCGCGGGTTCGACGGGGTGTGAACACAATAATAAATGTGTAAGTGTGTATGTCTCTTACCTCGTAAACTGCATAGTGATATGATTAATTAAGAGAGTCTGTCTGTCCGTTACATTGAATTTTGATAATTTTATATATTTGGTATGGAGATTCAGATACTTTAACTCATCAATCCCAAAGCGGCACCCGGCTGTCGTATAACAATTGAAAATCTATTGTGTCTGCGATTCCCATGATCTGTCTGTATTAAGAGACAGGAAAGGACATACTTAGAATAGCTTTCGTTGCGATAAAAATATGTACTTACCGTTTCCGCGCTCTAAACGAAGCAACTTGATATTGTATCAGAAAGTTAATTTCATTGGCGCAGCGCAGACGACAGACTATCCGTGACGCACTTTTTAGTCTGTGGGAAATAGAACGTCTATGCAATTATATGCAGTAACGCACACGTCGCGCATAAAGTCCGCATATAATTGCATAGGTTCTATTTCCACAGACAAAAAGTGCGTCACGGATAGTCTGTCGTCTGTGCTGCGCCTAAAAATAATTAAATTCAAATTATGAACTATCTAATATCCGTAGACTGTGAGAGTTAGACCCCCCCCGCGCATTAGGCGGCCGTCGCGCGGCCAGTAACGCTAGCACGGCGACCAGCGGAAATGCGGAAGTATAGACAAACAGTGGAAATAAACCTAAGGTGACGTTCCGATCTTTACCGCGGATAATCGCGACCGACAAAAATTTAATTAAAATGCCGCTTTATGACAGACTATAGTATATGTCATAATGTAGGATATTATTTGAATTTTTAGGACTATAGTCTGTCAAAAATGGCATTTTAATTGATTTTTTCGGAACTAAAAAAGATCGGAACTTATTATTAGGTTTATTTCCACAGTTTGTCTATACTTTCGCATTTCCGCTGGTCGCCGTGCTAGCGCTACAGGTCGCTGCGGCCAACTAATTCTTCTACGATATATGTAGGTGCGCGCATTACGCGACCAGCGGCCAGCTGCCACGCTCTGGTCGCGCGGCCAACGAAAAACATCGCGATACACACGCGGCCACTTGGCCGCCGCGGCCAACGAGATACGGGAATTTGTATGAAATTACTCAGTTGTTATTCTATTGCTGTCGCGGTCACCGAAATCCTTATGGGGCTTGATGGGTTAAATTCAAATAAAGAACCAACCATAGACAATCAGAGCTATGTAGTTCTTAAACTTTAAATTAAAATGATGAACATGATATTTTTATCATTTTTCACGCAGAGTTATTTTCCAAATTTCCAATTCAATCTGTTAGTTTCCAAATTTAAAATTAAATTCAAATAAAGAACCAACCATAGACAATCAGAGTTTGTTTTTAAAGCGTGGCTTAAAGCGTGAAACATTATTCCCGGAGGGCCTGTGAAAGTTAACACCCGTTTGTTTATGCAATGGGCCAAGGGAGGGCCCTTCAGCCCTTCTAAACAAAACTCAATTACGGTTAACAAATCTTATGTGACTGATACGTGGGAAGCCGGGAAAACCATGGTCTTGGAGAAAACCAGCGCTAAGTGGCATTACGTACTAATATTATCCAAAAGTATCTGTTTATCTGTAACCTCTTCAAGCACAAACCGCTGAACCGATTTTGCTGAAATTTGGTATGGAGACAGTTTGAGTCTCGGGAAAGGTCCTACAATACTTTCTATCCCGGAAAAGTGTACGGTTCCCGCGCGATTAACGAATTTTGGTGCATCGGAGTTGCGAGCGTCTAGACTCTAGTGTAAAATAAATGATAATGCCTCGCATCCGCTTTCGGTTAAGGTTTCATTGAAAGCAGGAGTGATTTTATATTGCCCAAGTGTGTGCGCAGTACACAAGAGCACTCATAACCCAGTGGGACTGATGACCGGTCGGCAAGACATCGTGTTTTTTCCTCTTTCTTACGGCTTTTCGATCACGTCACGTGTCTTATCAACATTTTATAAATGTACCCCTCAGCTTTTTACTGACTGCCACGGGAGGGTAATGTTTTTTTACCCCCAGGTCATTGTGTTGCCAGTTAATTGAGTGTTTGTGTTGCGAAGTGCGAAGTGTTGCCAGCCGTGTTTGTTCAAAGTGCCATTTCATTTAAGATGGGAGCGGTGGCAGATTTTGTTTCTTTTCGACGTCTAGGCTGGTTTATTTGTTTTAAACTTGTATTAAAATGTTGCATTTGAATGCAGTTTTAGTTTATGATGAAGATTAACGGCCGTTCCCAATGTTCAATCTATCTCTGGTTTGACATACGACCAATCGCAGCTTACATTGAATTGGCATAAAATAGGTAACTATTCCTATCTTTAGTAGATCTCTAGTAGGGCAAAACCAGAGATAGATCAAATATATAATTCATAGTGGGTCAAAATTTTTAGGTTCCGTAGTACAGACGTCAGACAATATCCATACTAATATTAGGTACAATATGCGAAAGTGTGTCTGTCTGTCTGTTATATCTTCACGCTCAAACCACTGAGCTGATTTTGCTGAAAAGTATGGAGACACATTGAGTCCCGGGAAATGCCATAGGATACTTTTTTATCCCGAAACAATGTACGGTTCCCGCGCGATAAATGGGCGGGCACCATCTCGTTTTGTCATAAATGTCCCCAAAAATTTTTGGCTAAACTATTCGTCTTGACGTGCACTGTCAGAATATTCTAAAGTAATAGTTATTGCTTTTAACTTCGCTAGCAGGCAGCAACATTTCTTTATCAGTTATCTATAATTTTCCATCGGATGCAAGTTCACAATAATTATTTTCACGCTTGGCGCGCGAATTTCTGCCGCCATGTTGGTAACTTGACGTATCTTACTATCTGTGGTGACTGGTGACGGCTAGAAACTTGGCGCAATCATCATCATCATCATCTGACATGTCCAACTTGCAGTTTTTTCTGCCAAGAGAGAAGGGGCTTAGACCAGCAGTAGCCCTAGCATAGCCACCAGTAGAAATGCGAAAGTATAGACAAACTGTGGAGATAAACTTAAGGTGCCGTTCCGATCTTTACCGCGGCTAATCGTGATCGACCACTTTATGACAGACAAGAGTATATGACGTCATAAAGTAGGATATTATTTGAATTTTTAGGACTATAGTCTGTCATAAAGTGGCATTTTAATTGAATTTTTCGGAACGAAAAAAGATCGGAACGGCACGTTAAGTTTATCTCCACAGTTTGTCTTTACTTTCGCATTTCTACTGGTGGCCATGCTAGGGCTACTGGTTTAGCATGGTCACCATAGAAACGATTTCTTTCTACAGAGGAATAGACAAAGTGACAGTAAGACAAACGAAACCCGCCATGTTGTCACTAAAATCTGTCAGTATGTTTATTCTTTCCCGTTTCTAATGTAATGCTGAGCCTGCAGAACCTCTAAAACTTACAAAATATCTTTTTGTGTGGAATTGTGCCTATCTGCATTCTGCCGTTAAAAATGGATCATAGACGTAATTTTAAAAAATCCGGTGACAGTAGGACAGATTTAATTTCGGAAAATGTATGTATGGGCGGCCTATGTATGGGAACAGTACATTGTTCAAATTGCCACGCGATAAAATGAGCAAATCTGTTATTGGCAAATAGCAACTTCTAGTTGTTTGATATAATAGCTTGTAACACCTTGGGACAGCTTTAAAAAGCTGCAACAAAGTAATTTATAGCAATGCGAAACATTTCAACAAGCAGTAAATTAATTAAATTAGTAAAAACTCTTTCATTCACTTTTTTATTCGTTTGAAAAAGGAACACGCAACGTTTGCCTTCGCGCGCTAATGCACATTTTTTTACATTATTTAGCGGCAAAGACTAATTATTATAAACTAAATGACGCCCGCAACTCCGTTGCGCCAAAATTCGTTTATCGTGCGGGATCCGTACATTTTTCTTGGGTAAAAAGTATCCTATGTCCTTTCCCGGGACACAGATTATATGCATACCGAGCAAAGTTGGTTCAGCGGTTTGAACGTAAAGTGGTAACAGACAGACAGTCACACTTTCGCATTAATAATATTAGTACGGATATCAATAATTTCGAATGAATATGTATGCGTGAAGTGTGAATTGCTGTGCAAACAGATAAAATGACTGCCGCGTGCGCGACGCGTGTCGTTCCCGCCAAGTACCATAGACAATTTGTTTTTTTTTTGCAATCTCACTTTTGTTTTTGCACGAAAGACTGATGACAGAACAGTCAGCACTATAAATAAATGTTTAAAAAAAGTATTTTTAATTGAAAAAACAAACGCGAGCACAACTCTAGCTCTACCTTATTGCACTTATGAGTTTCAGCCTTTAAGGATTTGTATCTCTTAGTTATTTTCTTGCTTGATATTTTAAACCCCTATTTTCCTTAGTCTGGTCATAATTAAAAGTCACTTTAAAACGTTTTTAAACCCTTTCTCTAGTTTTTAAAATGTACACTTTTTTCTAGAGTATGCTCTGAAAATTCCTTATTTTACACTCTCTTCTAATTGTTACTCCTCTTTGCTCTTAAAATCTTTAAACTTCTTTCTAGTCTTTAACCTTAATTTCCAGCACCTCCCCAAAAAAGTATACATTATTTTAACCTCCCGTTATTCTAACCCACCCAAGCGTATAACTGTCAATCTATCAAAACACTATTCCCCCAAGACATTAGGGTTTTTAATGGAGGCCCCTTTATCTGGTACACCCACTCAGAACGTATATTGATAAGTTAATCCACGTGCCGTCTCGCTCCCACAATGTTGATGTTGGCAACACTGGAAAACCATAAATTATAGAGTAACCATAGAGCAAGAAGTATTTTTGCTGTGTTTTTTGACTAGTTGATGTCCCCAACTCCGCGGAGATGCGCCAAAATTCGTTTATTACGCGGTGATCCTATATTTTTCCGGGATAAGAAGTATATTACTTTTTGTATCCCGGAAATCTCTACGACCTTTCCCGTCTCTTATAGCATGCACCAAATTTTATCTAAATTCGGTTAGCGGTTCTAGCTTGAAGAGGTAAAAAATAGACAGACTAATCTATCAATATTTTGACGTGTGCAACTTGATTTTGGTCGGATTATTTACTGTATGTGGGAGTAGCGCCCTCTTCTCCGATCTTTGAGTAATATTCCCTATTGGAAAACTCATAAAATGCCTAAATCAGTTTTCAATGAAGAGAGATAAAATTACGGTAAAATGTATTCAGAATCAGAGATTATTTATGTATTATGACTAATGAGTAATGACTGATAAGTGATGAGTGATAACTGATAACAAATACGTGTAAATCAACAACGGATGTTATTTTAATCCTTCAAGCCCCATAAGAGCACCGGTGATCGCGACAATAATAGAATACAATAATTCCAAGAATCCGCGATCGAAGGATTAATAAGTTTTGGAAAACCCCAAATTCTTATCAATCCTCAAAATGTATGGGTACCGTACATTTTCCGGGAAATCTGTCCTAGCATTCCTGTCTTTTCCGGATTTGAAGTATTTAAGCCTCGAAGAAGCTTGGTATTCTCAGTATTTCAGTCCGAACCAACGCCTACAACTCTACAAGACGCAGGTTCGGCCTCACATGGAATTCTGTTCTCATATGACTTACGAATATATTTGACACATAAACAGGATTAGCATACCAACATTAGAAACGGGAAATAATGGACATACTGACAGATTTTAGTGACAAAATGGAGGATTACCTTTGTGTTACTGTCACTTGGTCTATTCTTCCATAGAAACCGTTTCTAAGGTGACCATGCTAAGCCTGAGGACAAAATTAAGTGTAGTATGAATTACTGGATTATTATTTAGTAAGTATTTAAATTATGCCATTTTATTTAATTTAACCGACTTAAAAAGTGATTCCCACATCTAGTGGCAAGTATATGACCACCATAATATCAAAGCAACGTCATTTCCGCTTTAAATTAGGATGTGTGTGTATAATATTATGTAATGACAGAATAATTGTTATTTGTGTGCATGATTCATCAAATATACGGGTAGATAGAAAAAAATTAACTAGTAACTTTGTTATGAGCGGATGTTAATGAAAAACTTTTGAAACTATACCTATCTATGTAATATACATAAGATGACGGCCGCAACTCCGTTGCAATTCTTTTTTATTGCGCGGGAACCGTACATTTTTCCGGGATAAAAAGTATCCTATGTCCTTTCCCGGGGCTCAAGGTGTTTCCATACCAAATTTCACCAAAATCGGTTCAGCGGTTTGGACGAGAAGAAGTAACAGACAGACAGACATACTTACGCATTTATTATATTAGTGTGGAAGTATGTAATGGATCTATGTCTGGAGTCTGCTTGCCTGTTGCCTCTTCAGGCTCAAAAGGTTGAGCTTTGAGAGACGGGAAAAGACAGTTTTGTCGCGGAAAAATATACGTTTTCCGCGCCATAAACAAATTTTGGCGCAACGGAGTTGCGGGCGTTATATTATAGTGTGACAAAATTGTTGGCTAATGGTCGCCCAAAATGGCCGAAATATACCAGATTTATCACGGCAATTATAACCCCTACATTACGTAAATAAGCTATATTTCAGGGTTGCCAACATAAATCATGTTAACACATAAATTCTGGCAACACTGGGGGTTGGCTTGACAGATCATTGGCGGGAAACTCGCGCGATCGAATTTGAATCTTGTCGTATGGGTATAAAGTCGATGTTGCGTTGTAGATTTTTATTTGTATGTTGGTAGCAGGGGTGCTATCCGAATTGTTAGTAATGGAAATTTATCAAATAAATTATTATAAGGGCGTTAGTGATATATTTTGGGTGGTAGTAAAGAAATAAAATTGTTACGACGTCAATTTTGGAAGGGGATTCGTGATTTTTGCTGTACATTTGTTTATGTATGTGTATAATGTGTAAACTAGACGTTCCCCGCGGCTTCGCCTACGTAAACTAGGAATTTCATTTTTTCACAGACAAATTAGCCCACAAATAATTGCCTATGATCATTCACGTGGTCTACTTTTTATCCGTGCCAAATAACATAAAAATTGCTCCAGTAGATAGTTAGATAAGCCCTTTCAAATAATTTTTCCGGCTTTTCCACATTTTCCTCTATTTCTTCGTCTTATTAGTCTTAGTGTGATAAAATATAGCCTTCCTCGATAAATGTGCTATATAACACTGAAAGAATTTTTTAAATCGGACCAGTTGTTCCTGAGATTAGCGCGTTCGAACAAACAAACAAATTCTTCCGCTTTATAATATTAGTATAGATGTAAATTATGTTTATATTATGTAACTATTTACTTTCGTTGGGCCGAAATTAATTTGTTGCGAGGTACATTTTCGGGACTAAAACTTTTCCGAGACGCAAAATATCCACTCAGCAAATTCCATCCAAATCGATTTAACGGGTATCGAGTTTAAAACAATTATTGTTTCCTTTATTTAGCCACGATTATTACAACAGCTACTATTAGTACTACTTACTAAAGTCTCTATCATTTAAATATTTTGTTTCATCAATAAAATATGGTAACTTGATGACGCCCGCAACTCCGTTGCGCCAAAATTCGTTTATCGCGCGGGAACCGTGCATTTTCCGGGATAAAAAGTATCCTATGTCCTTTCCCGGGACTCAAAGTATCCCCATACCAAATTTCAGCGAAATCGGTTCAGGGGCTTAGGCGTGAAGAGGTGAGCGATGAGGTAACAGACGGACTAACACACTCTCACATTTATAATATTAAGTAGTATAAAGTATAAAAGGATGGAAGTATGGATATTAAAAAGTTAGCAATTTAAAAATCGAACCTGTTCCTCTGCGTTTAAAAATAGAAGGTCAAAGCACAATAATCCATCTATCAGCTATCTGTTCAATTGATAACAATCTGCATCATTAGCTTCGAACTCCGCTAATTAGGCGCCTAAATTCAAAATCCGAACGCCCATTACGCGCCCTTTGATCTGTCAAATTGACAGCCAAGATGGCGGATGTTGCCAGACCAAAAAAACAACTGAAGTGTTTATCTGTGCGCATCCCTTTCGAGGGGCGAAAATAAAAACCGGTGGCATTTTAATAGTTAATGCTACGCACGTGCTCTCAAATCGACTAAGATAATCGAATGATTTGGCTAATTCGTTTGTTGGTATAAAATATCTTATTTTAATGAAAAATAAACAACGTTTGCAATTTGCATTCATTTTCGCCGTGCAAAAGAAGAAAGAGAGTGAGTTATGTTGTCCTATCCTACGCCGCGCCGACGGTTTACTACCCGGTCTTACGAATTTCCGATCACGGCTCGTGTTCTGACGTGAGTTTGACATTTTTTAACCAAAACGCGCCTACAAGCGTTTGCCGTCGGCACCTCAGTGGTGAGGTTAGTCGCTCTAAAAAGGTCATCCCGATTCCCGCTTGAACCGTATATTTTTCCCCATTCAAACCCATTCAACAAAGATGCAAAATTAAAGAAAAAATATGTCTAGTCGCACGCACACAAACACCGTGCCGAATTCTGCCGAACTAAACGATGGTAGATAATGTGTTAGGTTTATTTTCGTAACGGAATTTCTTGATTCGGTCGCCGCGCTCAAGTCCTCGACAAAAGCTATGTAATAGCTTAAAAAGTCTCCACTATTTAACATTTTAACCACCTTTAGCGGTGACCTATCTACTAACAATCTTCTAAAGTAACCAGATACTTACAAGAATAAACCATTAGTAGATGGTGCATAAACAAGTAGCCGTATCTGTGGAGATAACATCAAAAGAAAAAAAAACGTCACCCGGATTATCTCTGGTCATTGTTGTCTCGCTCTAACCATTGTGAGGAGAGAGACAGATGTATGTTTGCTTTTCTATAGAACTATAGATGACGCACGCAACTCCATTACGCCTAAATTCATCGCACGGGAACCGTACATTTTTTGGGAAAAAGTATCTTAGGCCTTTCCTGGGACTCAAAGTATCTCAATACCAAATTTCAGCAAAATCGGTTCAGCAGTTTGAGCGTAAAGAAGTAACAGACTGACACACTTTCACTTTTATAATATTAGTATGGATGGCTATTTAAAAGTGTTTTGGTTTTTCCTTAGCGATAGAACTTGCACGTCTATATGAACCGATTTTGATTAACTCTTCTAGCGCTGCTACTTTCACAGTAAACTCTACTTAAGGGACATACACACTAGGGTGTGTAAAGTAGGGTGATCAAATTTGTTTGACAAACATGTTTGATGTAATTTACGTTTTCATCAAACAGCAGCGCAGACGATCAAACGTGCATCAAACACGTTAATTGTCAAACAATTAGCTAGAATCGGTTTGAGATCATGAGATTTTGTTTGACAAACACAGCGGAACACGTTCAAACACGTTTGTCAAACGCTACGTAATCCAAATTTTCTTCAAACACGTCAAACACGTAGTTTGTTTGACAAACGCTTCAAAAAAAGCTGTACACGATCAAACTGTTTGACAAACACGTAAAATTTGACAAACAATTTGATCGTTTGCGGGGTTCTTTAGTGATAATACTTTAGAAGGTATTATCACTTACTTTTGTTACACCCCGTATATTTACTCTTACTTATGTCCAAATTCATTCATATCCATAGTCCAAGTCCATTCAAAGATTTTCAAGTTACTGTCTCTATAACAATGAACCTTACGTAGACGACATAAGAGTTATTAGAGGCCAAATAATTAATAACAAGCAATCCATCATTTTCGTCTCTGACAACATTTAATAATGTCAAACGTCTTGTTAATAACCTCCTTTTGGAAGTCGGTTAAAAATGACCAGTCGTTAGTCAGGAACGAATTAACTTTGTTTATTGAATTTGACAACTTAGATCGTGCGAGTATGCTTTTTGTTCCTTAGTTTAGGCCTCTATAAGTTTCAAGTTGCTCCATGGACCATGATGGATAAATATAAAGGACTAGAGTCTAGACCAGAGGTTCCCAAACTTTTTTTTTTACATTTTGCTGGATCCGGTGGACCCCACAGCTAACCCCCCCCCTAAAAAGCGTATTCGTATTCATCCAACGGTTGGACCTTTACTTTTTTTTATTCTAAGTTTGACTCACAAAAAACCAATAACCTAAAAGTAAACGCAAATATTTTCTTGTTTTGTAGCTATTCAACACAAAAACTACCACACTATCACTTATCTCTGAATCTCCTCGCTCTGTAATATTTAATCTGCTATTAATATAATATTGTCTGCCTATATTCATACGAGAAGTCAATTCGGATCACCTAATTTTTATAGACCCCCGTTAACGACTCGTGGACCCCCATTTTTTTTCCACGCAAGCGTAGACCCCTATCGGGCTCCCGTGGACCCCATGGGGTCCACCTGGACCACTTTGGGAATCAATGGTCTAGACGTTGTCGGGGAACTATACATTTTTCTGGGATAAAAAGTATCCTATGTCCTTTACCGGGACTCAAAGTATCTCCATACCTTTCAGCCAAATCGGTTCAGCGGTTAGGGCGTGAAGAGGTAATAGACAGACACAATTTCGCATTTATAATATTAGCGGGGATAATAATATTGTCGATTAATAAAATCAAACATAATTATGACGGGATATAAATTGATATTTTTATGAGACAACAAATCTTTGGCAGTTTGACCTTATGATTTATTGGTAATGAATAGTGTTGGAAATGATAATAATATTAATATCGATAATTTTTACTTACTAAAGGTAGCCTTTCGTAGCGAGTGTCTATAGCAGCCTTTCCCATGTGGGCGATCGCCCCCTTGTGGGCACTGAAAGTCCAAAGGGCCCGGAAATAATAGGAGCGTTGTGTAGAGGCTTGGGGGGTGATTGATGATTTATTTCATCGGATGCATTTTAAATAGAAACAATGGGGGCGCTAAAATATAATTTGTTCTTAAAGTGGGCGGTACACAATATAAGTTTGGGAACCTCTGGTCTATAGCGTCAGTGATGCCACGTTAGCATTATGCAAAAGTGTTCAACTTTCAAGCTATTGCATAGCTTTTATTGCGGGCATTGAGCGCGGCGACCGAATCATAAAATTCCGTAACGAAAATAAACCTAACACTTCCACTCCAACCGGCACAGCGGTGCGGCGTTGAAAGCCGCGCATCGTCTGACGTCGTTTCAGTTCGGCAAACTTCAGCACGGTGTTTGTGTGCGTGCGACTAGATGTATGCGTGTAGATTAGCTGCTAACTGCAATAGCTTTACCGCGGCAGTTCCCGAGTGTCACACCTATTTTTTTGGTTGTGTTTTGGCGGAACGACGGACAGGACTCAGGAGATGAAGTGGGGGGTAAACACACTGTCACCTTCTTGTATTGTGATGAGCGATGACGCGCGTTGCCGCAACGCAAATACAATGCGTTTATTCTGTTACGAGTTGCGACAATACAACGCAATGCAATGTGGCTTTTTACTGTGGCAAGCAAGAAAAAGACGGGTTGCACTCCGGGAGTGCCGGCAGAAGTGAAAACTTGATTATTAACGTTGTGCATTATTTTTTTAATCCATTTTTTATGAAAATAGATTTTTAAAAAATCGATTTTTTTAATTAATCGAAACCCTTACAATCGATTAAAAAATATCGACAATCGAAAAAAAACAATCGATTGTTCGATTAATCGATTTCGATGTTACAACACTACTCTCCAACCGTCTTATGGTTTTTCGATCAGCACGAGAATCTGACGCGAGTTTCACAGTTTTTACCCATCCCACAAAAGTGCTCAACGCCGCTAAAAAAATTTTCACTTCAATGTGTAAATACATATTTTTGTTTTGCGTGATTTTCGGCTTAAAATGTGTTTTTTACACGAATTATCATGTTTAGACCGTGAAAAACCAAGTTTTATTTTCCATATTTTTCCATATTTTAGGGTTTTTCAAAGATAAGTCCATATTTTGCAAGAAAATGTCACAACCGTCCATATTTTCACAAAAATACAAAAAAAAAAATTTGTTCCCGCCACCATGCGGCTGCGTATTTCGTTCCTCTCGCGCTTTATCGTCGTATTTATTGTTTCCAAAGAAGATTATTCCTTCAGGATTCAAGCCCCATAAGAGCACCGGTGATCGCGACAACAATAGAATACAATAGCATTTCCAAGAATCCGCGATCGAAGGATTAATAAAGAAATAGAAAATAAAGTTTCAGATGCAAAAGGTCCTGTTGCTGACATGGCTAAACAAAAACTGAAGTATGTTTCGGTGTTCGGGTAAAATAAAGGATTTAAGTACGTAACACACAATGAAAAACAAAATTCTGTGCCGATTATTAGGGTTCCGTACCCTAAGGGTAAAAACCGGACCCTATTACTAAGACTTCGATGTCTGTCTGTCCGTCTGTCTGTCATCAGGCTGTATCTCAAGAACGGCTATAGCTAGACTTCTGAAATTTTCACAGAATGTGTTTAACTATTGCCATTTGCCGCTATAACAAAAAATACTAAAAACAAAATAAAAATTAATAATTTTAAAGGGTGGCTCCCATACAACAAACGTAATTTTTTTGCTATTTTTCGCTCGATATCAATAATGGCTACAGCTAGGCACTTGAAATTTTTACAAAGTCCTTAATTATATTTGTACTTAAATAATTGATAAAAAATTAAAATAAAATAAATATTTAAGGGTTACGTACACTAAAACAATGTTTAATTATTGTAATTTTATAGTCCATATTTTTCCATATTTCTGTTTTATAGTCCATATTTTTCCATATTTTCGATTTTTTAGTCCATATTTTAAGTACATATTTTGGATTTTTTAATACATATTTTTCCGGGCCCTTCTAATTACATATTACCTATATACATTCGTACGCGTTGAAATCTTTTCCACTTACGAAAAACTATATGACGCCCGCAACTCTGTTGCGCCAAAACTCGTTTATCGCGCGGGAACCTTACATTTTCCTGGGACAATTTAGCAGTGTCGGGGGAGTATCGAAAGTCGATAGTTTGAATATCGATGTTATTTTCGCATCACTACAATTTACAACATAAATTAACAAGTGCGGGGGCGGTCGTTGAAATCGATTTGGTATAAATGATGATGTTATATTTGAACGAGAATTTTAAATTAATTTTGGCGTGTTATAAAATTTACATTTCAATTTTACATTTTATCATTATTCGTTTTTAGGGTTCCGTACCCAAAGGGTAAAAACGGGACCCTATTACTAAGATTTCGTTGTCTGTCCGTCTGTCCGTCCGTCTGTCTGTCTGTCTCCAGGTAGAGAGTTGAAATTTTTACAGATTATGTATATCTGTTGCCTCTATAACAATAAATACTAAAAACAAAGTAAAATTAATATTTAAGGGGGGCTCCCATATAACAATGTGATTTTTTTGGCCTTTTTTGCTCTATATTAATAATGGCAACAGGTAGGTACTTAAATTTTTCTCAAAGTCCTTAGTTATAATATGTGTACTTTAATATTTAATAATAATATTAAAATAAAATAAAAAAATAAGGGGGGCTCCCATACAAAAAATACAATTTTTGGCCTAATTTTGCTCTATAATGGTAGTTGGTACGGAACTATTCGTGCGCGAGTCCGACTCGCACTTGGCTGATTTATTTATTACGTAACTAGATGAGCCCGCAACTCCGTTGACCTAAAATTCGTGCGTACATTTTTTCACAATCTATCCTATGGCCCGGGGACCTATCCCGTCTATTTAGTACTTACCTATATTATGTTCACACCAAATTTTATTTAAATTGGTTCATCAGGTTAAGGATGAAGAGGTAACAAACTGACAGACACATTTTCGCATTTATAACATTAGTAAAGTAACGATGCATTATCTACGTTGGCATGTGATGGACCATTAACAGACATTATGAAATTATAGAATGTCATATTCGTCTATGATTGCAAGACAGCTTGGCAATCATGATGGCAATCATAATATTATTTATCCACAAAAGGCCCTACGTGGAGAGGCGTCAGTGTCACAGACATACAAAACGTACGACCTACTCTCCTACCTAACGTTACTTTTTTTATGAAATAAGGGGGCAAACGAGCAAACGGATCACCTGATGGAAAGCAACTTCCGTCGCCCATGGACACTCGCAGCATCAGAAGAGCTGCAGGTGCATTGCCGGCTTTTTAAGAGGGAATAGGGGGGGTAGGGAAGGGAATAGGGAAGGGTAGGGCCTCCGGTAAACTCACTCACTCGGCGAAACACAGCGCAAGCGCTGTTTCACGCCGGTTTTCTGTGAGAACGTGGTATTTCTCCGGTCGAGCCGGCCCATTCGTGCCGAAACATGGCTCTCCCACGTCAAACTGCAATGAGTCACCCAACAGAAATTTCTTTTCTCGCCTTAGCCAAAGGAACTTTTGTTCCTGGTCTTGCCAAACGCAACTTTAATAATGATTTGCGTTGCAAGCATTACCTAATAGAACTCTCTTTAGAAGCTAACAAAACTTTCATCCCTTCTCTTATCCAATGGAACTCTCATTACTGTATTACTCAATAGAAACTTTATTTCTTTCTAGCCATAACCAACAGATCATTCCTAGCCTTAATAGTCTTAACCAACAGAACCTTCATTAATTGCTTTGCCTAACGAAACTTTTGTTCCTAAAAAACAGCTTTGGCACACATTCCCACCGTAATATTTCATGTGTTTCCCACCGCTGTGATTCCGTCACCATGTCGCCAAGATCGACAGCGGTATCCAAGTTCCAACCACGTAAACCCTTTGATATATGATCTACTACAACCAACGAAACTCTTATTACTCTTTATTACTGCAAGTCTCAATAGAAATATTTCCTAGCTTTACACAACAGTACATTTATAATACCACGAGGCCCGAGCGTTACTCAACGTAACTATATTCTTAGTCGTATCCAACAAAACTTCCCAGCTTTACCCAACAACTCCACTCAACCCTTCTTCCAAGTGTGAACGTAACACCACAACTCAACTCAACCCCTCTTCCAGGTGTGAACCCCCGGAAGCAGCGCCGCGAGCGGACGACCTTCACGCGAGCCCAACTAGACGTGCTAGAAGCTCTGTTCGGGAAGACCAGGTATCCAGACATCTTCATGAGGGAGGAGGTGGCGCTGAAGATCAACCTGCCGGAGTCCAGGGTCCAGGTGTGTATTAACTCCCAGACTTTAAAAACCATGCCAGTTGCGCAGGAGTAATTTTAATGTGTGCGCAGTACACAAGAGCACTCTATTCCTATACCTACTCTCATAACCCAGTGGGACGGAAGACCGACACGACTGGCGAGAGATCAGGCGAAGGACTTTTTACATGCCCATCCGACGCATGGATCATCGTGTCAGACAATCAGGTGATCAGCCTGCATTGTCCTAACCAAACTTGGAAATAACATGTTTCCAACGCGGGAATCGAACCCACGACCTCCGTGTCAAGGGCCAAGCTCTAAACCACTTGACCACGGAGGCGTTATTTGTAAGTTGTAACTTGTAAGTTGTAACACATACCAGAAGAGCAAATCGGTTGCACCGAAAGTCAGCGTGAGCCAACGGAACTCACTCTTACTCCAGGGGTTGTCCAACGAAACTAGTTAGTTATTTTCCCTAGCGTTATCCAACGTAAGTTGCTTTCGTTCGTAGAGTTATAGAACATGTTATTATTATCTAAGTCGCTTTAGTTCCTAGCGTTACCCAACGGAACTCACACTCGTTCTTAGCGTTACCCAACATAACTTACTAATAGGATTTGAAAGTCAACACATCTGTGAGATTTGACTTGTGACATACTATCCTGTTTATTGGCTTAGAATTCTATAAAAATAATGTTAACTACAGGTAGGTTAAACCAACTATGTTTGTATCCGAAAACATGATATTTTTTAAGTGAAAACTTCTTTAGCGGCGTTGAGCACTTTTGTGGGATGGGTAAAAACTGTGAAACTCGCGTCAGATTCTCGTGCTGATCGAAAAACCTTGGAAAAACCGTAAGACGGTTGGAGAGTAGTGTTTTGTGTCGAACTCGAACTCGAATTCGAACTCGAACTCGAATTGATTGTAAGGGTTTCGATTAATTTTAAAAATCGATTTTCATAAAAAATGGGTTAAAAATTTAATCAATTTCAATCAATTAATATTGTAATTTAATTGATTGTAATTGATAAATTAAAAAAATCGATTTAAGTTTATTTGTGGTACACTTTACGGAAAAACTATCACGCCTATTGATTTGTGATTTAACATAGTAATTTTTATTTATATGTAGATGTGTTATCATCAGTCAGCCAAGGTGTGACGACGCGAGCCCTCACAAAGCTCGGCTTTTAGCTAGTTTCAAGGTTGTACATACAAACTATCGCATTACAATACTAACCCCCAGAAACTAATTAATTAGAAGATCGCGAAATGGCCTAATGGGCATAATCACATCTGCTTCTTTGCTCTTTTCCATTATTAACTCATTCCGGGGGTCGCGGGGACCCCAGTTTGGGGGTTAATCCTCGCCCCGGGTCCGCCCTCACGTAAGTCAATTGACAGAATTTGATAAATTGGCCGCTACCGTTGAACATTGTGTCAGTTATATTTTTAGTCTATGTACATAAGGAGAAATTACAATAGAATGTGATAGTAAAAAGTTGGAAAATGGCACTCCAGTAGGTACGCTTTATACAGACTTCGTTACCTTTAACTAATTTTTTGTACCTCCAGTAATTTTAAAAGTTACATCTGGCAACAGTGTCTATAAGCGAATAACTGACTTGAAAATCTTACCTGCAGATGCAGCTGGATTTCGCAGGATCGTCGATACTGGACAATCTGCAAATCTGGAAAGAAAAACATAGAATTAGTTAAAATCAGATGACACCCGCAACTCCGTTCCGTTTAAATTCGTTTATCGCGCGGGAACCGTACATTTTCCGGGATAAAAAATATCCTATGTCCTACTCCTTTCCCAGGACTCAAAAGCATCCGCATACCAAATTTCAGCAAAATCTGTTCAGCGGCGACTGTAATTGCTTTCCATCAGGTGAGCCGTTTGCTCGTTTGCCTTATTAAAAAATCGGTTGTCTGTAAAGTCGGTTTACTGACGATAGTTGAACGTGACAACGTATGACGTTGTCACGTTCAACTATCCTTAACCCCTTAACCCTCGCTTCCGAATCTCTATAAATAGAAACAAACCTTTTCGACTGTAACTTAAAGTTATTTCGATGTATTTCTTTAAATGATTGTCTAAAAATATTTATAATGAGTAAAATAAACTATTCGCAATACAAAACGCTACATACATTCGAACAAAGACGAAATACAGTTAAATCTTCGAACAAAGCACAAGTCATACCTTGACACGTAGGAAATAGAGCACAATTTTAAATAGCCGAAATAATACTAATAGCTCACAGATTGTTTATTTATTTTTCATTCAGAGTGTGGTCAATGTATCAAAGGTCATAACTAACCAAACTTCTTCATACAAAAGTATTCTCTAAGTCATCGAAATACGTAATATAATCGAAACAAAGAGCGCGGCCCAGGTGGGTTGAGTACGGTTGCTGAGAGGATAAACGGAACGCCTCAGAGCAGCTGTCAGCGAGGCAACGCCGCATGAACTGTCATGTTTTTCGGGCGCGCACCCCATATCGAATTATAAGACGTTATCACGTCAAAAAGAAGTAATACCTGAGTGGTGGCGGCACGGCGCCCCGCGGTACAGCTGTGTACGGCTCAGCACGGCTCGGCTCGGCACAGGCCGACGCGGCTCCGCTCGGCTTCGCTCGGCACGGCTCTGCTCGGCTTCGCTAGCTCGGCCTGTAGGCTCGGCATCGCTCGGCTCGGCATCGCTCGACTCCGCTAGGCTCAGCTCGGCCCGGGTCGACGGGCTCCGCACGGCACGGCTCGGCCGCCACTACACTGCACCACACTCGTGTACGCACTGCGCCGTACACGCCACATGGACTTCCGTCTTCTAACCTATGAAAACAAAAAAAACACTACAACTATTGTTTTAAGAATATAAATAATCGGCCAAGACTTGCGAGTCTGACTCATGTACGTAGGTTTCCATACCGTTATAGAGAAATAATAACAGTACCTACATAGTAGGTACCTCCTTTAAAAAGACTCGAGTGAAGCCCAATGGTCGAAATTCGACCTTAATTAAATTAAAAGCTTGAACGCTTTTAAGATTCTATTGTCGATATATTGATTATGTACCTAAAATCATTGCTAATAATATTGTAAAATACAATACCTAGTTCAATCCAATGAACAATCCAATCCAGAACCAAGTCTAAGAATGATATTGAAGTGACATAAACAATTGAAGTGACATAAACAAAGTAGACACCATTGGTAACCGTTATCGGTATCACAGATAATGTAATAATTATGTGACAGTAGTTGGTAACCTACCTATTTGAGATTCAATAAAATTGTTTATGGTCGAAGTCTGTGAATAATATTGTGATCAAATCGATGGATTGTGTATAGGTCTACCAGGATGGCAAAAAGTGAGAAAAGAAATTGACTCTAGCAATACCGAGGTAATTGGAATAAAACATTTTGATCCTTTTTTTTTTGGAGTTTACTCCTTAAGAATAGATTTTCATATATAAGGCGCCCGGTATGAGAAAAACCCGAGGGGTAAAACCTACTAAAAGTAACGAAAAATCGTGTCACGTTTTTGGTGCGCACCTTTAGTGCGCAACTTTCTAATTTGTTTTAACAAGATTTGAATGCACAATCCTTTAAAGTTTAAAGAGTGGGTATTCCCGGGTAAATATTAGGTATACATATAGAATGTACACATTATTCAGATAAAAAAGTAGTAGAGTAGTAGATTAGTTCAAATTCGGGGAGGGGGTAGCCGAGGTGTTGCCTTTGATGTTAGAAGAAACCCCGTTCCTCTAGGCCTATTGGGAGCGGAGTTATGGCTACTTTAGTAAGACGTTTGACAGTTGCCGAGCTGTCAATGTCAAAGTTTGAGTGCTTATAACTTGGCAACTGTTTGTCCTGGATATGGGGTTCTTCGGCTTGTTCTTCCTGGATTTTTCCCCTCTATACGATCCTGGCCTTTCGGATTTTTTTTTCGGAAAATTGCTTCTTCCCTGGTGGTGAATTGGAAATTCGGGAATTATGTTGGGGCCAAGTTTTTCACGAGAGTGATGTTGGTGAAGTCTTGAAAGTTTGCTTGCCTTTAGTGCGCAACTTTATAAGTAATATACCTATCGGAATATTATATTATTATATAATTATATTATTATATAATATTATATACCGATAGGTATATTAACTTTATGATTAAGACGTACATATGGTATGCTGTATAGGCGACTATACCTATATACTATATGTTATTGGGCTTGTTTGTTTCTATCAGTGTCGATGTATTTATATTGCTATTTTTGTTATAAATATCAATAATTAATATTGTTATTGTGAAGTTATAATTTTTATCATTATACTGGCTAAAGTGAACTAAAAGTATTTTGAGATAAAAGTATTTTGAAATAACTATGGCAGAAAGGGGTGTAGATAATATTGCCGGAACATCTGATTTCATATGATATTAATCTTTTTTCAGTTGAATAAACTCTTTTTGCGTATGGTTAGATACTCGTACTTAAGGAGTAAACTCCAGTCGTGCGTCGGAGCTGACACACTTTTGGAGTTTTTTTCCTTGGAAGTCGGGTTTAATTTTTTATTAAAAAATAATAATTAAAGGTGCAAATCGATGTTAATGAGCGAGTAAAATTCCTGGAAATTAATTTAGAAGAATGTAAATTACTTATTTTTCTTTAGAAAATCGGTGCTTATTATCGTTTTTGGTTTCCGTCGAGAAACAAGACTTCCGAAATATCCCACCAAAACTACCTTGACCATACATTTGCCGCGTTGCCGAGATCGCATCAAAACTCTATTTTTTTAACCCCCGACCAAAAAGAGGGGTGTTATAAGTTTGACGTGTCTGTCTGTCTGTGGCATCGTAGCAACCAAACGGGTGGACCGATTTTGATCTAATTTTTTTTGTTTGAAAGCTGACATGACCGAGAGTGTTCTTAGCTGTAGTTCATCATCATCAGCCTGCTCATTGCTGAAATATCACGGTTTATCTGGTTCGTGATAGGACGATTAGCAACTTGCAGTCGTTTGATGGGTTTTATATTTTGCATTCTGGTTCGTGACACTTATGAATAGGTATATACACATTATTGGAAAGTTGACCTGGTGCTGTAGCATCACCTGGTAATCAATATTATACCCAACTCCTCACCAACTTAGAGCAGAGGTTTCGTGTTTGGGCTCATTTTAATTGCGACAACCAGTAAGACGTAGACAAACAGTAAATGTTTGCATGCTGCTGCTGCAGCATCACCTGGATCTATAGGAGCCGAGCTCCGTATGAACCCAAAGTGAAGGTTTCATGTTTGGGCTCATATTGACGGCCTCATACAAGAGGACATAATATTTTATAAATGGTATTCATTGGGATATGTTCCAGTTGATAGGAATTATTATGGACAAGTTTAAAAAGCATAAAATAAAATTAAATTAAGAAATTCAAAAAAACCCCCGCCAAAAAACTTTAAAAAGTAATGAAATAATATTTACTGACTTTGAGTTTAAATAATTCCTAAGAGTAAAGTAATATTTTAGTACATAAATGTTGTCAAGGTGTGTCGGGGGACCGCTAATGTAGATGTTTGTTTTCACATAACATTATAATTTAAGGGTCAGTTCACAGCGACCCGAATCAAGAGAATCAGCGACTATTATGGCGATACAAAATGCAGAAGTCGCTGTTGTGGTAGTTTACTTGGCGGTCCCCCGACACACCGTGACAATATTTATGGACTAAAATATTACTTTACTCTTAGGAATTATTTAAACTTAAAGTCAGTAAATATTATTTCATCACTTTTTAAAGTTTTTTGGCGGGGTCTTTTTTAAATTTCTTAATTTAATTTTTACCTACATAATATCTTAGTTCAAAATTAACCTAAAAAAAATTTAAAACGGGGAATATGTAGTTTATGATATTGTCGATCTATTGGCGTGTGTTTCAAATAAAAGTAATTTGTAAATACTAAGGAGATGCTGAATGCATGGGCGTATATAAGGGGGGGTCCTGGGGGTCCGGACCCCCCCATTGCTATCCATCTTACTTGTGAAAATAATTATTATACTGTGGAGTCTATTACTTTTTATGGTTCCGTACCCAAAGGGTAAAAACGGGACCGTATTACTGAGACTTCGATGTCTGTCCGCCTGTCTGTCCGTCTGTCTGTCTCCAGGCTGTATCTCAAAAACTGCTATAGCTAGACTTCTGAAATTTTCACAGATTGTGTATTTCCAACAACAAATACTAAAAACAAAATAAAATTAATAATTAAGGGGGGCTGCCATTTAACAAACGTAATTTTTTTTGCCTTTTTTGCTCGATTTCAATAATGGTAACTATTATACACTTGAAATTTTCACTAAATCCATGATTGTATGTGTTCTTTAATAATTAATAATAATATTAAAATAAAATAAAAAATTGAGGGAGGCTTCCATACAAAAAACACCGTTTTTTGCCCTTCGTGCGCGAGTCCGACTCGCACTTGGCCGATTATTATTTCTAATAAATAAGTATATTCAACATTCAAATATTCAAATTTTAAAAAATACTTTTGATTTCCTAAACACGTTACCTACGTGTTGCTGCGAAAACCTTCATGGGCGAGTCCAACTCGCACTTGGCCGCTTTTTTACGTTAGGCCTTTTTAAGTTACCCCTTATCAAAGCTATATGTACGCCCGTGGCTGAATGTATGCTTGAATTTTAATAAATTAGCTTTACTTTGGAAGCTGATATCATGAGTATAATAAACAAAAATAGAAAATTTAAAACGGGGAAAGGAATGTTGAGATAATGAAGATTATTGCTGTATTTTTATTATAACTCTGTAGCTTTCAAATTATCTATACTAATATTATAAAGAGGTAAACTTTGTTTGTTTGTTTAATTGTAATGAATAGGCTCAAAAACTACTGGACCGATTTTAAAAATTCTTTCACCATTCGAAAGCTACACTATTTACGAGTAACATAGGCTACTTTTTATTTTGGAAAATATAGGGTTCCGTAAGATATTTGGGTTTTTCTGACACAAGGTGAAAAAAATTAACCAGAAAAGTTACTTATTTTGCGTACGCTGCCTAAACTATAAAAGATAGAACCATACAATGTTCTAAGTAAATGTAGATCTTATAAATATCTACATCATATACCTATCTATGTCGAGTGAGGCACAACAACCATTTTTTTATTTAAAAATCTTGATTTTTTTTGGACTACATTTACACGCATTTATTTTACTCATGCTGATAATCCTTATCAAAATAAATTATTTCATCACTAAGTACAGTTTGTGTAGATAATATTTGGTGTTTGAATGATTAAAATTGGAATTTGGAAGTTATGGCGAAATTAAAAATTGCGTTACGCCCGTTTCGAAGTGGGCGCTACCAAGGCGGGGGTGCGTAGTAGCGAAGATTATGACCGGCCCTGCAGCTGGTGAATTAGCTCATATACCCGTTGCATATACCAAGAATACCAATGATCCCTACAGAACAGCTGATTTGCCTATACCCTGCAAAAGGCTCCAATTCCCTGTGAGACGTAGCTTTTGCGGCGGTACCGACTAATGCGGGCCACGGGTAGTAATAATGAATACAAGTCAAAACTGCTGAATCGATTTTAATCATTTTTTCTGTAGATATAAATTTTATACCCGTGCGAAGCCGGGGCGGGTCGCTAGTGAGTTTATAAGGCTCTAAATACGGTAAATTACGGATTCTCCGTAGGGAAGGCCGTTAAGTAAGTACTGAAATTTTAATTTAAATTTCTAAAAAAAATCTCCGGCTATAATATTTTAATTAATATTATCAAGATCCCAACAACCCCGGTACGAATTTGCACGCTAATTGGCATATCTTATCGGCCATCAGTGATAAGATAGCATCTCGCTAACGAAGTGGGGTGAAATACCCCTGATGCGCTGGAGGGGTAAAATTTTTATGTTGATGATTTTTTTGTCAATGATTTTTAATGTGCTAAGTACTTGCAAATTAATTTGCCAGGTAGATGCTTGAAACGAGAAAAAAATGTTAGAAATTCCGTTATTAAACAATATATTTAATATGTTAAAGAAGAATTAAATATTAATGGGTTTATAGACATTTCAGAAAATCTGGGATAAAGTTTAGGATAGAGGAAAATTATCAAAAACAAAACAGTTTATAAATAACATTTTACCAACAGAAATAAAAGTGGTTTCCGAAACGGCATACTTTTTTTTTTTATTAGCCTATAGTGTCCCACTGCTGGGCAAAGGCCTCCCCCAGGATCTTCCACTGTTCCCGCTCCTGCTCCACCGACAGCCAGCCTGGCTGGTATGTCTCCAGCTCGTCACGCCACCTTTTTCTAGGCCGGCCTCGGCGGCGGCGTCCATCTTCGGGTGCCCACTCTCTTGCCCACCCAAATGGCATACTTACGTATTTTATTTTAGTTCCTATTTATTATCATAGAGGGACATAACACAATACGTATCATACATTTTATCAATTTAGATTTTTAGTTCCACCGTAGTTTGCTTTTATATCCCGTATTTTATTTATAATTGAAAAGTTTATTGTTAAAATATCACTCGCAAGCTGATATTTTTTTCACCACGCGCGCGGCTTAGTGTCAAACTCCAAACAATGGGGGATTAAAATATGATTCGAAATTCGAATTTGAAATTTGGAACGCATTCGATTGGTTAATGCGTTGACGTTCGAAGTTCAAAAATCTTGGGTGGTTATCTCTAAAGAGGTTTTAATTTTAAAGATTATGTAAATAAGATAGCTGCAACAGTTAATGGATAGGCAGCTGTCCTTATTAAACTCAAAATTTGCCTAGGCATTTCAAGATATGTATATAAAATAAAAACGTTAAAGGATAACGTTAAAGGTCGAGACGAAAGTTGTCCAAAAATTGGGCAACTTTTCCCACACTGTTTTGGGTCATTTTGCAATAATTGGACGACGTTCGAGTGCTACATTAAACTTTTTCTTGTACGAAGATTGCTGTTTTAGTTACGTAGTAAATTAATTTTTTGACATCTTTGAAAAAAAAAACGTCATGTATTCCGCCCTCTGTAAAAAAAAAACAAAAAACCACATAAATAATTATTGATCGTTACGGTGAAAGTGCAGATGTCATAGACAATATAAATTACTGGGACGTGTGGCATACAATAGAGGCCACGGATTAGTAGAAATGATATTGTTCAATTTGAATGAGCCAAATAGAACCAAGAATAAAACGTTTTTAATGGCTACGACGTCAAAAAATGTAACCGAATGCAACAAGGAACTCTATTAGAATAAGTTTTTCTAAATCACTACGTTGGAACTTGGAAACCACTTTAGATAATAATAATTACGCGGCTATTCTCACATTTATTAGGAATTCCCCCGGAAAACTACTATTTCCAAAATTAAAGTATAGCTTATTAGTTACTCCGGAGCAGAAAATATAATGATTACACTAATTGAAATAAATGAATGAATAGCCAGCTCCAACCTGCCTTAAAAAAGTTACAGATTTATAATGCAACGATTGCAACTAATAGGAATTCTCTTCCAACAGGTCTGGTTCAAGAACCGAAGAGCAAAATGCAGGCAGCAGCTGCAGCAGCAGACAAACACGCAAATATCAAGCAAATCCTCAAACTCCAAGACGATATCGTCAAGCAATACGATCAAGAGTAGCAGCTCCAAGATATCCACCTCCAAACCCATCACCAGCACCAACTCAAGTCTAACCACACACACATCCAACACCACATCATCACCTGTCCTCCCCACGCCAGCTACGTCAGTCAGTCCACCCATTAATGTGATCTGCAAGAAGGAAACAGCAGGCTCTAGCTACGAATCCAACGTGAACAAGAACATAATATCACACCACTACAGCGATACACGCAAAGACTCATCCCCCAGTGCAATGAACGTCCACAACTATGGCGTCGCTCCGAAACAGGAGTTGTACAACAGCCCGAAGAGACTGGACTACTCCAAGGTGGATTACTCGGAGAAATTCTCGAGCAACATCGTGAAAGACCAGTACAGCTCCCGTCTGACTGGTAATCTGACTCCGTTGGGATCGAATTCCTCTATCATGACGACTCCATCGCCTCCCATCACGCCCCAAAACCTGAACGGTCCGGGGAACGTGTACCATCCGGACAGCTACAACTCCTTCCATTGGCCGGGCACGTCCGACTACATCAGGAGCTACTCGAGCTCGCACCACCACCAGGGGTATGGGCAGGCTGCCTACAACTCCCCGTACTATCCCAGCCAGGTAATTATGCATTTTACTGTCATAGATCTAGATCCGCTATCCCCAACCCGCGGCCCGCCGGGACTTTATTTGTGGCCCGCGGGCCGCGTGACGTTAAACAATTTTGAAATTCACGCCCACCGGTAAAATAACGTAAAGTCTACGTGATAGTCGTTAAATTTTTTCCACTTTTAAATCGTTAATTTTGAAGAATGTTATTTTTAACCCTCAAAATTTTTTGCTGCGGCCCGCGACACCAAGACCAAAACATGTTTGTGGCCCGCATGAAAAAAAGGTTGGGGACCACTGATCTAGATTGTCAAAATCCTTGAGGCATGAATTCAGATTTTGACGTGATAACGTCTTATAATTCGATATGGGGTGCGCGCCCGAAAAACATGACAATTCGTGCGGCGTTACCTCGCTGACAGCTCTGAGGCGTTCCATTTACACTCTCAAGTCTCTCAACAACCGTAAGGCCCACCTGGGCCGCGCTCTTTGTTTCGATTATATTACGTATTTCGATGACTTAGAAAATACTTTTGTATGAAGAAGTTTGGTTAGTTACATTGACCACACTCTGAATGAAAAATAAATAAACAATATGTGAGCTATTAGTATTATTTCGGCTATTCAAAATTGTGCTCTGTTTCCTACGTGTCAAGGTATGACTTAATATATGAAGAATAAAGTATTCGTTTATTTCTTCTGAACAAGTCACTAATTATAGTTTCGAAAGTTTATAATTGAGAAACTAATATCACATCGGACTAAATACTATATTATGATGGCTTGAAAGATAGAAAATTTAACATATATTATAATGTAGTTCACACAAACATAAAATATGGATTGTATGTAAGGATATTACATTAATTTTACAAAGAGGGTAGGCCGGGCGCCATTTTTTTGCACATTGACCTGCCAACTTTTTTGCATAGATTTTTCCCGGAACTGAGGGGTTAAGGCTATGACGTTGTCACGTTCAACTATCGTCAGTAAACCGACTTTACAGACAACCGATTTTTTTAGGAAAGTAACTAATTGTAGCGTACACAAACTTCGCGCATTTATTAGCTTTTTAGGGTTCCGTAGTCAACAAGGAGCCCTTATTTCTTGGTACAATAATTAAAAATGAAGCAGTATGTTTTACGAATCCATATCCATAACTGTACTGAGGACTCCAAAGGTTTACAGATGGTGCAAAATGTCCAAATCATAGACAAAGCACAAAACGTAATATTGCCACACACTTCACGAAGTTTTGTGCAATGTCTCACGAGTTTCATCTTGAAAACAAAATCGCTAACCAGTATGTTCATTCCAGATGGAATACTTCAACGGATCTTCGGTGAACCAGTCGCACGGGAGTCACCACAGCCACAACCTCACCCCCAACGGCAACCAGCTCTACAACCAAGTGTCTTTCAGCAACGCGTCACCCCCAGCCGCCTGGCCAGGCCACAACCTGCTCACCTCAGGCCAGGAATCTCCCGAAAACCAGTCCCAAAACCCCCCACACTTAAGCATGCTCCAAGCATCGCAGATCACGAACTTCTCCAACTCAGGTAACAGCTACTTTGCTCCTGAAAAGTACGGTATTAATATGGTGTAGTGTTTCTAGTCGATCTTAGGTTATTAAGAAACTCAGGTATGGAATGGATACAATACTGTCTCCGCGTTGACCATTTTCTGGAAATAGACATAGCGATTAGTCTGTTTCTAAAGATACGTGAAAACGGATAGAAAATGCCATCGCTTTGTCCCTTTCCATAAACTGGTTGATTCGTTGATAGCATTGCTCAAATGTTTAGTCCATTCTCATTGGATTTATATAGTTCTTGTAATTCAAGATCTTGTTCATTATTCCTAAGTTACAGTCATCTTTATAGTTGCAATTTCAACTTAAATTCTAATCTTGTTAATTACAAAAACTATATTGCCATCTTCGGCCTATATGTTGGGTTTCAATGGTTTTGTAAATATAGTGTGTGTGTCAAACGATATGATTCATTTTCAATCATCACATCATCTATATCAACTAATATTTCAATAAGAGTTAAGATAAATTAAGTTCCAATCAAATTTTCTGCCCAACACAATAAAAGGCTATTACTTAAAGAGTTTAAAATTATTAAAATGCGTGTCGATTTCTGAATCATCTTAATTCTTATTGCTATATTTGTACAAGACGATAATAATACGTCACAAAAACATATCAGTTATAATATAAAACAGTTTATCAATGGATCTACTTTAAAAGTATTGGTTATTCAGGCAGCCAAGAAAATTAAAAGAACAAGATTTTTTGTCTCCAATGCTGAAAATGTTAATGAAAACGATCCAATAATAATCATATTATATCGTGTCTACTTAAAAGATTATTTCAACTTTCATTAGCAGTTGATGCCAATTATAACGAAACCACTTAATAAAATTAACATCGAAGTAATAATCGAGGCCTAAAATGCCACTTCAGCCTGGATGCTAGTCTCTGGCCTAACTTAACTTTACTTTGCGAAATTTCTTTTACATTCCTTAAATCATATCACTTATTTACATTAAGAGTAGCTGTTTTGTATATAAGACGTGTTAAGGTTTATTTTTTAAATGAATTTGTAAATGTGCGTGCTAATGTTTAGTGAAATATTGTGGTTCGTTAATTGCGTTGCCATCGGAGAGTGACACTGTAAATATATCTGAGATTTTTCGGTCCTCCATGACACTTGCGTGTTTTTGAGAATGTTCTCGAGGATGGAGCGATTAACAGTATTTTATAAAAAAAAATAGAAATGACTGTAAAAAAGTATATCGTATAATTTGTACAGTTAGGATAAAGTATAAGTTATTTTAATTGTAACTATTAGAGTAGGGATAGGGCGTACCTTTGACACTTTTAGACGTTGACAAACTTTTTTTTGGTACGTGCGTCACGCGTGGTGGTAGCGAATTTTAAGGTTTTAGGTTTTGTAGAGTCCTAGGCGAATGCCATTCCAATGACTGAGAAGTTTATGTATATAAGAAATAATATATTTAATTTTAGTTGAAAGAAAAAATCGATAGAATTTTGTAAGGCGTTCGCTATCACTGAGATCAAATGTTCGGTCCTGGAAAAGGTGGTTATGTGTGGTAATACGATGAATTTGAATCAAAATGAAATAAAATCAACATTACTTGTGCCACCAGTAAACTAATAAAATTCTTAAAAATCAAATCGCATATAAATTAATCGGGTGTTACGCAAAGGTCGATTCTACGACTTTTGTTTTATAATTGATATTATATAAATGGAAATATCCTTCTTAAATTTAGTAAAAGCATTTAAGAAAGATATTTCTTATTATTTAAATGAAATTGAGCAATACGACAAAGAAATAAATGGAAATAATACAAGTTTTTTGTTGACGATTTTACGAATCCAACACAAAATTCCGAAGAAATATTTTATGGATAAAATTTTATTGTAGATGGCGTTGTAAGTAAATTGTAATTTATAGTGTTATGCTTCGACCTAGCTAAGTTAGGATACAAATTGTACCACGTTTGAGTCAATGTATTTTTTTTAAGTTAAGTTGTATTATTAATTGATTAATAATAAATCCGAATATATGCATTTATATCTGATTTTATTTAACCCCTAACCTGGCATGAAAGTTGCATGAATGATATGAAATTAACTAATGATATAGCATGATGCGTGGGAGTTTGTAACTAATGCCTGAAATCTAAATGGTTGAATTTTGGTGCTAAATATGACTAAGAAACTATAGCCATTTAAAAAACCCCGTCTTTAGGACCACTTACACCAGTCTGAGTAAAAGTTCATACAGTTAATCACTCTAAAGTTCACTATAATATTATAAATGTGTATACTGTATACCATAAAAGTCAAATTGTTTTGGAGATAGAGATTCCGAAGAAAGGATATTTAAAGATAGTTTTAATCGCAAAGAAATTTGCATTCAATATATATTGTATATACGGCAGTGCCTGGAACTAGTGTTTAAGTTGCCCAAGCGCATTAAAGTCGGCCTAGTCCAGAGGAATAAACAGGTCAACACGTCTAGGACTAACCATGTGCATTGTGCAGGTTTCCTCACGATGTTTTGACAATTAATAACCTAGACTGGTTAAATCGAGCCCCATATCTGTTATAAATTATAATTTACATTCTACAGACCATAGCTCTACCATGAGTTTGAAGCTATAGTTTTTATCGATACTAGATACCGACTACGTAAATTTTTAGTATGGCAAATTTTACAGCGCCTCTAGCGGTCACTTGATTTGCGTATTCAAAAAAAAATTACGTATTCGGTATCGAGTATCGATAAATACTATAGCTTTAAACTCATGGTAGAGCTATAGGTCATTTGAATGTTTTGTCTCGATCCACTATAACGCAATCAGAAACAAAACTTACGAGTAAGGTTCCCGACGTTATATTCTTTTTCAATTCATTCTAATTACAGATGAAAACAGTAAATTCAACTACCAAATGAATCTGCCAATATATTTCTCTATTGTGCAAAATGTGACATTCAAACTGTTTGCATTTGCTGTAAACTTTGGTTTACTGATCGAGATCAAATCCATACATCCATACTAATATTATAAATGCGAAAGTGTGTCTGTCTGTTACCTCTTCACGTCCGAACCGCTGAACTGATTTTGCTGAAAATTGGTATGGAGATACTTTGAGTCCCGAGAAAGGACATCTACTACTTTTATCCCGGAAAAATGTACGGTTCCCGCGCGATAATCGAGTTTTGGCGCAACGGAGTTGCGGGCGTCATCTAGTAGAGTATAATAAGAAGTATTATAAAATATGTACTATCAGAGAAGTTGATTCCTATGCAGATCGGGGACCTACGTAGTTTGGTTGCGTTACGTCAAACCCAGCCGACAGATTACAGTTAACATTGAATTGACGTATTCGACCAAATAACGTTGGTCTATCAACTGCATAGGAATCAATTTCCTCGATGGTACATGCTATTTAAAAGAAATATTAGAGTTTAGACCAATGCATAGATTTTTTTAAATATCATTATCTTGGCAGTGAAAATAAATCCAAAGTGGAAAGATTGACAAAATAATATATAGATGTACTTATCCAGATTTTTACCAAACATAATGACGGCGTAATGGACTGATATCCAGTACCTACCAAACCGATTTCATAAAGTTTTCGTTTGCAAAATTTTCATGAAGTTTTTGTCACAGAGCAACGACTACATTCTTATCTCTTACAAATTAGAATAGTTGATGAATTCAAAGTAATAAGAACAAAGCAAACTATGAAGATTAACTTTTGGATATCTTGTGCAACTGCGGACTATAATTTTCAAAACGGTTGGTGTACAGGTGTCAGGTAGTAAGTATGTACCATCGAGGAAATTAATTCCTAGGCAGTTGACAGACCAACGTCATTTGGTCGGATTGTTGATGTCAATTCAATGTCAATTGTGATCTGTCGGCACTCGGCTGGGTTTGACGTAAAGCGTCCAAACTACGTAGGTCCCCCTATCTGCCGAGGAACCAACTTCTCTGATAGTAAGTACAATAAGTATGAAATAAAATCCCGTAAAATCATTTGGTCATCAAAATTGATTTCCTGAGCAGTAAGATCAATACTTACAAAATGAAACATACAGGAAACTAGAAGAAATTTAGGGGGATAGGGTAAATTTTACTTGCTATATTTTACCCGGTAAAGCATAGCAAATATTTAAATACTTAGGTATATCACGCCTCTTTACTGGTTATGGACAATAATATGTGTTGACAGCCTAGGTGGAAAAATAAAATATGAAGGTACTCTTAAAAAAATCCCGTAAGTCTAAGTGGGTAATTCTCTGCGTCATTAAAAATTGTTTTCGAGTGATATTTTTTTCCTGCCAAAACGTATCCAAGCATAGTTGCAAGTTTCCAACAGAAATCTTTTAAGTACTATCTATAGGGTATCCTATATATAGGGTATCCTAGCTTAGGCTCCAGTTAACACGTTTAAATGTCTTTGTAATTATCTGTACCATTATTTGTAAGTTGTGTGAAAAATAAACCTTTTTATTATTATTTATTATTATTACTTATCTGCTATTTTAATGATTTTGGCAGCTATGTATAGAAAAATACGAAAGTAATGTGACATCAAATTAAGTAGGTATACGCATGCAAATGTAGCAGACATCTAAGGAATCAAATATCAATCAACTTGTCTCACTTCACTTCGGTAAGTCTCTTTTGCCTGTATAATGTATATCTAATTCATATTATGCGAAAGTGTGCCTGTCTATTTGTGATTGTCTGTCTGTGATTGTCTGTCTGTCTATCTGTTACCTCCTCACGCCCAAGCCGCTGAACCGATTTTGCTGGGCATGTCTGTCTGTCTGTCTGCCTGCCTGCCTGCCTGTCTGTCTGTTACCTCCTCACACCCAAACCGCTAAACCGATTTCGCTGAAATTTGGTATGGAGATACTCTAAGTCCCAGTCAGACATAGGATACTTTTTATCCCGGAAAAATGTACGGTTCCCGCTCGATAAACCAGTTTTGGAGCAACGGAGTTGCGGGCGTCTAGTGTGTTATAATTTGTGCTATAATATGAACAACCCTCAGTCCTCAGAAATTAATTTGCCAGACTTCCTGCCATTGGATCTCCATTCTCCATAAAACAAGGTGCCTACTTAAACGTGATATACCTACTGT
Organism: Polyommatus iphigenia; assembly: GCA_963422495.1. Taxonomy (NCBI): domain Eukaryota; kingdom Metazoa; phylum Arthropoda; class Insecta; order Lepidoptera; family Lycaenidae; genus Polyommatus; species Polyommatus iphigenia. Next base: position 3,848,079 of record OY730179.1, on the reverse strand, counting down.
GTTATATTAACAGTTTGAAATTTGAGTAGCGAATGTCATGTTCTATTATAATTTCCACGAATTGATTTGAAAATGGAATACCATTTAAATAATATTTTTTTTAACATGTCAATTAATTAGTCTGGGAGTCGTACGTAAAAATCCTACAACAATTTTTCGAATACCATAGACAATAAAATTTGCTTTTAAACGTGACAATTATTAATAGTCTAGGAGTCGTATGTAAAAATCCTATTTTTTCCGCCAGCCATCAAATAGAATACACAATTTGTTTTTTTCTTTACTTGTATTGATTCTCTAGGTGTCATAACATAAGCCCCCGCCGGTGTCGAGTGTCGGCTGCGCGGGGCTTCCGTCGCTGAACTATCAGTTACCGAGTATTTAGGACGTTATACTTTGTAGCGAATAACGTATTAATGTCTATTTATACTTATAAATGCGAAAGTCTACTCTATTAAGAAATTTAAAAACCCAAATTTTTCAGCAGTGGGCGGGCTGATGATGATGTGAATCGCCAATCGGTCCAGCCGTTTGGATGCTACGATGCCACGGACAGACACACACAGACAGACAGACAAACAGAATACTTATACAAACTTATACCTAATCCCTTCTTTTTTCGTCGGGGGCTAAAAGTCAGTCTATGGAATAGGTAGGTAGGTATATTAAAATCGATTCAATCATTGTTTTAACGTAGAGCTACGCTTAAACAGCTTTTGATATGCTATGGAAGAATTATTTAGACTGTTTAGTGTTTACGCTTAAACTGCAAGTTGCGACCAATAAAGAAACAATTGAAGTCTGGACTCTGGACTAATTTTGCCGTTTGGTGTGGACTGTGGAGAGAAGAAAACAACTTTCTTCTCATGATACCTAAGTATTTATAGTACCTACCTACATATTTTATAATAAGTACCTAAAGTATAAGCACATATTACTAAACTATTACTAATTAAATGTCAGGTAGACCTTCAGAACTGGATATCTCCTAAAGTAACCGCGACCGAAACTCCATAGTTGCTGGTCATTCTTAAATCTTACCTCTATAATTATACTACGAATGTCTAGCTGTAGCTGGCTCTTACTGTATTATAAAAAAATAAAAACAGTTTGAAGTAGAAGAATTTCGAATTTCAAACACGAGTAGTGTTCGGAGTTTTGCCGGGAATGTAAAAGGGTGCTGTTGTGTTTTTATATTATTTTCCTAAAATTGTGTTAACTGGGTTTTTAGTGTGTAATATTGGTAGAATATTAACCATTAGATATTCGTGTTCATGTACAAGTGTAGGAAAGTGATGTAATATCCAGAAACGTGCTATTTTGTGTTCCCTCCAAAACTCCATCAAAAGTTTCAGTAAAGCGTCTACCACTTTACTGAATCGACCGACTTGACTCCTTGACTGTATTGACTTTTACTTAGACTGACTAGACTTTAGACCTGACGATACATGAAAACGATGATGAAAATAATTATAATAGGAGGAATATGGTTTTCCCGCCATATTCCTTATCTTTTACCTTGTCTGTGGCACAACATACACATCCTTTGTGTCAAGTTGCCAAAAAAGAAGAAAAAGAAGAAAGAAGAAAGAGTAGTGTTCGAAATTCGAAATTCAAAACCGTATCGGGAAATCGATACCAATATTGCGGTTGTAAACTTGAATTTAGAACACGTCTTTATTTCGTATATCCTAACTCCTATCTCTAATATCGTAGTAGGTACACTATATTCTCTGGTTATTATCAAGATGATAAGAATAATGTAAATTGTGTAGAGAAAATGTAGAGTTCTTTAAAATTTGATTGAATTTTAATATTTTAAAGCATCGATGGTTCTATCAGGAAGAAAATATTTGGAAATGTTCAGGTAGGTATAATATAGGGATTTTTTATATTTTATGTAATTAGTAATTAGCGTAATTTAAGTTTTTTCTTAATCGTTAGCGCGACTAGGCTTATGGCAGACGAATAGTATTTCGTTTTAACGGTTACAAAATATGTATGCATTTTTATTGTAGAGTTCCTTATTTGGTAACATTTGATTTTTTAAAACTTCTCAGTATTCTATTTCAGCCTGAAAATGTTATTTTACCTTGTCTTTACATTATTAGGTACAACGTTATAACATCAATGGTAAACTGAAAATGACAATTTCATAAGAAATCTCAGCGTTCCCTTTAAATTAGTTGTTTAGATGTTGGGGTAAATTGTACCTTACATAACTATAGCTAAGCAAACTTTACTCCGTAGATATTCCTGGAAAATGTATTTTTATTTTAACATAGCAATGCTGTTTAAGTAACAACACGCTCTATTCAAGGAAAAACCTACCTTACAAGTTGTTTTTACAGTCTAAATTCGAATACAGCCTTCTCGCGCTTACGTCGTTTTGTAACAGAATCCCGTCGCTTGTGATACGCAGTAACAGTTGCAGACAGGTCGATCGATATACTGTTGTCTCGTTCCATCTCGCGTGGGTTTCGTATATTGCCGTCTCGCTCGGATGCGGCGTTAAGCCGCTTATCTTCCGCGCGCACTCTCCGTACCTCCCCTTGCCGGCTGTACGCGTAGAGGTCCATTCTGTTACATTTTGTTTTTTTTTTCTTTTTTTAATTTCATACAGTTGACACGAAAACGTTAAAATGGAGCCCCCGGCTATTACAATTACTGTTTAGTAGTTGGCTCAACTTTTTGTTTGCATTACTCTATCATTTTAATTAAACGGGTAGAGAGTTTTGTTGAAAAGTAGGTTGCTGTTTTCTCTATACTTTTTCTTTTTCTTTACCTTATTAATGAAACCTGTTGTGAAAAAAAACTTAAAAGTCTACGAAAAAAATATATCGTCTTAGACTTTCACTTCTCAGGTCATTTAATAAATAGACGTAGGGTAGGTACAGTATAATTCAAAATAACAACACTTTGACTGTAAAGTCATCTAGTTGCTTGAATTTTATCTAAATAAAGGAAACTAAAGATATACAACAAAGTTAACATAAATCAAAGTAGTGACGCATCACTCATCAGGCAGATAAACTTTCTAACATATTTTATGATAAAAAAAATCATAATATTTCAAAAACGTTCCAAGAAGAATGTTACAGAATAACCCTCTCGAGTCTCGATACATATTACAACAGCGTACACCGCTGCTCTCTCTGTCCCCCTATATACCGACAGACATACAGCCTCACATAAAATATAACGTAAATAAAATCTTACGCATAGGTACCTTACAACCAAATAAATTCTACATCTTATTTCGAAAAGCGAAATTATGTTACATTTTCAAAAGTTTTTTTTCACTGGCCGTTTTAAACTTTTTTTTGAAACCGCGTTTGCAGCAACAAAGTGTACCAGTAAAATAATTAACTCCTCAACCCCCAAGTGTCCACGAAATGGCGCAAAGTTAACGTATCATAGCGGGGTATTTAATAAACCTGCCAGCATGCGCCACTCCACTTCTCAATTCAAACAAATGTTGTGCCATTATTGAATTTTTTAAGTGCACTCCCGCCTTTTTGTCTGTGGTCAACAGTTTGAAAATGGAATTTGTTTTTATGCGGTATGGCATTTTTTCGTTTACTGTTTCCCCATTTACTCATATTATTTATAAACTTTTATTTATAACTTTTATTTACGTTGACGGAACAAAATAACTAAGTACAGATACCTAGGTGTACCTACTTCTAACTGTAGGTACGTAACTCTTCTTTTAATCGCGGGAACAGTGCATTTTGACGCAAAATATATACTGTCTATTAATCTACATCTAAATCGCTTCATCATCATCATTACTTAACTAAGTAAAATTAAAGAGGTACCTAACAGAAACCAGACACACTTTCGCATTTATAATATAAGTATCTAAGTAAGAAATTTAAATCTATGTATCTCTGTAAAATTTAACATTTAGGAAAAATACGACAAAAAACATTTGATTGAAAGTGCTCATTAACGTTGCCACCCTCGCCACAAAAAAAGTAATTCAACCATAGACAAAAAGAAATTCAAATTCGCAATTCGCATGTTTTGAAATTGGAAATTGCTATTTGGGCCATTATAACTTTTTTCCTGCGGAGACTTTGAGAAATTGAATTTGGTAAATTGTAAAAGGAACTCTCGTCGGGTTCAGCAAAGCGTTTCAATTCAATTTAGCGCTGGTTTAACCGACTCCTAAAAATTGTATTATTACCGCACAATCTACATCTTTGATCTTTAATATCTTTTGTTTCTCTCGTCATTTTCCGATTGCAAGCTACTTTGATTTAAGTTGGAACCGATTTTGTTGAAAGGACAATTCTTAAATGTCAAATAATTTGTAATTATTAAAAATCGAATGATTCAAGACAGGAAATTTTGTCCAAAATGAATATTATCGAAAATCGAATTCAAAATTTTAACTCGGAATCTTTTTGAATGAATGAATAATGAATGCACACTTATTTCTTCTGCAAATTAACTATCAAAAGATCTGCAACCACAACTTTCCGGACCTAATAGATGTAAAATGAATTTCCCTCACTCCCATGGGATCAATATCATGTTACATTTTCAATTATCAACGTATTAGGATCGAACCTGTGGCCCCTCCGTAAACAGCCCTTGTGCCTCGTCCCTCAACGGTCCTTACATGTTAAAGAATCCATAAATAATAGACTTGACGCGGGTAACCCCCTTGTAAATTGTTCTCTCTTGTCTATGGTGCCTAATGCCCCTATTGTCTGTGGTACGGGATTTATTATTCATTTTCTTAATACATCTGACGCATGAGTTTTCTATGAGGAAATTCGATGAGGGTATATGAATGTTACTTTTATCCAATGGCGAAGCCAAAAGGAGGGTTCTGATTTCAGATTCTGCACATCCTGAAAGAGGCCAGTAGCTAAAAGCCTACTTAATATCGAAGATGATAAGATGTTACTACTGTAAATTATTGTAAAATATCTCTATCTATATTTTATTACAGTCAGGAGCAGCAAAAAATTTCCTTTACAGAGTAGGTACCAGACTCAAGTCTTCTTGTTCTGTGTTCATTAATAAATACTATATAATATGTAAATATGTTATATATGTACATCTGCTATTTACTCAAAATAATTAGGTATGTATCACACACACATTTCAATTTATTTATTTTACATGCTGTCTTCAAAAAACTCAATCTCTTCGAAGTTGTCAGCAACAAATTAAATGACGTTTCCGTGTAGGGACAAGGGAGGTGCCAATTCTGCTTATTCGATAATTCGTTTATCGAATTATTTCTTTGATGTGGGCTTCTATTGAGCGTACTCGGAGACTTTTCAATTTGCCGTTAGAATTTGTTCGCGTAAGCGAAATACGAACTTGCTTTTATGGTAACTAATGTGAAAGTTATCTTACGTTATAACTTTAAACCAAGTTTACTATTTAATATTTAACAACCTAAATGCTTATGTGAAATATAACGCTCACAAAAAAAAGACGGGTTGCACTCCGGGAGTGCCGGCAGAAGTGAAAACTTGATTATTAACGTTGTGCATTATTTTTTTAACCCATTTTTTATGAAAATCGATTTAAAAAAAATAAAAATAAAAAAACGATCGTTTTAATTAATTAATCGAAACCCTTACAATCAATTAAAAATATCGACAATCGAAAAAAAAGCTGCTGTCAGACAGACTGTCAGACACTTCTCGCGACAGTTGTCTTGCAGGTGGAATCGCGGCCTTAATCAGCGCGTCTGCTAAAGAACTCATTTCCCCGACTGTACATTTCTGCTATACAACTCATTTCCCCGACTGTACATTTCTGCTTAACAACTCATTTCCCCGACTGTACATTTCTGCTAAATAACTCATTTCCCCGACTGTACATTTCTGCTTAGCACAATTTTCCCCGACTGTACATTTCTGCTAAACAACTCATTTCCCCGACTGTACATTTCTGCTAAACAACTCATTTCCCCGACTGTACATTTCTGCTAAACAACTTATTTCCCCGACTGTACATTTCTGCTAAACAACTCATTTCCCCGACTGTACATTTCTGCTGAACAACTCATTTCCCCGACTGTACATTTCTGCTAAGCAACTCATTTCCCCGACTGTACATTTCTGCTTAGCACAATTTTCCCTGACTGTACATTTCTGCTAAACAACTAATTTCCCCGACTGTACATTTCTGCTAAACAACTCATTTCCCCGACTGTACATTTCTGCTGAACAACTCATTTCCCCGACTGTACATTTCTGCTTAACAACTCATTTCCCCAACTGTACATTTCTGCTAAGCACAATTTTCCCCGACTGTACATTTCTGCTTAACAACTCATTTCCCCGACTGTACATTTCTGCTAAACAACTCATTTCCCCGACTGTACATTTCGTTCGAGTTCGAGTTTGACACAAAACACTACTCTCCAACCGTCTTACGCTTTTTCTATGGTTTTTCAATCAACACGAAAATCGCACGCGAGTTTCACAGTTTTTACCCATCCCACAAAAGTGCTCAACGCCGCTAAAGAAGTTTTCACTTCAACAAAGATCATTATTTTTAACAAAAAAATTAAAACCGACTTCCAAGGTAAAAACAATAGTAATACGAGTATGAACTAAAAATAATTAAATAACTCTTACTCTTTAATAGTCCCTTTTTCAGAATTCGTCGAAATCTCAACTATTTCTGTACATACAATCTTCATTACTTTGAAGTCGGTACCAGCTAATTTAAGCGTGAGTTCAGTAATGTCAGAATATCTGAAACTTTTAGGACTGGTACCGACTTCAAAGTAATGTAGACCGTAGTATGTACAGAAATAGTTGAGATTTCGACGAATTCTGAAAAAGGCACTATTAAAGAGTAAGAGTTATTTAATTCTTTTTAGTTCATACTCGTATTACTATTGTTTTTACCTTGGAAGTCGGTTTTAATTTTTTTGTTAAAAATAATATTTCACTCTTTTTAGTTATCTGCAAAATAAGGCTTTATTCATAAATAACCAATACGAAATATATTAACTATTCACATTATGTTACTGTAAGCGAAATTGTGGTAAATGCTTGCAGTTATCTAAGCGATGCTGCAATTTCCAAACGGTTCTTCAAATCTTTAAAGGTTCAGAAGTTCTGTTCAGTGCCTTTGGACCAAGAGACACCTTCGTATGAAATTTCTCTTATTCGTAACATATGTTTAACTTACTAGAAACAACATCTTAACCACTATGAGTGTTTTAATAAATTTCAAGGATTTCCCTCGATTGCTCATAGATCCCATCACCAGCTCACCACTGTCGTAATTGTTATACAAAATTAAGATTATATAATATACAGAAACACGAGAATTTTGAAAATCGGTCCACAAACAGCGAAATCATCATCAAAAACATCTGCTTAGATGCAAAATATCACGAAAAGTACCAATAATTGGGTCATAGTGTGATGACCCATGGTATAATTTTAGTTGTGATGATGATCAATCAAATTGATGTGCTGACTTATGCTTTCAGTTGTTTAAACAACGCCGAAATCCCCGAACCTGTACCTATAAGCATTCAAAAGTTCTGTACGGTACCTTCGGATCCAGGGTACAACCTGGTGCGAAGTCTTACTTTTTGGTAGCATCTACCTTGAATGCTCCAGAAAAAATCAAAATCATTATATGTTTCCTTACAAATTTAAAGGAGTCCCTTCGATTCCTCAAGGATATCATCATCAGATCACCACTTTTGTGAACTTGGTACCAAATTCGAGTTAAACCCTATACAATACAAAAATAATTTTGATAATCGGACCACAAACGGCTGAGTAATCGATGAACATACAAAAAAAAAAAAAAAAAAGATACATACAGCCGAACGTATTACCTCCTCCTTTTTGGAAGTCGGTCAAAAATATACTTCTTAAGACTTGCTTCGAAAACAATAGATCAATTTTATGTAATTTACAAAGATCCTGACCTAAAATAGATTAGGTACGGGGGAGTTTTTTTATGTCTGTCATTGGAAAACTAGAAACGCGTAATTAATGTAGATACGGTTCCGGCATAAAAACTACTCGTAGGTATATTATGTTCGACATTAGCATTCTCCATAGCTTCGTTGAAATTGGTTCACGGGCTTAAGCGTGAAGAGAGAGACAGACACACTACAAATTTATAATATTAGTATGGATAATCATTTGAATAACACTCAATATCAATTACCCTATGTTTGTGTATGGTGCGAAGACGTTTCCTGTCCTGAGGCCGATTAGCCACCAATCCTCTTGATTTATTCGATTTCATCCGCCATTTTGGGTCACGTGGCTACTGCAAATAGCGAACGGGAGATTGCAAGTATACAGCGTGTTTGAATTTAAATTTATTCGAATAATGGAAATATTTCATTATGTTCATTTTATTTCTTTTTTATTGTTTGAAAGAAAAGGTACTTATAGTTTGGCAACAGATTTTAGGTCTGTCCTTAATTATATAAACATGGATGGAACAATGGACATGGATAACAAAACATCTATTGATAAAGGACCACCTTAGTAATTCTTTAGGTAAGTTTCTATAACTTTTTCGTCGAATTCGTTCTCACAAAAAGGTCACAGAAATAAGAAATTCAAAGAGCAACCTTAATTCTACAGGACACCTAGAATGGAAGATAAATAATTTTTAAGCGTACCTACTTATTATTTTAGCAATTTAGAGATGTTTTAGAGTACGGAAGTTACTCTACAATAGATATTTTTTAATATTGGATAGATCTTTGATTCAGTGTTTTTATTTTATGTCTAGTTTACGGTTATTACATCATTGCCTATTTATTTAAACAATTATGAAAAAAACTCCAAAACCAGCTAGTTGTGCCATAAAATGGCAATACAAAATTCGAACACACTCTAACAATGGAATCGGACACCGTAATTGGAGCACTCAATTTGCGCGCCACTTCCCGGCACGCGCGCGCCACGCTTGTCTTTGGCCATCTACTCTATAATCGAATGTTTTGTCTGTGGTACCCTTTATAAAGAAAACAAAGGACCGCCTCATCTCGATTGTATTAAATATTCACGGTTGCTGATGGACTTATTCATCTCAAATAGCAATAACATCAAAAGAAATATGATAACAAATTGAATATCTTAGTAGGTATTGGTTGGATTAGCAGACCAATTATTGACGGTTTAAAAGCCTAGGTCATAGATGAATAATTTTGAATATTTATTAGATAAAAGTAGGTATGTTCTTAGAATATGTTGTGTTTAAAAAATTAAATATTTTGAGGGTAGGTAGGTATAAGTGATTTCTAGTTGAATTCTGAAAACACTTTTAAATATACCTACACGGCAAAGTATGATACATTTCTTTATGTTTGACAAGTATACTTAAAGGAAGCTTGTGAAAGGAAAAGTGCGATTCAGGTTTAGGTTAGTGAGGCTTAACGCTTGGGTAAAGTACAAAACATAGCTTTTTATAGAAACGCCAGGACAATCGCATAGAAATACTGAGTACCACACTTTCAACTGACAAGTTATAAATTCGCTCCATTTTAAAAATACATCGGAGGAATCTTTATAAAACCATACCACACCATGCGCTTTGAAAATGTATTTTTGTCAATAAATAAAAAAAAGGTTGGATTAAGCAACACGCTCCATTGCCGATCATAACTTGCATCGGGATTCTTAAAAAAATCTTTAAACTTTTTCGCAATTCCTTTTTTAATCCCCACCAGGTGTTCATAAATACTGTTTAATTGGGAGTCTTTGACGTACCTAACCCTTGAGGCGTGCTGAAAAAAAAAGAATTGTCTATGGTATATCAAGATTTCGATTGTCTCCCGCTACTTTGTTAGAACCAGTGGGGGGTTTGTAATCCTCAACATGATACTACTGTTGTGTCATAACAGTCGTAGGTTCGAATTCTTGTCATTCATTTTTGGACCCCATAAATGTATCAATGCCCTGCATCTCGGTATTCAAATTTCAATTCTATATTATTTTTTTCTTTTTTGTCCCAAAGGTCAATGTAAATTATGCACTTAAAAAAGTTAATGAAAAAATATGAAATGTAGTCAAGCTGTGTTTCCAAATCAGGCAACGCACTTGCTAATTCTCTGCTAATAATAAATATAAGAGTTATTATTATTAATCTCTTTTTATCTGATGAATATGTCTTCTAGCTTGTGCTCTATTACATAAAAAAGTAAATCAAAATGTACAAAAACCAAAATTTTTTATTCCTCAAAAAAACAGCTTATCCCAACAAAATGTGAAAAGGAAATGTATCCGTTTTATTATCTAACTAATAAAATACTGTTCCACGTGATTAATTCCAAAAAACGGCCATGCTTAATAGAATTACAGATTCTCAAATAAATTATAAATAATCCAGATCTATAAAAACACAAAGGTCAATTTCCGATCGGCCAGGAAACGAGTAAAAAAATCTAACCCCCATAATTCACAATTAAAAACGGCTACTGGTCATGACCGAAAGTATACATAATAAATTTCTACCTTGAAAAGGCCTGGCTGAAAAGAGCAGGATACTGACACAAAGGCGGGACAGGCTCGGGCGGAGTAAAAAAAATAAAAAACTTTGTTTATGGTTATTTCACCGCCAACGCGGCGAGGATTTTAAAATTGGAACCCGTGATAGCTACTTTTTAAATGTAATACGAGCGAGGATTTAACGCACTCGTGTCATTTATTTCTTTTTGTAACTTGAGTTACTATAAAATATCATTTATTGGCAGCTACTTACCAAGAGCTCCTTTTTGTAGCCGCAGGTATTATAATATTATTTATAATTTTCCTACACACTTATTTCTTAGATAGATGGAGGATGTTGAGTGTACTACATAGCAGTTAGCACAACAGTATGAAACACAGTAAATCATAATTTATTATTATGATTATAATCTACTTCAATAATTTTGATCTAAATAGAAACAAAACTAAGTATGAGTTGGATGCTATGGGAATTGGGATGCTTACGACTATCGTAGTCTATCGTAGGTCTCACTGACAGACGTAGACACAGACAAGCAGACAGATAGACACGTCAAACTTGTAACACCCCTCTTTTTCGTCGGGGGTCGAATTTGATTTCATCAGCAAATTGTTTTGCAGCTCAAAGTGGCTGGATTTAATCTGCTTTATATGTAGTACAACTATTACTGTAACATACGATTTCGATTATTAACTAAAATCTACTAACGAATTCTACTTTATTATGATAAACACGTTAATACTACGTCACTACGACTAAATTGTATAAGCTCAATTCACAATCGCAATCATTCGCTTACTGTTACGGGCAGGAGCGTGACGGTACAGTAAATTAAGAAATATTGTGTCCAAATCGTAGATGTACAAACAAATATGACAAATACACCTGTGCACACAATATTTAATATGACCAAAAAAAACAACAAAGACGCAGTTCCGTTTTATTGTGCGCGCCAAGTTCACAAATCGAACGTCCGAACCATAGACAATATTCCCACGATTAGAGTTAGTTGTCAAAATTCGAAAATGGAATGTTTAGGGGTGGCACTAATAAAATTATTTTCTTGTGGAAAACGAAAATTGATTAGTTTGCTTCATATAATAATAAAATGATTATGCGAACAATCTAATGGGTGGATAAAATATTATGCTAATAATCTAGTCAAGTGGACCAATAAAAATTAATCATTAATATTTTTACAAATGAAAAAAATACCAATATTTGAAAGAAAAGAGATTATTAATTCTTAAATGGTTTCCTTCAATTGTTCCATTTCGTCACGGAATTATACCGAACCCTATTCATTCACAGTTCCTCCATTCACGTTACCTGGACAGTAGCAAACACATGAACACGTAAAGAAAAAAGTTACACGAGTTAAACTCCATTGACATTTTAAATTTTACAATACGGGCTATAACATTCTCTTGTTGGTAAGTAATTAAACAATATTTAGGTCTATATAGTTTTTTTTTGTACCTAATCATTACTTTTATTCAGGAGTCAGGACCAGGGATTGTCTTTATTTTCATTCTAGATAACGCCCGCAACTGATTGCGAATAATTAGTTTCCGCAACAACAACAGCAGCTATCCTCTGCCCTCTGCCGTGTCAAATTATCTTCATACCCTTACCATTACCGTCCATACCAAACATCCAAATCAGTCCAGCTGTAACAGACAGACATACACTTTTTTGCATTTATAATATAAGTATGGATTTTCTTGCTCATAGTATTGCCAAAAGTTATAACCAAATTTTATCAAAATCGGACTTATAAGTCCCATTTTAGTATGGGGATAAATTAAATCCCGAGACCTTTTCCATACTTGCGTGCATATGGATAGTTTTTATCACGGAAAATATACTTAAACGATTGTATAAACGATTTTTGGTAGCGGTTAATCTAAGGTTAATCTAGTCTAAGATAAAATTTTCAATACTTATCAAATTAAGCCAAAACTATATTCCAATAGCTTTGTCCACGCTGTGCCTTTTTTGTTCATCAAGGGCATGCGTTACAGCGCAGTCAACAGCGAACGTGAGGCATGCCCGTGACGCATGCCCTCTGACCGTGTCCAAAATTTTCGCAAATGTTGGCGTTGCGTTCGTTGACGCATTCAATAATTATTGAATGCGCCAATACGAAAGTTGAATGAAAGAAGATGACGAAAATTGAAGACGAAAGTGCACAGTGTGGACAAAGCTTATCATTTCTGTCGAGACTTGAGAGTCAACTCAAGACTTGAGAGTCAACTCTCTATTCTCTATTCTCTATCGGCAGAGCACGCCCTATCATTAACTCTAATCGACGACGGAAGTTTTTGGATTACGGCCCTTAATATTACTGTTCTAAGTTCACCCCCGTTACTACCAAGTACTGCTGAACAAGTTTCGATCTTATTTCTTGGTGTTAAGGCCGTCCCCCTAGCAAACGACCTTGGCCATACATTTGCCGCGTTGCCGAGATCGCACCAAAACCCTATTTTTTTTACTTATCTTAGTTCAAAATTGTCCTAAAAAAAATTTAAAACGTATGTTAAAATTATAATATTTAAAATTTATGTAGTTTATGATATTGTCGATCTATTGGCGTGTGTTTCAAATAAAAGTAATTTCTAAATCCTAAGGAGATGCTGAATGTATGCTTGATTTTTAATAAATTGGTTTTACTTTGGAAGCTGATATCATGAGTATAATAAACAAAAATAGAAAATTTAAAACGGCGAAAGGAATGTTGATAGACTGAAGATTATTGCTGTATTTTTATTATTACTTTGTAGCTTTTAAATTATGAGTTTATAAGGCTTGAAATACGGTAAATAACGTTATCTCCGAAAGGAACGCCCTTAAAGCTCAAAAGTGAAAATCAAATCTGTCTTCGAACGTACCTTGTTATTGATTTGATAAGGATTGTATTTTGGGCGCTGTTTTTTAGATGCTAATAATCCTAGGGCTGATGATAATTTCAAACTTATCGGTAACTACATATTTTATACATAATATATTTAATTGGCTTGGTAAAATTCTTGGCTTCCGACAAGTTTTTTTAATTTTTCTGTTTGTCTGTTGGATAGAAATAAAAAAAAACTGAAAGTACCTAAATTCGAATGATTTAAAATCACCACGGGTTCCGAAAAAAATCATCTGTGACAATTTTAACAGGTAGATAATATGAGATCAATGCGACAGTGGTTTTTTGAACCTGTCTATCAAAGTTCATTACAAGAGGCGTACCTTGGAGGTCGATAAAAAATTTAATAAGGCATACCGATTCTCTAAGGAGCATATCCCACGCAACGGGCACAATACCAAAAAATAATTGATAGGAAAAAATTATAATCCATATCCCCCGAGGATTACACGACAAACGCATTTCGTCCTGGCCACACCGAGGAGTCCGTTAAAAAAATAAAATATTGACTGATCAAAATTCAAAAAAGGTATTCGACAAATTCAAAAAGCGTTCCATTTGACAAATTCAAAAGGTGTGATTCGATCGTTGCAAGTGCCATCACCTGTTATAGTGTATCTAGCGTGTGAATGCCATATATTTTATCGTCGATCGATGATTTGGCGTAATTTTCAATGAATATTTCGCTTTTGTTATATGGGCAACGCAAGATGATATCGAAGTGGAACATTAAAAAATATTGTGATTTGTCTACAAAAAGGCACCATTTAAAAATGTTATTAGAAAAAAAACCTGCGTAAAACATTACATGTTGACCGTTGCCCAAATTGCACTTAGTAAAATATTATGATATCTATAACTATCAACTAATCAATCATCTACAAACGCATTATGCGCTTAACGTAGCTTTAAATTTGCACCTGTCGATACATTCTGATAAATCTGGGCTAGATCTACTTATAGATTATATAAAACCATTAACTAGCATATAGAGTGTATTACTTATTGGTTTCATATTACCAATGCGAGCGGTCCAAAGATATTTTAAAAGGATTACTCTTAGCGCTCGAAAAAAAAAGTTGTATGTGGGATTAGCTGCCAGTGTCAAAGTGTTAAATATCGAACACGGCGTCTAATTTGACAACCTGGGTCGAAAATATGGACTTTAAAAAAATAAACATTTGACACGAGTGTCGTATTCCTATTTCAAAATTGACATTTCGAAACGAAGTTTCGCTTTGGTTGACAGGCTTAGCATGTAGTTTTTCAACGAATATCTTGATCGAAATTTCATTATTATGAACTCGTTCAAAGATTAGTCTCGTTGGAACTTGGAGTAAATGTAGAGTTATTTACATGTACCTACTATTCCACAACGTTTTTTTAAACCATTACCCAACAGTTCAATTCTTCGTAGGAGAACGAATCCAATACCTGCAATATTTTCAGGCGTAGCAAATCAAGGTTTGACAAAGTCTTACCAATGTAAAAGAAATTTTGATATTGCTCTACAAAATAACTCCTAGAAGCTTGACACTCATATTTTATAGTAACCGTGACGTCCAAAATATAATTGATCGTAAACTCTTTGTTACAGCTTGATCTTGCTGTGACTAATAGCATCAAACAAGCACTACTGTATAGAAACTCATAGCACAGCCCTAAAATGCTACGTCACGCAAAAAACGTGTGCTCCCAAATTCCATAACATCTTGACATAGACTTGACATAGACAATCTTGTCCACAAACAATGCCATTATTCCTGTAAAAATAAACAACGTTCGATATTCGAATTAAAAAAATAAAGTCCTCATAGACATGGCGGCGCGTTCGAAATTTGAATGTAGAGCATATAGTAGGGCTGGCGAACGTTTATTTTATTATTGGTCTTCATTGTGTTTAATTTATTATTATGATACTTTGCGCTCTTAATCTTTCAGGCCCCGCGCGAGCACCGGTGATCGCGAGAACAAAAGAATACAATGGGAATTCCTAGAACCTCCGATCGAAGGATTAACAAAGAATATAAAGTACTATATAAACTATAATGTAAAAAAAAAAACTAGATCACTGTTTATTTAGGAGCTACAGATTCACAGACCACGCAATGGATACGCTGGCAAAATCGTTTTATAAACACGTAGGAAATTTTTATTGTTTTTTAATTATGAAAAGTTTTATTTCAGTTGTGGCTTGTGTGGTCTAAAGCACATTTTTTGTCGGAGTTTAAAATTAAATCAGACTATATCTAAACTTCAGGCTTCGCGAGCGTTAAACCAATTAAGGTAAGTAGTACACTCTCATCATAGAATATAAATTAATAACAGATATTATCTTTTTTAAATTACTTTCACATTCTGTAAATAAAATCTCGTCTTGTGCCAGCCCTGACCATAGACAGCACACAAAGAGCGCGCGTAAAATATTTTGATGTTTGACAACTGTCACGGCGGTATCCGATCTGTATCATTTTCCGAAACTACTCTGCGTCATCAAAACGGACAGAGGAGGTATGACGTCAGCTATTTTCATTCCATTTTTAAGTCACGGTGGATAATGATATAACCACCATGATTGCGAAGTTGTCTATACGTTCCGTACTCTATAGACTATAGAGTCTATGGGCCATTCTAGTTTTGAGCCGAAAAAAATAAATTAAAAAAAATTGGTGAAATTTCACATTTTTATTATTTTAAATTAATAATTATAATGTAATAAAACTATTAAAAATAGTTTCAGAGATCGTTTGCCCATAATTATTTAAAAAATCAAGAATCCAAGTTTTTAACATGGACGTATAAAAAAAGGCGGACGGAGTCCCACCATACACAAAACTGTGTCGTTCAGAGTCGGCCAGCTGACTGTATGTACACGGTCCGCACGCACACATTCTTGCGCTAGTCCATACCATTTGACAGGCGTCAGAATGTGTGCGTGACCGACTCTGAAGAAAAGTGAAGACACAGTTTTGTATATAACAAGACTCCGTCCGCCTTTTTTTCTACGTTCATGGTTTTTAATTGATAACAGAAATGACGCTGTGCATAACAGGAGTGATGAACATCAAAATAAATCCTAATTGTAAACATTTATAACGAAAATTATGATGCATATTTAAAACCTGTAATGTAGATTAGCGATAGCAAAAAACAGATTAAGCAAAGCTCTAAAATTTTAAGAGAAAAAAATAATAGTTATGATAACAGAAGTTATGCACCACATCTGTTATCAATACGATGGGCTATTTTTATTTACTAAATATTATTTTTACAATATTTAACAAAGTTATTAACTTTTTACAGGCTTAGCAGAAGTGATGAGCGATCTCAACCACTGGGAAAATCACGAACAAATTTTGCTTTTGTTAAAAAACTTGAGAAATAATCAAACTCGTTGTTACTAATATATAAACTACAAGAGGATTAGTGCTGCCTACGTGCAAAATTTATTTGAAATTAAAAGACAATGGGCAGATTGGGACCACCCTCCAATAGAAAAAAGGTACATATCACTGGACAGGTCTCTTCAATAGGAACAACAATCACTATGACCACCTTGCTGTAACAACTGTCCATTTCGAGTAATGAGACTTTTTATCGCTTAAGAAAAATATATTCTAAACTTAAGAAATACACTTGCTGACACTAAAACTGACACGCAAATAATTCAAGACATCATGAATGACGATGAAAACACATTGCATTCAAGAATATGACGTGTTTTTCTTGGACCGTGGGTTTGGGGATGGGTTGGAGTCTATCGAAGCTTGCGGTTATGAGTGGTTCGTACTACCATCTAAAGACCGTGGAGAGACACAGCTTGCTACAGAACAGGCAAGTGAAGTATAGTCTACTAGCGACCTACCCCGGCTTCGCACGGGTATAAAATAATATATAATATGTATAATGTAAAATGTATAGCCTATGTCACTCACTGAAAAAATCATTAAAGTCGATTCAGCATGCGCGTGAAGTCTTTATAGGCAAAAAGGCAGTGCTTGCCATTCACAGATAACAGATATTTTAATTTAACTTTCGTACTTTTTAAATGACTCATGACGTTAATTTTTTAATAATAATAGTAAAAAATATAGTAAAAAAATAAATAATACACATTTAAAACGCCTCAATTTATAAAATAGCAACATGTAATCAGGTACACGCGCGAACGGGTTCACGAGAGGTCAAGATAGGCTCAGTGTTGAGGTGCCTGCCTTGCGCGTATGTGTGAGTGTGTCCGTGCACAGCCGAAAACGCACACAACCATGAATATCGAATGTGATTATTGTACTGCAAGCTCTGCGGAAGACCCCAGCAGTGTTGCCAACTATGGGGATATCCCACTTTTAGTAGGGAAAAATTAAATATATAGTGCGTATTTTAGGGAGTAAAAATATTATATTATATTCATGGGCGTGAAATTTTTTAAGCAAAAATGTATTTTTATTTGGTTTTTATTACTGTTTATATATAAATAATGACATCATGAGTGATGTTTTTGCCGCAAACAATAATTGCGGTCGGCTGAAGTAGTATTTTCAGCGTTTTGATCTCTCAGTGGAAAGTACCCCAAGTAATAAATAATATATTTAAATAATAGTTGGGGAGTTCTGGTTGAAATTCAATGGCATCACTGGCGCCGCGGCCGGCGCGGGCGCCCGCGCCATCCATGCCGACGGCGATCGGAACTACTCGTGAATAGTCGTGAGCAATCGGATATAATCCGAGTAAAATGAATAGACGCAAATCTAACTAATTACGTATAATATGTACATTATGCATTTTTGTTTTGTGAGGTTTATAATATTTGTTTACATTTTACATAGCTGAAATTTTTTGTGTTTTGGGAGGCCATTTGCTTTTTTCATGTGATCGAGCACTATTAGTACTATATTATATTATTATTTTTGGTTTTATAGTTTTCTAAGAATATTTTAGATTTTAATATTTGAAAGTTTGTATAATATTTAACAGTTTAACATTAATAATTGCGTACATTCATAACTATCACTCACTTGGATAAGATAATAATTTGTGGTGGCCAAAATTTTGCATTTATTTACATCGGATTATGGATCGGATCTCAAGTAACCGGAACCTTGATTATGTGAAAAGACAAAAGTTAAGCTGATTAGGTGAGTACTTAAAATATACTAGATATAAAAATGAAAAAGTTGTAAAAGAAAAAGTTTTTGTTTTGTTTTGTTTCATGCCAAAACTAATGAACCGATTGTAATAAAATTTTGTACACAGTTAGTCTAGAGCCTGAGAGAGCCATAGGCTACATTTTGATGAGGCAAAAATATAGTGTTTTAATTACTTTGAAGTCGGTACCAGTCCCAAAAGTTTCATATATTCTGACATTGACTGATTTACTCACGATTAAATTAGCTGGTACCGACTTCAAAATAATGAAGACTATAGTATGTACAGAAATAGTTGACATTTAGACGAATTCTGAAAGAGGCACTATTAAAGAGTAAGAATTATTTAATACTTTTTAGTTCATATTATTACTTATTGTTTTTACCTTGGAAGTCGGTTTTAATTTTTTGTTAAAAATAATAATTTTGATCATTATTTTTTCTTAAAGCGTTGTAAAATGATGTATATTTATTTAAAAACATATTTTTCGGAAGCTTCTATATTATGCATGATAATTATAGATTTTTAAAAATTAGTTTATATATAAGTACCTATTTTGTTGTGCTAGATATTATGTTAAATGTAGACCGTATTTTTTACAGTTAAAGTAGTTTAAAATGAAATAAATTAAATAAATGAATAAGGAGATAGATAATTTATATTTATTAATTATTAAATATACTAAATTAACATATTCAGAATATAAAATTTACAATGACAATAATCCAATGCAATAATCTAAGTACATAATATATACTTACTTAAATAAAAAATAATTTAACAATGATAATAATTAGAATAAAAAAAAAGGAAAAACTAAAGATCTTAATCAAGAAATAAAATAAAATTAATTAAATAAATAAATAAATCAATTAAATAAATCAAATATATTATAATATTTAGTAAATAAAAATAGCCCATCGTATTGATAACAGATGTGGTGCATAACTTCTGTTATCATAACTATTTTTTTTATATATTATAAATTAAATATTTAAGGGGGGCTCCCATACAAAAAACACTATTTTTAGTCTTATTTTTGCTCTGTAGTGGTAGTACGGAACCCTTCGTGCGCGAGTACAACTCGTACTTGGCCGATTTTTTATGTTGATACTAGAAATTTATACTTCTATATCTATACTTCTATACTTAATAATTACTTAAGGGCCTTCCCTACGGAGAATCCGTAATTTCCCGTATTTAGAGCCTTATACACTCATAATTTGAAAGCTACAGAGTTATAATAAAAATACAGCAATAATCTTCAGTGTCTCAATATTCCTTTCCACGTTTTAAATTTTCTATTTTCGTTTATTATACTCATGATATCAGCTTCCAAGGTAAAGCCAATTTATTAAAATTCAAGCATACATTCAGCATCTCCTTAGTATTTACAAATTACTTTTATTTGAAACACACGCCAATAGATCGACAATATAATAAACTACATATTCCCCGTTTTAATTTTTTTTTAGTTCAATTTTGAACTCAGATAAGTAAAAAAAATACGGTTTTGGTGCGATCTCGGCAACGCGGCAAATGTATGGCCAAGGTCATTTGCTCGGGGGACGGCCTTAATAATTAATATTATAAATGCGAAAGTGTGTCTGTCTGTCTGTCTGTCTGTTACCTCTTCACGCTCAAACCGCTGAACCGATTTTGCTGACATTTGGCATGGAGATATTTTGCGTCCCGAGAAAGGACATAGGATAGTTTTTATCCCGGAATAATAATGTACGGTTCCCGCGCAATAAATGAATTTTGGCGCAACGGAGTTGCAGTCGTCATCTAGTAGGTAATTTATATGGCTAAATTGCCGGGTCAGCTAGGTATTTTATATTTTTTAATCTGTATTTCGTCTCGTCTAATCGAATTACCGTCAGGCCGATCGTGACCTCACCGGCCGAAGCCGCGCCGAAGCCCTATGATATCGACATAATTCAATTTGTATCTTAATTACGCATGCTTCGGCGCGAATTGGTTGGCGGGCTCGTGGAAAACTGACGAGCTGCGAAATAACAGAGAACTTTGGCCTATTTAACCATTTTAAAATAAGAATTTAGATTATTTAGATAAAATGCTTTATACGTCTTAATAATTGCGAAAGTGTATGTCTGTCTGTTGCCTCTTCACGCTTCCAATTAAATGGAAAGTAGGGAACAATAGATAACCGTACCTTTTTTCAGGCTAAACACTATCTGAATACCTGATAACTATTTTGAGGGCTCAATGCAGTCTTTCCATCAAAATCGCATACGGTTAAACCAAGTTAAACCATATTTTGATAGTTCTGTACTGTTCCATTTCTATTTATTATCTAACATTTGAAGAAGAAAAATGGCACATAATAAATTTGGTAGAGTTTAGACGTCAATGTTGCTCAATGTTTTCAATAATGGACAATATAACCTATAATATAATTATTACGAACATGTAGAGGGTATATATACATAACTAGCGACCCGCCCCGGCGTCGCACGGGTATAAAATATATAGCCAGTAGCCACTGAAAAAATTATTAAAATCGATAGCCTATGATCCTTCACGTGGTCTACTTCTTATCTGTGCCAAATAACATAAAAATTGCTCCAGTAGTTCGCGAGAT
Source organism: Polyommatus iphigenia (assembly GCA_963422495.1). NCBI lineage: Eukaryota > Metazoa > Arthropoda > Insecta > Lepidoptera > Lycaenidae > Polyommatus > Polyommatus iphigenia. The sequence continues at coordinate 3,826,939 of OY730179.1, read as the reverse complement.
AAGCCCTTTCAAATAATTCCCCCCGTTTTTTCCACATTTTCCTCTATTTCTTCGCTCCTATTAGTCTTAACGTGATAAAATATAGCCTATAACCTTCCTCGATAAATGAGCTATCTAACACTGACATGTTATTCGAATATTCGAATACTCGTTTTATTCGAATATTCGACGATTTTATTATTCGAAAATTCGCCAAATTATTTTTCGAATAATTCGAATACTAAGAATATTTTTTATTTTTGTTTAAAATGCTATCAAACATAAAATTAACATGGAATAAGAACATAACTAAGTTTATTTCAGAAAAAAAAAATATTTATGAATATTCTACATCTTTAATGATACATAAAAATCTGTTTTTAGTCTAACTAATGAGTATACGACCATTCATCGTCGCCGTTGACCATGTTTTAGACGTTATTTTGCCTAAAGACGAATGAAGATATAAACTCCTTTCAGTCATAGATTTCAGTATCGTCAGTAATGGTCGCTCACGATCTGTATCCATTGACTTCTTTCAAGCTTTCTGAATTTTTTTGTCTACCGTGATAACTATATATCGCGGGCTTTAACCCATCAATCCCCAAGCAGCACCCGGCTGTCGCATAACAATTGAAAATCTATTGTGCCTGCGATACCCACGATCGAGGTATTACGCCAGAAGGGTGTATATTTAAAAGAAACTCGTTTTTTAAGAAGGTAATAGATGTAAGTGTAATATTGAGAGTTTTAAAATATGTAGTTAAAATACAAAAGATCATTTTTTTATACGCCCTTCTGGCTTGAAGCTCGCGATATGTGATCTATAATTCGACAAGTTGATAAAAATTTGCTTCAATAGCTTTACCGTGGCAGTCCTCGACTGATAATTGAAACAGTAGTAGTAGTAGTACAGTATCAAAAAATGTCGATGGCTCCTTAATATATTAATGTTATTAGCGTTATCAAACTTCAAGTTACTAAAGTCACCAGCTCTGGGATTGTTTCACCCTCCCCCAGGGCTTCGTTGCAATTTTTTTTCTTTATTGTGGTGTTTGTTTTCTAGTGGCCCTTTTTTATAATTTCGAGCCTCGTTGACACAGGTGAAGCCGACTAGGTGAATTGGGTGAACGTGGATCGAAAATATCAAAAAAGACGGGTGAGCTGGCTTATGGCTGGTTTACACGTATTAAGTAGATAAGTAGTTAACTAAATTTTAACTTAATTTTAAGTTATTTATTGCATGTAAACACACAATTTAGTTGCAAGTAGTAAGTTAAAATTTAGTTAAGTACTAAACAAGGAAATTAGAATTTTGACTATTTTCTGTTGAGTTGGCAGGCGGGGCTTGTCACTTGACACATTTCGGGCAGGTACTTCAAATTAAGTTAAAATTTAGTTACTACTTATCTACTTAATACGTGTAAACCAGCCCTTAGTAATAATGAACAGATATCATAACGTCGAATATCATATTATTATTTAATCTCAACTGCTGCCTAGCAAGACTAAGCATAATCGCATGAGAAAAGTAAAAGCTGCTACGATCGAAACGGTTTACACTTTACAGCCTTTCTTTTATTGCCCAGCTGTAACCTTAAAATATACATTTTTAAAGTGTTTAGCAATAAAAATTAACTATGTCATTTACAAAGATCTATGTTGATAAAAGTAAAAATAAGAATTGCTTACTTCATAGTATTAACAAAATAGGTTGTACATGTTTGTACCAAGCTTTTTGTTAGTTTTATTCAGAGTTTTCAGGATTTTTCAAAATTTTTGAATTATTCGAATAATATTCGAATTATTCGAGAACTTTTGTAAAATATTCGAATTATTCGAATAGTAAATTTGTCGAATAATAACATTCCCTAATTAAAGGGAACAAAGGGACATGAGGGAAAAAAAGCGACTTTGTTTTATAATAAGTATAGATATGCATGTATAAGTCTATATCGTAGGCGATTTTACCTAACATACTATAGAGCAGGGGTTCCCAAATCCCAAACTTATTTTGTCTACTGCCCACTTTGAGAATAAATTATTTTTACCCCCCCCCCCCCCCCCCCCCATTTTTTCACCTACTTAAAAACCACTATCGGTAGGTAATATGTAAACGATTTGTCTTATTACTTATTAGTAAGTTCACAAGTTTTAGTGGAAAGTCGAGAGCTCTTGCAGTTGGTGTCTCTTTCTAGCTAGATGAAACTATTTACCCCAAGCCTCTACACAACGCCCCTTTTTTTTTCTGGGTAGAGTAGCGCCCCCCTTTAGGCATACAGCGTCGATAAGGGGGCGTTATCGCCCACTTTGGGAAAGGCTGCTATAGACTATAGGGGTCATTCTATTCTACAGCGAAAAATCTGTTACTTGACAAAAAAGTACTTTTAACAATCTTGTATCAATAAATTTATGAGTGTAAATAATAGTAACCGGTGTGAACTATAACAACATAATAACACTTTTAAGTATATAAATTTACATTTTCATTAGTAACTTGATAGCTCAAAGTACCCAAACGTCACGCCTGTTATTTATTCTGTTACTTTCACACCTTAGCACATTGGGGCTACTTAAAAAAATATTTCTAAGAAACAATATCTTAGTGTTATAGTTAAAATAGTATTGAAATATAGTTGGCTTTATGATTTAATGAGCATATTATTCTTCTGAAGTATAGGCACGTTTTTATTCTTGATTCTACTCCTGTTACCAAATTTTCCATCATTTCTGTTATCAATTGTAATTTGAAAAAAAAAATATGGCGACAAAAGACGATGGGCAAAAATGTATGGAGCCTGGGACCATCCACCAATGGCATTGAAATATGTGTCATCGGATAGGTCTCTTGATTTGGAACAACAATTGCTAAGACACATTTGTTATTACAGCTGTCCGTTCCGAGTTATGAGACTTGTAAGTTCAGTTAACCACTCGACAGTGGCATGCAAAATGGCAGATTTGTCATGTCTGTGGCGCCCTGAGGGGGGTTTCGCCACACACCGACGTTTCTACACGACCAGCATACACTAAAACTGCAATTTCTTGTTCCTTGGTCTTGGTCTTGGGCTCCTGAGCCCATAAAAGGATCTAAATCATTTTTAAATTAAATTTTCTACCCTGAAAATAGTACTTTTATAATATATTTGTCAGTAATAATGTTATACAGCTGGTATAATTACTGGGTACCAAAATGTTCAGTAGATTTTGGGTCATATTTTAATAATAAACCACTATTTAGCGAGCTAAGAGTATTTATTTATAACTTTATAGTACTATTTACAAAATAATATCACTCAAGTCATGACTCTCATACAAATATTTTATAAAATCAACGATTTAAGTACAGGACAAAAATGGAGGCTGCCTCTCAAACAGCTTCAAGTAGGCTGTGTATTACATGATATCTTAAAGTCATTTCATACTCTAGGCATTACAATATTATATAAACAATAAATTAAGGTTATTATCTGGGTGGTACAAGAGTATCAATATTGTAGGTTCAGTAAATGATATGTAGGACTTTACACAAAAAGATATCTCTTTTGTTCATAAAAAATCCTACCTTGATACTAATGTAATTTACGAAATAAGTAGTAACTTTTATCCACAGAAGTTTGATTTTCTTATAATTATAATAAACAAAGTACAAAATAAAATCCTCCAAATTACATGAATTAAAGGAAAACTGAGTAGAAACATGAAAAGAAAACTTGCAAAAATGCGAAAATTTTCTTAAGTGACTGTAAGATTAGTATGGATAAGACCTTTTTCATCTAGTACTTGGATGCATTGTGCAAGCGTTTGTGACCCAAAATGTAACCCAAAATCAATGCCTCTTTTATTGCACAGCCAACTACTTCTATTTCAGTCACAAATATCACGCACGCGGGAGAGCCATGCTTCGGCACGAATGGGCCGGCTCGACCGGAGAAATACCACGTTCTCACAGAAAACCGGCGTGAAACAGCGCTTGCGCTGTGTTTCGTCGAGTGAGTGAGTTTACCGGAGGCCCAATCAAAAATAAAAATAAAATCCTGTATATTTCATAAATAAATATTTATTAACTCTTCGTAATATTCCATATATATATTTTTTTTAATCAAAAAGTAATAAATAAATTTCGACTCGCACTTGTCCGTTTATTTTTAAGTCTTTTTGTCTCAATGCCTCCTTTCTTGTAATCCAACAACAAAATGATTCCGGCTATTCCATGTTATGCGAACATTCTAATATCGGCCATTAAAACTCAGAGGAGGCGTCTGTGGGGCCGCCCGATACGGGTTGTCACCTGTCTGTGACGAAACCCTTTCGGGGCTCTAATCGGACGGTACTAGTTTTCGTCATTATTTATAAAATATAGAACGTTCTATTAGTGGTAGAGTTTAGTTAAACGAAACTACGTTAAATTATCATTACAGTAAAGTAATATGAACTGCATAAATATGTTATTTAATGTTCGAAAAGCCAAAATCATTGTGCGAGTAAGGGCCAGGCACGGGTTAGATTGCCGTTTTAACTCTTTTTGTTGTTCTACTTAGAACAACGAGTTGAACAACGAGTCCATCCCATTCTACCAGCTAAACGGTTGCTTCTGTAAATGTGAAAAAATTCATGGGAGTAGGAAATATGCTGAATTTAAAAGGATTTGCTTCTGTTAATGTGAAAAAATTTACGGGAGTAGGAAATATGCTGAATTTAAAAGGAAAACTATCACGGCTAAGAAGACTTAATAAGTTATTTTTTTAGTAATAGTCGGTCACCCAAACAAAATGTATTCGGAAAAGTAACTATATAAAGGAATTTTTCGATAAGATTCCTTTGAATGCTACTAATATGATGTTGTTACTTGTTAGTAGTGTAAAATACGTTTTATAAATGTAAATTCATTGACCGTACAAAAATGATCAAAAACTAGCGTTACAACGGAACCCTATATTGTGCGTGGCCCGATACGCACTTGGCCAGTTTTCTCTGAAGGATTTCAAACATAATATTATATTATGTACTACCAAAAAACTGGTTCCGAAGGTGCTGTGCGAGTCCTTTTTCCTTAGTTTCTGTAAACTGAGGAAAAATGGAGGAATGGCAAGTAATATCCATAGATTACAATAGCCGTTTTAAAACAATAATTAAACGTTCCATTGCGTGAATTCGCTAGAACGGCGAATTCGCTCGAATTCGCTCGAACGGCGAATTCGCTCGAACGGCGAATTCGCTCGAACGGCGAATTCGCTCAAATTCGCTCGAACGGCAAATTCGAGCGAATTCGATCGAACGGCGAATTCGCTCGAACGGCGAATTCACTCGAATTCCCCCGAACGGCGAATTCGCTCGAACGGCGAATTCGCTCGAATTCGCTCGAACGGCGAATTCGCTCAAATTCGCTCGAACGGCGAATTCGAGCGAATTCGATCGAACGGCGAATTCGCTCGAACGGCGAATTCGAGCGAATTCGATCGAACGGCGAATTCGCTCGAACGGCGAATTCACTCGAATTCACCCGAACGGCGAATTCGCTCGAACGGCGAATTCGCTCGAACGGCGAATTCGCTCAAATTCGCTTGAACGGCGAATTCGAGCGAATTCGCTCGAACGGCGAATTCACTCAAATTCGCTCGAACGGCGAATTTGAGCGAATTCGCTCGAACGGCGAATTCGCTCGAATTCGCTCGAACGGCGAATTCGCTCGAATTCGCTCGAACGGCGAATTCGCTCGAATTCGCTCGAACGGCGAATTCGCTCGAATTCGCTCGAACGGCGAATTCGCTCAAATTCGCTCGAACGGCGAATTCACTCGAATTCGCCGTTCGAGCGAATTCGCCGTTCGAATTTCGAATTTCGCCGTTCGAATTCGACGTTTAATTATTGTAATCTATGGATATTACTTGCCATTCCGCGAGTCCTTTTTCCTCAGTTTACAGAAACTGAGGAAAAAGGACTCGCACAGAGTTCCGAGCACGAAGGTGTTCGGAACCAGTTTTTTGGTAGTACATAATATAATATTATGTTTGAAATCCTTCAGAGAAAACTGGCCAAGTGCGTATTGGGCCACGCACAATATAGGGTTCCGTTGTAACGCTAGTTTTTGATCATTTTTGTACGGTCAATGAATTTACATTTATAAAACGTATTTTACACTACTAACAAGTAACAACATCATATTAGTAGCATTCAAAGGAATCTTATCGAAAAATTCCTTTATATAGTTACTTTTCCGAATACATTTTGTTTGGGTGACCGACTATTACTAAAAAAATAACTTATTAAGTCTTCTTAGCCGTGATAGTTTTCCTTTTAAATTCAGCATATTTCCTAGTAAATTTTTTCACATTAACAGAAGCAAATCCTTTTAAATTCAGCATATTTCCTACTCCCGTGAATTTTTTCACATTTACAGAAGCAACCGTTTAGCTGGTAGAATGGGATGGACTCGTTGTTCAACTCGTTGTTCTAAGTAGAACAACAAAAAGAGTTAAAACGGCAATCTAACCCGTGCCTGGCCCTTACTCGCACAATGATTTTGGCATTTCGAACAATAAATAACATATTTATGCAGTTCATATTACTTTACTGTAATGATAATTTAACGTAGTTTCGTTTAACTAAACTCTACCACTAATAGAACGTTCTATATTTTATAAATAATGACGAAAACTAGTACCGTCCGATTAGAACCCCGAAAGGGTTTCGTCACAGACAGGTGACAACCCGTATCGGGCGGCCCCACAGACGCCTCCTCTGAGTTTTAATGGCCGATATTAGAATGTTCGCATAACATGGAATAGCCGGAATCATTTTGTTGTTGGATTACAAGAAAGGAGGCATTGAGACAAAAAGACTTAAAAATAAACGGACAAGTGCGAGTCAAAATTTATTTATTACTTTTTGATTAAAAAAAATATATATATGGAATATTACGAAGAGTTAATAAATATTTATTTATGAAATATACAGGATTTTATTTTTATTTTTGATTGGGCCTCCGGTAAACTCACTCACTCGACGAAACACAGCGCAAGCGCTGTTTCACGCCGGTTTTCTGTGAGAACGTGGTATTTCTCCGGTCGAGCCGGCCCATTCGTGCCGAAGCATGGCTCTCCCGCGTGCGTGATATTTGTGACTGAAATAGAAGTAGTTGGCTGTGCAATAAAAGAGGCATTGATTTTGGGTTACATTTTGGGTCACAAACGCTTGCACAATGCATCCAAGTACTAGATGAAAAAGGTCTTATCCATACTAATCTTACAGTCACTTAAGAAAATTTTCGCATTTTTGCAAGTTTTCTTTTCATGTTTCTACTCAGTTTTCCTTTAATTCATGTAATTTGGAGGATTTTATTTTGTACTTTGTTTATTATAATTATAAGAAAATCAAACTTCTGTGGATAAAAGTTACTACTTATTTCGTAAATTACATTAGTATCAAGGTAGGATTTTTTATGAACAAAAGAGATATCTTTTTTGTGTAAAGTCCTATATATCATTTACTGAACCTACAATATTGATACTCTTGTACCACCCAGATAATAACCTTAATTTATTGTTTATATAATATTGTAATGCCTAGAGTATGAAATGACTTTAAGATATCATGTAATACACAGCCTACTTGAAGCTGTTTGAGAGGCAGCCTCCATTTTTGTCCTGTACTTAAATCGTTGATTTTATAAAATATTTGTATGAGAGTCATGACTTGAGTGATATTATTTTGTAAATAGTACTATAAAGTTATAAATAAATACTCTTAGCTCGCTAAATAGTGGTTTATTATTAAAATATGACCCAAAATCTACTGAACATTTTGGTACCCAGTAATTATACCAGCTGTATAACATTATTACTGACAAATATATTATAAAAGTACTATTTTCAGGGTAGAAAATTTAATTTAAAAATGATTTAGATCCTTTTATGGGCTCAGGAGCCCAAGACCAAGACCAAGGAACAAGAAATTGCAGTTTTAGTGTATGCTGGTCGTGTAGAAACGTCGGTGTGTGGCGAAACCCCCCTCAGGGCGCCACAGACATGACAAATCTGCCATTTTGCATGCCACTGTCGAGTGGTTAACTGAACTTACAAGTCTCATAACTCGGAACGGACAGCTGTAATAACAAATGTGTCTTAGCAATTGTTGTTCCAAATCAAGAGACCTATCCGATGACACATATTTCAATGCCATTGGTGGATGGTCCCAGGCTCCATACATTTTTGCCCATCGTCTTTTGTCGCCATATTTTTTTTTCAAATTACAATTGATAACAGAAATGATGGAAAATTTGGTAACAGGAGTAGAATCAAGAATAAAAACGTGCCTATACTTCAGAAGAATAATATGCTCATTAAATCATAAAGCCAACTATATTTCAATACTATTTTAACTATAACACTAAGATATTGTTTCTTAGAAGTATTTTTTTAAGTAGCCCCAATGTGCTAAGGTGTGAAAGTAACAGAATAAATAACAGGCGTGACGTTTGGGTACTTTGAGCTATCAAGTTACTAATGAAAATGTAAATTTATATACTTAAAAGTGTTATTATATTGTTATAGTTCACACCGGTTACTATTATTTACACTCATAAATTTATTGATACAAGATTGTTAAAAGTACTTTTTTGTCAAGTAACAGATTTTTCGCTGTAGAATAGAATGACCCCTATAGTCTATAGCAGCCTTTCCCAAAGTGGGCGATAACGCCCCCTTATCGACGCTGTATGCCTAAAGGGGGGCGCTACTCTACCCAGAAAAAAAAAAGGGGCGTTGTGTAGAGGCTTGGGGGTAAATAGTTTCATCTAGCTAGAAAGAGACACCAACTGCAAGAGCTCTCGACTTTCCACTAAAACTTGTGAACTTACTAATAAGTAATAAGACAAATCGTTTACATATTACCTACCGATAGTGGTTTTTAAGTAGGTGAAAAAATGGGGGGGGGGGGGGGGGGGGGGTAAAAATAATTTATTCTCAAAGTGGGCAGTAGACAAAATAAGTTTGGGATTTGGGAACCCCTGCTCTATAGTATGTTAGGTAAAATCGCCTACGATATAGACTTATACATGCATATCTATACTTATTATAAAACAAAGTCGCTTTTTTTCCCTCATGTCCCTTTGTTCCCTTTAATTAGGGAATGTTATTATTCGACAAATTTACTATTCGAATAATTCGAATATTTTACAAAAGTTCTCGAATAATTCGAATATTATTCGAATAATTCAAAAATTTTGAAAAATCCTGAAAACTCTGAATAAAACTAACAAAAAGCTTGGTACAAACATGTACAACCTATTTTGTTAATACTATGAAGTAAGCAATTCTTATTTTTACTTTTATCAACATAGATCTTTGTAAATGACATAGTTAATTTTTATTGCTAAACACTTTAAAAATGTATATTTTAAGGTTACAGCTGGGCAATAAAAGAAAGGCTGTAAAGTGTAAACCGTTTCGATCGTAGCAGCTTTTACTTTTCTCATGCGATTATGCTTAGTCTTGCTAGGCAGCAGTTGAGATTAAATAATAATATGATATTCGACGTTATGATATCTGTTCATTATTACTAAGGGCTGGTTTACACGTATTAAGTAGATAAGTAGTAACTAAATTTTAACTTAATTTGAAGTACCTGCCCGAAATGTGTCAAGTGACAAGCCCCGCCTGCCAACTCAACAGAAAATAGTCAAAATTCTAATTTCCTTGTTTAGTACTTAACTAAATTTTAACTTACTACTTGCAACTAAATTGTGTGTTTACATGCAATAAATAACTTAAAATTAAGTTAAAATTTAGTTAACTACTTATCTACTTAATACGTGTAAACCAGCCATAAGCCAGCTCACCCGTCTTTTTTGATATTTTCGATCCACGTTCACCCAATTCACCTAGTCGGCTTCACCTGTGTCAACGAGGCTCGAAATTATAAAAAAGGGCCACTAGAAAACAAACACCACAATAAAGAAAAAAAATTGCAACGAAGCCCTGGGGGAGGGTGAAACAATCCCAGAGCTGGTGACTTTAGTAACTTGAAGTTTGATAACGCTAATAACATTAATATATTAAGGAGCCATCGACATTTTTTGATACTGTACTACTACTACTACTGTTTCAATTATCAGTCGAGGACTGCCACGGTAAAGCTATTGAAGCAAATTTTTATCAACTTGTCGAATTATAGTTCACATATCGCGAGCTTCAAGCCAGAAGGGCGTATAAAAAAATGATCTTTTGTATTTTAACTACATATTTTAAAACTCTCAATATTACACTTACATCTATTACCTTCTTAAAAAACGAGTTTCTTTTAAATATACACCCTTCTGGCGTAATACCTCGATCGTGGGTATCGCAGGCACAATAGATTTTCAATTGTTATGCGACAGCCGGGTGCTGCTTGGGGATTGATGGGTTAAAGCCCGCGATATATAGTTATCACGGTAGACAAAAAAATTCAGAAAGCTTGAAAGAAGTCAATGGATACAGATCGTGAGCGACCATTACTGACGATACTGAAATCTATGACTGAAAGGAGTTTATATCTTCATTCGTCTTTAGGCAAAATAACGTCTAAAACATGGTCAACGGCGACGATGAATGGTCGTATACTCATTAGTTAGACTAAAAACAGATTTTTATGTATCATTAAAGATGTAGAATATTCATAAATATTTTTTTTTTCTGAAATAAACTTAGTTATGTTCTTATTCCATGTTAATTTTATGTTTGATAGCATTTTAAACAAAAATAAAAAATATTCTTAGTATTCGAATTATTCGAAAAATAATTTGGCGAATTTTCGAATAATAAAATCGTCGAATATTCGAATAAAATGAGTATTCGAATATTCGAATAACATGTCAGTGTTAGATAGCTCATTTATCGAGGAAGGTTATAGGCTATATTTTATCACGTTAAGACTAATAGGAGCGAAGAAATAGAGGAAAATGTGGAAAAAACGGGGGGAATTATTTGAAAGGGCTTATCTCGCGAACTACTGGAGCAATTTTTATGTTATTTGGCACAGATAAGAAGTAGACCACGTGAAGGATCATAGGCTATCGATTTTAATAATTTTTTCAGTGGCTACTGGCTATATATTTTATACCCGTGCGACGCCGGGGCGGGTCGCTAGTTATGTATATATACCCTCTACATGTTCGTAATAATTATATTATAGGTTATATTGTCCATTATTGAAAACATTGAGCAACATTGACGTCTAAACTCTATCAAATTTATTATGTGCCATTTTTCTTCTTCAAATGTTAGATAATAAATAGAAATGGAACAGTACAGAACTATCAAAATATGGTTTAACTTGGTTTAACCGTATGCGATTTTGATGGAAAGACTGCATTGAGCCCTCAAAATAGTTATCAGGTATTCAGATAGTGTTTAGCCTGAAAAAAGGTACGGTTATCTATTGTTCCCTACTTTCCATTTAATTAGAAGCGTGAAGAGGCAACAGACAGACATACACTTTCGCAATTATTAAGACGTATAAAGCATATTATCTAAATAATCTAAATTCTTATTTTAAAATGGTTAAATAGGCCAAAGTTCTCTGTTATTTCGCAGCTCGTCAGTTTTCCACGAGCCCGCCAACCAATTCGCGCCGAAGCATGCGTAATTAAGATACAAATTGAATTATGTCGATATCATAGGGCTTCGGCGCGGCTTCGGCCGGTGAGGTCACGATCGGCCTGACGGTAATTCGATTAGACGAGACGAAATACAGATTAAAAAATATAAAATACCTAGCTGACCCGGCAATTTAGCCATATAAATTACCTACTAGATGACGACTGCAACTCCGTTGCGCCAAAATTCATTTATTGCGCGGGAACCGTACATTATTATTCCGGGATAAAAACTATCCTATGTCCTTTCTCGGGACGCAAAATATCTCCATGCCAAATGTCAGCAAAATCGGTTCAGCGGCTTGAGCGTGAAGAGGTAACAGACAGACAGACAGACAGACACACTTTCGCATTTATAATATTAATTATTAAGGCCGTCCCCCGAGCAAATGACCTTGGCCATACATTTGCCGCGTTGCCGAGATCGCACCAAAACCGTATTTTTTTTACTTATCTGAGTTCAAAATTGAACTAAAAAAATTGAAACGGGGAATATGTAGTTTATTATATTGTCGATCTATTGGCGTGTGTTTCAAATAAAAGTAATTTGTAAATACTAAGGAGATGCTGAATGTATGCTTGAATTTTAATAAATTGGCTTTACCTTGGAAGCTGATATCATGAGTATAATAAATGAAAATAGAAAATTTAAAACGTGGAAAGGAATATTGAGACACTGAAGATTATTGCTGTATTTTTATTATAACTTTGTAGTTTTCAAATTATGAGTGTATAAGGCTCTAAATACGGGAAATTACGGATTCTCCGTAGGGAAGGCCCTTAAGTAATTATTAAGTATAGAAGAAAGATATAGAAGTATAAATTTCTAGTATCAACATAAAAAATCGGCCAAGTACGAGTTGTACTCGCGCACGAAGGGTTCCGTACTACCACTACAGAGCCAAAATATACTAAAAATAGTGTTTTTTGTATGGGAGCCCCCCTTAAATATTTAATTTATTTTATTTTTATTATTAAATTACAAATACCATTAAGTATTTTGTGAACATTTCAATTGCCTATGTGTTGCCGTTATTGATTTAGAGCAAAAAATAGCAACAAAATCACATTTGTTGTATGGGAGCCCCCCTTAAATATTTAATTTATTTTCTTTTTAGTATTTGTTGTTATAGCGACAACCAATATACACAATCTGTGAAAATTTCATAAGTCTAGTTATAGCGGTTCTTCAGTTACAGCCTGGTGACAGACAAACGGACAGACGGACAGACGAACAGACGAACAGACGGACAGACGGGCAGACGGACAGACATCGAAGTCCCGTAATAGGGTCCCGTTTTTACCCTTTGGTACGGAACCCTAAAAAGTACTTAGATTAAACCTATTCTCAGGCCTAACGAATGTACCATCGAAGAAATTGATTCATATACGCAGATGGCAGACCTACATAATTTGATCGGTAACGTCAAACCTAGCAGTGATTGGTACTACTAATATCATAGCATAGCTTTTCGAAGCAATATCAGTTCTAATACCTGTCAGGGAGGACTGGGAAGGAAAAATCCCAATAATTGATGTTCGCCCTGCAGCGATATAGTTTGGTTCAAGGATGGATCAAGGAAAGACAACAAAAGAGCAAACAATTAGAATAAAGAAAGCAAAAAATAATCGGCCAAGTGCGAGTCGGACTCGAGCACGAAGGGTTCCGTACCATTATAGATCAAAAATAGGCCAAAAATTGCTTTTTTTGTATGGGAGCCCCCCTTAAATTATTATTTTATTTAAATATTATTTTTAATTATTAAAGTACACATATAATTTAAGGCTTTTGTGAAAATTTCAAGTGCCTACTTGTTGTCATCGTTGATACCGAGCAAAAAATGTTTGAAAAAAGCCCCCCTTAAATATTTAATTTATTTTGTTTTTAGTATTTGTTGTTATAGCGGCAACAGAAATACAATATAATCTATGAAAATTTCAACTCTCTAGCTATTACCGTTCTTGAGTTACAGCCTGGAGACAGACGGACAGACGGACAGACATCGAAGTCTCAGTAATAGGGTCCCGTTTTTACCCTTTGGGTACCGAACCCTAACAAGCCCTGATATTGTTAGGGGGATGGTAAAAAAAAAGAGGCAAACATTAACCCAACCAGCTGACGTAGGTAGGTCAACTGCCTAGGAATCAATTTCCTCGATAGTACATAAAATTTTCATTAAAATCGGTTGAGACTTGAGCCGTTATGGAGGTGTTTGCGTACAAACACTGTGACACGAGAATTTCATATATTACTAGGTGTTGCCCGCGACTTTGTCCGCGTGGACTTCAGTTTATAGCGCGCGATGTCAACAAAATTGGTGTCAAAAGCTTTTATAAAAAACCCTGGTACCCCTTGAATGAAAACACCCAAAAACAGCTGTGCAGTGTGCACATAATATAACTTAATTCATTTTTTTTACTAAACTTTATTTACGCCAAATTTTAAAGTATATTTAGCCCCCCAATTACATATCTTTACCCATAAACTATTTAATTTTAAGAGAGTACTAATTATCAATTTAGGATGTTACATAATCACAATACCTACACCTCTTATAGAAAGACGTTTGTGTAAGCAATAGCGCGATGTAGGAGACGCACAGCGCCATCTATTATGAATTTTTGGAACTAACTTAATTTGAACAAATTTACGCATTTTCATCCCCTTACAACCCCTTTGTCTAGTTAAAAAGTAGCCTATGTCCTTTCTCAGACTTTAGACTATCTGTGTACAAAATTTCATTACAATCGGTTCAGTAGTTTTGGCGTAAAAGCGAGACAGACAGACAGACAGACAGAGATACTTTCGCATTTATAATATTAGTATAGATTAGGTCGCAGCCCGCAGGTCGAATGCTAACGTCAATGTTGATAAATTGAATGATGACCAAACACATTGTCCAATTTAGACAGCTAGCGACATCTAATAAGTAGAAAATATAGTTCAAACTAGTCTCAGACGTACGCTGTTTTGGTGAGCAGAGCCATCGAGTTTGTGGTTATGTTAACTTGTGTATAGCGACATCTAGTGTAAAAGTATAAAACGTTTTTAACACTTATAAATAAGTCATGAATTCATGATTTCGTTGCTTATTTTTAATTCATAATTAAAATTATTAAATTTAACAATTATAATAATTAAAAACAATTAAAATTAAATTCATTGTTCGGAGGTTTATTTCTTGTGGCAACATAACTTTTAACTTCAAGACTTTATTTGCTGGTAACACAGTAAACAAAAATCAAACATGGCGCGCGTTACCAAGATCCCGCAAGTGTTCAATTTCTTATTTTTTACATTAATTTTTATTAGTTGTTCTACGAAATTAGCTAGTGCGAACATCGAATTAGATGAAGACAACTGGTCCAAAATCCTCGATGGCGAATGGATGGTTGAATTGTAAGTATGAGACCGGTGTTTCGGCATCCACGGAAAACGTGCTAAAATCGCCAACTAAAACTAAAATTTTCTCACTAATTGCGTATTCATCACTAATTTGATCTTATTAGCTTGTATTTTGTGCGACGCGTAAATTAGTGGTTGTTTTGTTTATGCATTTTCCTAGAAAAGGTCATTAAACTCTAGAAGGTCACCTAGGGGCTAGGGTCCATAAAAGAACCGTTTTACAATGACGCATACTTGCATTGTTAGGATCTTAATTTAATTGGTATTTACTTAACCTTTACTTAGTTCTTACGTACTTAGCATCTTCTAGTAATATGTCATCAACCAAGAAACTTAGGACAATAGTTATATTTTAATTAGGTACCCACTTACTAAGTATTAGTCCAAGGATTTGGCAATCGCCCAAAAAGTATCGATTGGGTAATAAATTATTACAGACAACCTATAAGTTCTTCATAGATGTTACTGCTAGTTCAGTCTATACAATATTTTCTGTAGAAAATTCTATGTTCAAAAGAAACTTTTCTATTGTTTGGTCTAATCAGAAATCTTGTTACATTAGATTTTTACAATAATTATGTACTTCTACAGCAAAAATATAACTTTTTTGTAAAATTAGAGGGTCTAGGATCAGATTTTCAATAAAAAGTGAGGATTTAGTGTACATTTACAAAGCTACCCAATGTATATGTCGCAGCCCACTGGTTAAAATAGACGTTCAATCAAACAGCTAGCCCTTTGACTGAACAACGCCATTCAATCACACAGCTGTACGTCGTTAAGCCGACTTGTTGACTGCAATGTTTAACACTACACCTAGACAACGCTTTAGCCAACTGGTTAAATGGCAAATAACTAAGGTGACCAATTAGTTAATTATGTCATTCGAGAGAATAGGAAACCTTTTTGTAATTTCTTGGGAGATTTACATATATTTAGTTCTTTCTTTCCGAAAAACATTATCCTGAAACAATCACAAACACCGGCATAGTTGACGCCATTTTGTAAACAAAACGCACCTTTTTGTCCGTGGTGGTGAGCGCTGAACTAATACAATCAAACGGCGGCTTTTGAATCAGCTGTAGAGTTGAACGTTTTGTGCGACATAAATATTCAATTAAAAAGCTAGACCTGTGATTGAATGGCGTTGTTCAGTCAAAGGGCTAGCTGTTTGAATGAACGGCTATTTAAACCAGTTGGCTCCGACATATACAAAGGTAAGTTACAAGGTCTGTTCAAAGTACATGAATGGGAAAAATGAGTATAGGTCTACCAGGATAAGAATATGTCAAAAAGTTAGAAGATAAAATATTGACTGTAGCAATAACGGGGTAATTGGAATAAAACATTTTGATCCTTTTTTAGGGTTCCGTACCCAAAGGGTAAAAACGGGACCCTATTACTAAGACTTCGATGTCTGTCTGTCTGTCCGTCTGTCCGTCTGTCACCAGGCTGTAACTCAAGAACCGCTATAGCTAGACTTCTGAAATTTTCACAGATTGTGTATATCTGTTGCAGCTATAACAACAAATACTAAAAACAAAATAAATTGAATATTTAAGGGGGGCTCCCATACAACAAACGTGATTTTTTTGCTATTTTTTGTTCTTAATCAATAACGGCAACACATAGGCAATTGAAATGTTCACAAAATACATAATTATATTTGTACTTTAATAATTAATAATTAAATTTAAATAAATTAAATCATTAAGGGGAGCTCCCATACAAAAAATACAATTTTTAGCCTATTTTGCTCTGTAGTAGTACGGAACCCTTCGTGCGCGAGTCTGACTTGCACTTGGCTGATTATTTTCTTATAGCGGCTGATTCTGTGTGTGAAACATGCAAATATAAAAAATTTTCCAATGATCAAGAATATTTTTTGAAAATCTGCCATCCGAATTGCCATCAGATTTTGGTAGACCTATAATTGCCCCTATTTTATAAAATGTTGCTTAGCAACTTCGTACACTTAAGTCTTTATTTATATCAAACTAGCGACCCGCCCCGGCTTCGCACGGGTATAAAATATATAGCCACTGAAGAAATGATTAAAATTGATTGATTCAGCAGTTTTATATTCATTTAATACTACCCGTGGCCCGCATTGGTCGGTACCGCCGCAAAAGCTACGTCTCACAGGAAATTGGAGCCTTTTGCAGGGTATAGGAAAATCAGTAGGGATCATTGGTATTCTCGGTATATGAACTAATTCACCAGCTGCAGGGCCGGTAATAATCTTCGTTACTGCGCACCCCCGCCTTGGTAAGTTGGTAGCGCCCACTTCGAAACGGGCATAAATCGCAATTTTTAATTTCACCATAACTTCTAAACCAAACGTCCAATTTTAATCATTCAAACACTAAATATTATCTACATAAACTGTACTTAGTGATGAAATAATTAATTTTAATAAGGATTATCAGCATGAGTAAAATAAATGAGTTTAAATGTAGTCCAAAAAAATCAAGATTTTTAAATAAAAAAAAGGGGTGCTGAGCCTCATTTGACATAGATAGGTATAGTGTGTTGCAGACAATTTTGTAGATATTTATAAGATCTACATTTACTTAGAACATTGTATGGTTCTATCTTTTATAGTTTAGGCAGCGTACGCAAAATAAGTAACTTTTCTGGTTGATTTTTTTCACCTTGAGTCAGAAAAACCCAAATATCTTACGGAACCCTATATTTTCTACAATAAAAAGTAGCCTATGTTACTCGTAAATAAAGTAGCTTTTGAATGGTAAAAGAATTTTTAAAATCGGTCCAGTAGTTTATGAGCCTGTTCATTACAATTAAACAAACAAAGTTTACCTCTTTATAATATTAGTATAGACAACAAACTTTTTGAATTCTTTGGCATTCATTACACCGAAACTGCATGCTTCAAGCCCCAAGCGGTCGCATGTGACCGTGATAACAATAGAAATCTATTGTGTCTTGTTTTTTCCATGATCGAGGGATTAAAAGCATATTATTGAAGCTATTATAATATTGCATTAAAAGTGTAAATCGGGTACAGATATGTAATTTTGCTTATCACTACACAATAGTGTTTACAGTTTCTTTGGAATTTAAAAACAAATAGTATCTGATGTATTGTTTAAACAAGTAATGAAAACAAATTGGCAATTGCATTGTGTACTAGATGACAACCACAACTCCATTGCCCCTAAATGCGTTAACCATAAATTTTTCGATATTAAAAGTATCATATTATGTCCTTTCCTGGGGGCCGGGACTCAAAGTAGCTCAATTTCAGCAAAATTGGTTCAGCAGTTTTGGCGTTAAGAAGTAACAGACAGACATCCATTCGCATTTATAATATTAGTTTGGATTGAGAAAAACCTAATTATATTTATTAGTTGATTGCTCAACATACTTTTCAAACTGAATTCTTCTCTCACATTTAAACATTAGCTTCATATTATGTGCACTCATGTAGGTTGTAATTTGTATTTTGTAAGGTGTAGTCTAGAGCACTGGTCCCCAACCTTTTTTTCATACGGGCCACAAACATGTCAATGGACTTGGTTTCGCGGGCCGCAACAAAAAAAATTTAGGGTAAAAAAATAACGATCTTCAAAATTAGCGATTGAAAATTGGAAGAAAATTCACGACTTTCATGACGAGTTTACATTATTTTTCCGGTGGGCGTGAATTTCAAAATGGTTTAACCCTCCGTGTATGAGGTGGGGTATGACATACCCCAGCGCAAAAAAAAATTGATAGCATTTTTAAACGAAAAAAGTATGCGAGTTGGTTTCCTCAATAGCTGCAAATGAGACGTTGCTGCTTTAATTCCTACCAATTATTTAGTCCTATGTCTATCACCAATTCTGTTGTATGTGCTTAAAGTGCGTCTGGGTATCACATACCCCACCTAGTACATCACGTAGCTAAAAAGGAAAGTGTAAATTATTTTGTTTTTATTTATTAATATGTTTAATTTTGTGATTAACTTGATGAAATATTATTTTCTGGTATAAGTTTTGCTAAAAATGTCTCGGTTATCGGAAAAAAAAATTTACGAGCACCAACTGAAGAAAATGATGATTGTGACACTGAGCTAATGAATTATTCCGAACAAGAATCGGCTGGTGATCAAGATCAAATCAGTGATACCGGATATGGCCTATACTAATATATAGGAATACTGGGCACATTTGCAAAAAATATAATATGTCCATATTATGTATTTTACATACTAATTTTTGTGTCTAAATAACTGTCAATATTACGGAAACTTATGTGCCCAAGATCTATTTCATATTGTTTATTTTAAATTGATATTATAAATAGGTTAAAACTAGATAAACTATAGTCTTAGAAATTGAGAAGAATTTGATTGTAATAGTTTCCATTTGATTTTTGTACTGAATAAAAGATTTCATAGTTTATAGTTTGAAGAAAAAGTCAAGTTTTTGTACTTTTGCTTATAAAATATATTTTATTATGTAAAATTGAATTTATTTTACCTAAACCAATTCATTATTAGATATTTATATATGTTACTTATTAATTTATAATCACTAGGAACATTTTTTCGGATTTAACTGCCTTTTATTGTTGGGGTATGTCACACCCCACCTAGTACAGCATGGTGAGATTAGTCACCTAGTACACGGAGGATTAACATCACGCGGGCCACAGATAAAGTCCCGGCGGGCCGCGGGTTGGGGATAGCTGGTCTAGAGGAAGTGAGCCCACATTATGCAAAATACTAACAGGTTTGGCTGTTGACCTTGCACATAATATGAGTAATGAAGATTGCATGACTAATAATAACATTTACTTATGTTATTGTTTGTCATTTTTACTCATGTCTATTAAAATCTAGTCTTATCTTTGTAATGTAAATAACTAGATGCAATTTAAAATTGGCTTTTTTACTTGATACAATTTTTCTTGATAAATTCTTATTCCTAAAACAAAATCAATTTCAGTTCAGTGGATTTAGTGTGAAGATGTAACAGACTTTCGTATTTACAATATTATTATAACAATGCACATAGTGGTTTTAACAATCACAAAAAAATGTGTACACGTAACACAGACCAAATAATTGCCTTTATTAATATTTGTAGTTGTTGTTCTCTTTGATAGATGATACGAGGGCTGCTATTTATGTATCCGGAGCTGGCCACTTACAAGAACAATATTTAAAAAGTAATTACAACATTTGAAAATAGAACTCTTTGGTTGAAGAATACATTTTGTTTCATGTGACTGTCAATTATTTTTCCATTGTGGCGTCATTTTGAAAATTGCGTGTCTTCATTTGCCATGGATTTAACGCGTGAACATTTTCGTGCAATGATTTACTACGATTTTCGGCGTGGGCTAAATCAACAACAGTGCTTTATTCAACTCACCGCAACTTTTGGAGATGAAGCACCATCAAAAACCACTGTTTATCACTGGTACAGTGAGTTTAATCGTGGGCGGTCTATGCTCACGGATGAAAAAAAAGAAGGTCGCCCAAAAACAGCTGTTGTCCCACAAAATATAGATGCTGTGCGGGAACTAATAATGCGTGATCGTCATGTTACATATCGCGAGATAGAGGCGTCCTTAGGCATAAGTATGACGAGCATACATAAGATATTACACGAACATTTGGCTGTAAAAAAAATATGTTCGCGTTGGATTCCGCACAACTTGACAATCGATCAAAAACGGGCTCGTGTCGATTGGTGCAAAAAAATGATAAAAAAATACAACCGTGGTACGTCAAAAGCCGTTTATAATATCTACATAGGTGATGAATCTTGGATCTATGCATATGACCCCGAAACTAAACAACAGTCAACGGTGTGGGTGTTCCAAGATGAGCCGAAACCAACAAAAGTTACTCGTGCAAAAAGTACTTTGAAGCAAATGGTCGCCTGTTTTTTTGGAATTAATGGACATGTGGCTACAGTGCCATTAGAGAATCGTAAAACGGTTAATTCTGAATGGTATACGACCATTTGTTTACCAGAAGTCTGAAGAAATAAGAAAGGACAACCGACAACGCAGAATCATATTACATCACGACAATGCTAGCTGTCACACCTCAGCTGAAACAACTCAGTTTTTGGAGGGTCAAAAGATCGAATTGACTGGTCATCCGCCGTACAGCCCTGATTTGGCACCTAACGATTTCTTTTTATTTCCATACGCGAAGAACAAATTACGTGGTCAACGTTTTTCGAGCCGCGAAGAGGCTGTTGATGCGTTCAAAATGCACGTTTTGGAGATACCTCAATCAGAATGGAAAAAGTGCTATGAAAATTGGTTCCAGCGTATGCAAAAGTGTGTCGATCATCGCGGCGAATATTTTGAAAAGCAATAAAACCATATTAAATGATATATGTCTGTTTCTTTTTTAATTCCGGATACATAAATAGCAGCCCTCGTAGTTGCTGGATGATAGTGGTGCCAGATGCTGCTACTGATGCTGATAGTGATGATAGGAGTTAAAATGATACCTAGTTGATGCTTGATAATAAATAATGGGCCTTTTTTGATGTGAATTCTCAAATTTATACAAATATTATAATTTAAAACTGATGATAGGGCAAAACAGTGCTAGTTCATCAACACACTGAACCATACAATATTTTAATCTCATTCACAAATACACAATAGGATGACGTTAGCAATATTTTGAGCATTTCTTGATGTTTTCCTCTTCAAATTCCAGCTACGCACCATGGTGTCCGGCCTGCAACGCTCTCGCACCGGCTTGGAGGGACCTCTCCCAGAGGTCGCGAGCCCGCAGCATGCCCCTCAAGACAGCAGCGGTGGATGTCACCAAGTCCCCGGGCCTGAGCGGACGGTTCATGGTCACGGCTCTGCCTACTATATTCCAGTGAGTTTATTAGGGTTCCGTACCCAAAGGGTAAAAACGGGACCCTATTACTGAGACTTCGATGTCTGTCTGTCTGTCCGTCTGTCTCCAGGCTGTAACTCAAGAACGGTAATAGCTAGAGAGTTGAAATTTTCACAGATTATGTATTTCTGTTGCCGCTATAACAACAAATACTAAAAACAAAATAAATTAAATATTTAAGGGGGGCTCCTATACAACAAACGTAATTTTTCAAACATTTTTTGCTCGGTATCAATGATGACAACAAGTAGGCACTTGAAATTTTCACAAAAGCCTTAATTATATGTGTACTTTAATAATTTAAAATAATATTTAAATAAAATGATAATTTAAGAGGGGCTCCCAAAACGCAATTTTTGGCCTATTTTTGCTCTATACGGAACCCTTCGTGCGCGAGTCCGACTCGCACTTGGCCGATTATTGTACTTATAGGCCCCAAATTAACACATAGCCTGCTTTTATTTTTTTAATCAAATAATCCCATGGGATACTGTAATAACTGCTTTCGCAAGGTAGTATATGCACACAACTTAAAGATCCTTTGTAGAAACTCAAAGGGCGGCAGGTGTTCAAGGTTTACCATGTATATTATGTCACTGTTTAATCGTGATCTACCTGTAACGATTCTTATGATTACTGAAGAAGTTTAACTTAAAAAATTAGTTAATTTCATCTGCGGCTAACAGTGACTCAGCACTGTTTCTTCCTTAACAACTCTTCAATCTATTCCAGCGTGAAAGACAGAGAGTTCCGTCAATACAAGGGTCCCCGTGACGTGGACTCCATGCTGGAGTACGTTGAACGGTCTCGGTGGAAGCAGACGGAGGCCGTACCATCGTGGAAGGCCCCGCACTCCATCCAGATGGGACTCGTCGCTCAGTTCTTCAAACTCAGCCAGGCTTTACGAGTAAGTTATGCACAACCGTACTTAATTTCTTTATTATAAAAAATACGTGTGGCACTTGAGGACTGCCGCGGCGAAGCTATTGCATTTTTAAGCTATTGCATAGCTTTTATCGCGGGCTATGAGCGCGACGACCGAATCAAAAAATTCCGTAACGGAAATAAACCTAACACCCTCCCCTCCACCCCTCGGTGCCGTGCATTGTCTAACGTAATTTCAGTTCGGCAGACTTCGGCGCGGTGTTTGTGTGGTTGCGAGTGGACGTAATTCATTAGTTGTTATTCTTATACGTCTAGTCGCACGCACACAAACACCGTGCCGAAGTCTAGCAACGCGCTACCGACAGGTCGGAATGAATTGTGTTAGGTATTTTTCGTTACAGAATTTCTTGATTCGGTCGCCGCACTCCAAGCTATGCAATAGCTTAAAAATCTTAATCATCATATTTATTCAACAATTCTACTTTTACAATTTAGCATTAAATATCTGCCTTTGTACCTATATGTGCATTGACTTTTTAAATAAATACTACGTACGACCCGGCAAACGTTGTTTTGCCATATAAATAATTTTTAGTATGAAAAATAGATGTTGGCCGATTCTCAGACCTACTCAATATGCTCACAAAATTTCATGAGAATCGGTCAAGCTGTTTCGGAGGAGTACGGGAACGAACATTGTGACACGAGAATTTTATATACTTATAAGATTTTATCCGAAAAATTATCTTCTTTACAGAGCGTCCACAACATGCTAATGGAGACATACGGGCTGCCTACGTGGGGTTCCTACCTGCTGTTCGCTCTGGCCACCATCTTCATGGGAGCACTGCTCGGCTTGTTGCTCGTCTGTGCGATTGACATGCTGTACCCACCGAGGAGGGTGCAAGTTAGCAAGGAGGAAGCTAAACTACGGGGCAAGGATGATGAGGTATGCTTGTTCACATGTGTTTTTGGAACAAAGTTCCTTATCGCGCGTTGCGAAAGGGGGCTAGACTGAACGACACTTGACCTCGACACTTTTTTTTTTAGTACCTGCATAGTACTTAGTAGTAGTGGGGAGCCCTAGAACATTTTTTTTTTTTTTATTACTAACAAGCAAATTTTTGAAGTGAAAACTTCTTTAGCGGCGTTGAGCACTTTTGTGGGATGGGTAAAAACTGAAACTCGCGTCAGATTCTCGTGCTGATCGAAAAACCTTGGAAAAACCGTAAGACGGTTGGAGAGTAGTGTTTTGTGTCGAACTCGAACTCGAATTGATTGTAAGGGTTTCGATTAATTAAAAAAATCGATTTTCATAAAAAATGGGTTTAAAAAAATGCACAACGTTAATAATCAAGTTTTCACTTCTGCCGGCACTCCCGAAGTGCAACCCGTCTTTTTTTTGTGATTAGCTTTATTTTGATAGGACAAACAACTTTTTTATCTGCCAAAAATCTTGAAAGTGGTAGCTAACAGAGATAAAAAGAATTCATACTTTGATTTGATGGTCCTAAAATATGGATTGTTCTATTTGTAGGACAATGTTACTCTTAAATTATATAACTATTAACCTATAAAATATATACAAAAAATCAGCTGGTAAGGGTTCCGTTTTAGGGTTCAGTAGTCAACCAAGTTTTGTTGATTACAGAGCCCTAAAACGGAACCCTAACTTCCAATTTATTACATTGCATTGGAAGAATCATTTAACAAAAACATTGTATAAAAAATATATATCTGTCTGTCTGTATTGTCGACAATCTCATAACATTTATTCACAAATAACCCTTGATATTTTCAGGAATTAATAAACGACGATATCGTGGACGACGCAGCTAGCAGCGACGCTGAGAAACATTCTCCGAGTGATGTAAGAACTGTCTCTTCTACTAGTCAACGGTATCCCGCGGTCATCGTACATTTTCTTGAGAAAAAAGTATATTTTGTCCTTTCCCCGTGGTTTGTACTCTATGGCAGATTTCATCAAAATCGGCACAGTAGTTTATTGAGAAACGTTTATGTAAACTATTTGTTATTATGTTAAAATGTGTTCTTATTTTTCTACTTACATAATAATATGTATTATATTATTAAAAAAAAACTACTAATAACTAAGGCATAATTCTAACTAAATACAAGATGTGCTAATATTTGCCTGGCAGACTTGAAATGTTGTCACCAATTGCTATTTTCTAATTGTGTGAATTTCCAGTGAGCGGGCCCCTAGACGCGCAATTTTATTGTTAATATCACACATTGCGTAAAATTTTTGACCATCTGGGGTTGATATTGAACATCGTGCGCCTTCAATCTGATTGTCAAATAAACTGTTCAATAACATTGAAGCGTGATATTCACAATACAGTTGATCGTCTAGATAGGGACTAACACATTTTTTATTGGAACGAAGTTCCTTATCTCGCGTTCGGCGTAAATCTTGAAGGCTAGACAGAACGACATTTGACCTTGATTTGACCTCGACACTTTTTTATTAGTACCTGCATGGTAGGGACAGAGGGCGTTGATAGTAAGTATTCCTAAGTGTCAACTAGATGGCGTTTTTTTAAAATAAACAGCGACGCGTTGTTAGTATTCCTGGGCGTCAATAGATGGCGTTTTTTTAATAATACAGTTTTTTTTAACATAAGAAATAACTTCGTTCCATTCGGGTGTCCTTTGACACCTCTTAAGTTTTTTAAAATTTATGTTTCTATTTTCAGACATCAGAAGATGACAAGGAGAAGGAATCCGGAGACAAACCCAAGGCCGAGAAGACGGAAGTCCGCAAGAGGCGGCCCCGGAAGGATGACTAAACACCTTCCTTATTGTGTGTCGGTTAAATATTTGACCAAACATAAGTGTCTAAACACACTAGGCCGAAGTTACGCGGCGTAAATTCAGCATGATTACGTCTGCAATGTCAAACGCATACAAAATACGGACGGAACGCGACGGAATAGTGCGTCATCGGTAATTTAAAATACATTGTGGGCGTAATCATGCGGAATTTTCGCCGCGTAACTTCGGCCTAGTGTGTTTAGACACTTACTACTCAATAATAAAACGGTTCTTAAATTAAGTATTACTAAATTCACTGATTGTCATAAAAAGAGCGAAGTATATAAGAGCGATCGCTGCTTCGTTGTGTTGCCGCAGCGGCGAAACAATTTGCGTTGTGTCGTCGCAACGTGTTATTGTGACGCAACGGACAGACGATAAAATGGGAGGGTAAACGCTCTGCGTTGTTACAATCTTGTGTTGTGTTATCGCGCGTCGCCGCAACGCAGCTGTAATGCGTTGTTACGACGCAACGTCGTTACAACTGTGTGCTGTGTAGCCTTTATCTAATGTGATAATAATCAGTTGAACATTATACATGGGTAAACGCTTGGCCATTTTGAGCGTTCAGCCATGTATTTTGTTAATCTGTAAAAGTGGGCCTAAGCCAGACATGGAAGAGATTTAAGTACGACTTAATTTAAGTTGCCTTTCAGTGTACCGTTAGTTTTCATAGTAATTTCACGTTACACATTTTAATCTTATACATTTATTTCTCCAACTTTCTCTATTTCTTTTTGTTTTGTAGAAGATCTCTATCAAAAATATTTGCTTAAGTTTTCTGTTATCTCAGATTGAGTATGTTAGGCCGTATTTCCACCTGCAAGACAACTGTCGCGAGAAGTGTCTGACAGTCTATCTGACAGCAGCTTGCAAGTGCAAACCCCGTAGCTTGCTGTCGCGACAATTTGTCAAGCGCTTCCTGCGAGTAGTTGCGACAGCATGTCAGGAGTCTGCGACAGATCTCGCTGCTATATCTCGCAGCAAGTTATCGCACGGCTTGTGTTTTTGTTTAAAATAATGATATAGTTCCTATCGCGACATACGTAAGCTCTCGTGTGTAAATACCTCCGCGATAAGTTGCAATAGTATTATACGCGAGCAAGACATTTATTGCAGCAATAAATTGCAGGAATTAGTATGAAATGTAAACAATATTGCAAGAAACTCGCGCAAGACTTCCGCGAGTTTGCTTGCAGGTAGAAACACGGCCTAATGTCTTATTTAGTCAGTAATAAACTGACTTTAATGTATTTTGAGTTTACATACTGTGTAAGCTAGTTTAAGAAATTAAAGCCTGACCAAAAAAATAGAAAACCTGCCCTGAGGGCGCTAAATGAACTATGAATATGGCAACATCTAGTACAGTGATACACTTGCGAATTGGCTAGTGTACAATTTTTAGCTAGTGTTTAATATAGACTAATTTTAATATAGACTATACAAAACCATAGCATTTATGTATAGTTTTAAAGTATATAGGCAGTTTAAAAAAGTACAACTTCATAATTTCATTATTAAACTTTTATTTAAATTATTCATCAAACTCAGAATCTAAATATTCAACACATTCATATATTATTTCATCTTCATGGTCAGATTGTAGTGGTTCAATGTCAGATATCTCTGACTCATTGCCACTTGTGGATGTTTCACTGTCATTGCCGCCAACATTTATGATAAATTGTTCAATTTCTCCATCAATTACTGGTCCCCTTTGCCTATATTCTTTTTCTATTTTATTTGTATGATCACAACAATTACTCCATGTATCGGCAGTAATATCCTATAAGAATAATTTAAAATCAGTAATGGTAAACAAAATATTTAATTTTATTTTTGTCGAAATATGTGATATTTACCTCAAAACAGTTTTTTACAAGCTGCATGAATGTGATATTGTCTAAACCAACATTCTTTGTGGCAACCTTCCCTTTTACAATACCCCATATCATCTCAATAGGATTGAGGTCACAATGATAAGGAGGCAGTCTTAATATTTTGTGACCATAATCCTGTACTAAACTATCAATTTCATATATCGGGTCAGGTTTGTTTTGATTGACTATAACCATTAGCATACTTTTGGTGGCATAAGCAGGGTAGGCAATATCATTTGATGTAAGCCATTCTGCAATTTCATGTTTTCTATTATTCATGTTTGGTGGCTTGTTAATTTGGCTAGAATGATATCTAGCATTGTCCATGACTATACAGGTTGGTTCATGTAAATTGGGTATTAATTTATCCAATACCCATTTTTTAAAATTAACTTTATTCATGGCTTCGTGGAAATCTTCTTTTTTTTCTTTGTCATTGTAAATTAATAAAGCATTCGGGACGAACCCAGTCTTGCCGCCACAATGGACAATCACATATCTTTTGCCTTTAGCAACAGATTTAGACACACCAGGCTCATTTTCACTTTGCCAGCATTTTGCATGATTGAGAGAAGTATGAATATAGCTTTCATCGAGGTATACAACTGGCATACCGCTCTCCTTTACATCTTTGATTTCTTGTAGATATTTATCCCTCCAAGCTACTATATCATACCGCTCCATAAGAATTGTCCTTTGGTTTCTACATTTTTTAAATTTATAACCTAATTTGTGCAAGAGTAAACGAAGAGACTCTCTGCCACCAACAAAATTTATGGATTCTTTCAGAGCTGCAAGCAACCGCTTCAAACTCGGTACTTCTTTTCGGACGGTATAAAATTCTTGTATTTTATGCCTAATTGCACAGAGATCGAAATCATCCAGATTGATTTTCTTTTTTGTTTTCGGTTTATTTTTCTTTGGTGTAGAAAATACAACTGAAGTCTGACCTTCTCTTCGTATTTTCATTACGGACGATCGGGATACACCTAAAAACAGAACTTTTAAATTAAACTAATCACAAATTAGCCAATTCAAATTGCACACACTATATGAGGTACCTACCAGTCATGTTGACAACAAGGTCCGTGATGTTATTTAGAGGAATAGAGTCCATTCCTTCAGACTTTCTTTCCGACAAGTAATTATTGATATTATAAATAACTTTTCTTAGCTGGCTTTTAATAGTTTTCGGCATTATATCGCGTAAATAACCCACTTGTCTAAGAAATATATCACGCACAATCGAGAACACACTTTGACAGATGACAATTATGACATCTCATAAAGATTATTGCCAGTTGAAGAAATTAGTTCCAGTAATTTTCCGCAATATGGCGAGGTTTTTTATTTTGTTGGTCGGGCTTTACAGAATACTTAGTAATACTCAAAATTTTGAGATGTTATTTCAATGTTCGTAAACAAAAAAATTATGAGATCTTGATAAATCAGTGGTACTCAACCTTTTTTATACGGGCTATAAACATGTTTTGGTCTTGGTGTCGCGGGCCGCAACCAACATTTTTTACGGTTAAAAATATAACGTTCTTCTATACGTTATATTTTCGAACGACTTTTTCTATTTTGCCGGTGGGTGTGAATTTCAAAATTTAACTTCACGCGTGCCACTGAAAAAGTCCCGACGGGCCGCTGGTTGAGTATCGCTGATTTAAAAGTCCTGATAGACGTACGAACTTAAAGCACGCGGGTTTTAAGTTCGCGAACTTACTCGGCTCGACGTCGGTGACACACGAGAATAGCTTTGTCCACACTGGGCCTTTTTTTGTTAGCGAATGTGAGGCATGCCCCTGACGCGCGTTGAAATCGAAGCGCTCGCTATGACACTTCTTTCAACGCGGGTGGATTTTGGCGCATTCAATTATTGAATATGCCAAACGAAAATTGAATAAAAAGAAGATGACGAAAATTGAAGATGAAATTGCATAATGTGGACATAGCTAATCGCTCACACTGGATTACCATGTCCCCAGACTCGCGGCTCGCGGCTCTTTGCTGACACACAGGCGATTAAGATCGTCGAGCCATAAGTCCGCGTACTTACTCGCACGTCTGTCACCCCCCTTAAATGTAATTATGGCAAACTTTATGCATACTATACAATAAACACAGCTCAAAACATGCATTTATACAAATACGTATTTCTCTAAGTACTAATTTCACCCTGTTATTTGGCATCTCTTTCGAATAGTGGGAAAGACATGATATTAACTAATATACTGTCTTTTTCACTCAAGTTAATCAAGGATTAACTTTAATATTAGTGAAATTGGCACTTATTTTACTTCTATCTTTTAAATTGTAAATCGTTATACTACATCTATACTTATTGCTAGAAGTTTCTACAATGGTAAGACTTCTTGATAAGATTTTAATTTTTTAAGAAGCTACTTTGACATCCGCACTTAGATTAATTTAGTGATTTCTTAACTTTATTTTAATGAAGACTGAGAGAAAATGTATGAATTTTATGTACTATCAGAGAAGTTGGTTCATAGACAGATAACGGACCTACTTAACCCATCAACTCCCAAGCGGAACCCGGGTGCCGCATAACATTGAATATCTATTGTGTCTGTGATTCCTACTAACTCAGCAGACATTTGACATTGAATTGACATAACCCGAACCCGACAAAATGATGTGATTCCATCATCTGCCTGTGTCCTATGAATCAATTTCTTCGATGGTACAAATCTACATTAGAGCCCCGCAGACTAAAGACTTTTAGTCGGCCGATAGTTTGACCAAATTATGGTTTCACAACATTATTATCGGCCGATACAAATCGTTAGTGTGCGCACCTTCATACATCTTCGTACTGATTAAGCTTTCGAACAAACTATCGGCCGACTAAAAGTCTGCAGTCTGCGGGGGCTCTTAAAGTTAAGTCATTAAATATTTCTGAGTGCATCCGTGAGAGTGGGTGTCTATCTTCTATTATTGAATATTTTACGCACCAAAACATTCTAGGTTTAGTTCACACGAGTATTATTTTAGTTCACATTCCTTGTGGCTTATTGTTAATGTTTTTTTTCATGCAATATTTTGTTTAAAATCTGAATATTGCGTCTTCAATCTCCAATTTTGATATCCCCTCATAGGTATATTCTGTTCAGAATATTTTTGATCTAAGTTGAGAATGGTAAAAATTATATGTAATACCAAATTTCAATGTCTTTATTTATATACCTAATTCATCGTGTATTAAGGAAATACAATGGCACCTCAATTTGGTCGGCTTTCAATTGAAATTTACTTTTAGATCAGAATTATTCTGGACGGAACAAAGTATGAATGTATTATGTAAGGCTGGGGAAATAACTTAATGAACCTCTAAATCATTGTAATATTTATATTCGTGAAATTAATCTAATATTTAAGTGTTGGAATCAACAAAAACAATTTTTGAAGTATTAATAAATAGGTTTAACCTAAAGTCTTAATAAATTCAATGTTAAACAATTTTAATTGTTCAAAAGTGTAATTTTAAATGTTGTTTTTTGTGTTTTTATAATATTATAATGTTTTTGTATGATATCGCCGATGGTATAAGTTTTAGTACAAAACTGGATGAGTTTTATTCAATAATAACTTTTATTTTCAAATTCAAAAACAGTAAGTTTCTAATTTTTTATGCTTTGTAAAGTAGTTTACAAAACTGCCTTGTAAAAAGACTTTCAAAACTGTAACTAACTAGTGATATGCTTAATAAAATTATTTATAAAATGACGTGTTTTTCTTTTGAACCTTTTTTTAAATGTAAGGCAAAAAACATTGAGGTATACTAATAGGCCTTATATTTTGACAGTTGATAATTTGTCAATTCACAAGAATTAACACAAAATATTGGGGGTAGTCACAAGAAAAATCTTAGAATTAGTGCGTTATCCGAAAAAATTGAACACATACACCTTCATACGTTATGCGCTCCTGGTGCTTCATAATTTAAAACAAATGGACTACCCTATTAATTTTCCAAAATTAAACAAAATATTGAGGGTAGTCACAAGAAAAATCTTAGAATTAGCGGGTAGGTCGAAAAAATTGAACGTAAACACCTCTTCATACGTTATGCGCTCCTGGTACTTCATAGTTTAGAACAAATCAATAGGGGTAGTCACCCCTATTGATTTATCAATTCACAAGAATTGAAACGAAATATTGAGGGTAGTCACATGAAAAATCTCAAAATTAGTGGGTACGTCGAAAAAATTGAACGTAAACACCTCTTCATACGTTATGCGCTCCTGGTACTTCACAGTTTAAAAACAAATGGACTACCCCTATTAATTTGTCAATTCACAAGAATTGAAACGAAATATTGAGGGTAGTCACATGAAAAATCTTATAATTAGTGGGTAGGTCGAAAAAAAATTACGCAAACACCTCTTCATACGTTATGCGCTCCTGGTACTTCATCGCTTAAAAGAAATGGGCTACCCCTCTTAATTTGTCAATTCACAACAAAATATTGTGGGTTCACAAGAAAAATCTTAGAATTAGTGGGTAGGTCGAAAAATTTAACGCAAACACCTCTTCATACGTTATGCGCTCCTGGTACTTCAGCTTTTAAAAAAAAAGTCGTGCGATTATTCAAATTTGTATTTATTTACATGAAACTTTAAGATAAATTGTAATATAAGTCAATAATTTAGATTTTACACAGTATAGGGAATATAAGGTTTAGTCTAATAGTAGTCAGTTAAAAACTGAAACGCCTCATACAAGCCTTGGGTATAAAGATGATCAAATAATATAAGAAAAATAATTAAAATAATATAAATATAATATCTTAATTTTAAGAATATTAGAGATTTTTTATTATGCCATAAATAAAATTTAGGGAAAATCAGGGTAAGTGCAGAAACAGGGTAAGTACAGATAATTCAAATTAAATTATCCAATTGGAAACTCTCAAAGAGATTTAATGATGACTTAACTTTAACGAAGTGTCTGACAGATAGTGTGGAGTTCGTCAAAATGTTCATTGAATAAAAATTAATTAAACATCAAATCTTTCTAAGTGTGTCCATTGCCCTAATACAACAAATAGGGTAACTCTGGATAGTACAAGTTAACTTGAAACATCTGTACGAATACCCTGTAAATGAATTTACCCTGAATACTTCATACACAAAGCAAAGAAATTTTAAAACTAGAATAAAACATAAACATCGAAG
This sequence comes from Polyommatus iphigenia, assembly GCA_963422495.1. Taxonomy (NCBI): domain Eukaryota; kingdom Metazoa; phylum Arthropoda; class Insecta; order Lepidoptera; family Lycaenidae; genus Polyommatus; species Polyommatus iphigenia. The sequence continues at coordinate 3,794,232 of OY730179.1, read as the reverse complement.
GGTTACCAATATTTTAAAATTGCTCATTTATTTACAAAGTATTCATTTTTTTTGAGATCTTAATTCATTCTAGAATATTTCTTTAGACCCGAGGCTAAAATCAAATCCATCAAGCTGTTAACAATCTACAATAGGACCTTGTTTTCTAAACTTTTTGATTACATTATAAAAAAACCACAAATAAAAGTGCAACAAAAATTTTAGTGTTTGAATAATTTTAAGGGTCTATTTCACCACTTTCTGATAAAGTGCCGGATAGGCTATCCACAACTTTTTTTACAGATTTTCGATACTCTGTCAAGTTGTGGATAGCCTATCTAGCACTAATCGGGAAGTGGTGAAAGTGAAACAAGCCCTAAAAGATTTTTGACATATTAAAGGTTAGTAAAACTGGACTATAATATGTTCAAGGGCGTCGCCAGCCGATGGTGCAGGGGGGGGGCAAGTTGACTTTACCTACTACAATTCATACTTTTCTCATTCTCTATGAATTAGAGTGGAATTGGTGAATTCATTCGAGTTTCGACGTACGGGAATGATTGTTCAAGGCTTGAACTTCAAGCAAATCAACTCAAAGACTTAGGAGTTGGGACTTTGGTTGCATTATATTTGGCAACTTTTTAAGAATCTCTAGGGGGGGGGGGGGCAGCTGCCCCTCCTGCCCCCCCTTGGCGACGCCCTTGAATATGTTTATAATATTACAAACACTTTATAATACTTTTGACTATAAATACTTTGACTTTCAAAGTTTAGAAAAACAAAGTAGCCTATATTCGAAAATCTATAATACATAGATACTTGATATAGCTTATGTGTCATTCTTTAATACTCCAGCTTATAACATCTTAGTAAACCTGTAATAGTAATGTCCACCAAATCAAAAATTATAATTAATCCTTCGACCGGGGATTCTTGGAAATGCTATTGTATTCTATTGTTGTCGCGATCACCGGTGCTCTTATGGGGCTTGAAGGATTAACAGAGGCCGGCTAAACTACGCCTTGTTTAATCAATGTCAAACTACGCCCTTTACGAAACTACGCCTTACAAAGGAAGAGCTGATTTGTTCGTATGTGTGTATGGCAATTGGCATAGCTACATACTATTTTGGTTACATACTTAACCGGTCCTAGTTTATGTTTGACAAAATTCTGTCTACATAATATTTTTATTTCGTCTAAGAATATTATTTTGTTTTGGTTACACATTCCTGCATACAGCTTTTTAAGTATTATTATAGGTTTACTTAGGTGTTATAAAGATAGTATACATTTTGTTCAAATATTTATACTGTGCACTTTCGTTCTGAAAATAAATTTGATATTATTACCAAAATTTTCGCATACAAGAAGCTACAAAATAATTATTATATTAAACTACAAAGAAAGTTGTTAATTTACGCCAAAATATTAAAAAGTTAGTTTACGCAAGAGAACAAAATACTTTTGCATTGAAATGTACACAGTATAAATATAAAAGACTACACATATCTAGATGGAACTTTGTAACAATATTACTTCTCAGATCCGACTAAATAAATGCCGTTCACATACATTTTAAAGTATACTGCAAGCATAGGAGCAAAGAATTCAAATATTTTAATGATAATATTCAGCAGCCTTTTATGGTTCAAAGTTTTACATAAAGGAGTTAAATTCTGTCAAAGAGCACTTTACTAATGACCATACTTAGAGGCATTTAATAATTACGTGATTTTAATTTAATGAAAAGTTTGACAGAAAATATGGTATAGTTTGTGTCAAAATCTTTATTAAATTAAAGTTAAGTATCATTAACTCTATCAGTGCAGCCGTAGGGGTTTTGGTGTGTAAATATTAGTTTACCATTTAAAATATTTGAAACCTTTACTAGAGTACAGAGCGATAATTTTGAATATATTTCATATAACTTTGTATTAAAACATAATATACTTAGTTTGTTCGCGTCATGAGCATAGTATATATATGTTGTCACTATTACTTTACTAAAAAACTGTTAGTGACGCAATAGTAATTACAGTTAAAACAAAAAATACGTTTTAAAATTGATGCATACTATTCACAATATTTTAACTGAGGAATTGAAGACTTGTAATACCCCCATAATAATATTTATTTATTGCTCTATTTCTAAAGGTATATGGCGTGAAAGGTATTACAAATAATTAAAAAGGGGGAGCCAAGTCTCAAAAGTCCCCCTTTACGATTTTCATATTTTTAACCCCCTTGCTAAAAATATTTTGTCTCTTTTGTATTTTAAAAGAGCTTTGTAAATCGGCTATTTTTTAGCAAGAGAGTTGAAGAAAATAACACCCATCTTTTTTGTCGGGGGTTAAAAATACCAATACGAAGTCAGTTCGATTCTTAAACTAATCGTTCAGATCTTTGGATGTTAAAAAGCGGAAGGTACAAAATAATTATATGCTAAAAATCTCAATTTGCTAAATTATACTTAAATTAATTACAAAAAAAACACAAAATCAAACAAGACTAGATTTTTAAAATTAACTTAAATTACAATAAAATTCTCACAAAATCGTGAATTAATACTTATATCCCGAATTTTTGGGATAATATAATTTCGGGTTAAGGTTTTGAATTTTATGTTTAACTAGGTTTAACTTAATAAAAAATCCATAAGACACTCAAATATTATGCCAATAAAATAAAATAAAATAAAGATACATTTATAAAGATACATAAGACACTCAAATATTATGCCAATAAAATAAAATAAAGATACATTTTAGCTATAAATCGCTTTTACAAGCCCCTAAATACACAAAATTCAAAACTTTAACCCTCCTTTATAATATCGAGACGAAAATTTCTTCACGGGAAGACGCTATACAATATCTACGTACGAATATATAAAATCACGTCGTCGTAAACATACCAAATGTACGTAAAAAATTGGTCGAAAATTCTCGTAACTGAGCTCTTAGTCAAGTTGCATTCGACAATTTGAGAGTTTGATATCAATTATGCCTAACATAATAATATGTATTTAACGTCGCTTTCAAAATTATTGAATGCAACTTGACTACATGCCCTGGATCAAAATGGATACTAACCGAAAATCTAATGATGGCAGTGTAATTATATTTTATATACACGCTTTATGTGGGTTTAATTCCATAAATTTTAACGCTCATGACTCTTGCTCTTTGTTATTAAAATCCCCATCACGTTAACGAAATCCCCCATATGTTAACGAAATCCCCTTTATGTTAATAAAATCTCCTTTTATGTTAACAAGCCCCCCTTCTAAAAACCCCTAGAAAAATGGACTCCCAAGCTTCATTGCTTTAGCGTAAGCATTTATACAGTACAGTTTTAGCTTTCAACTATATTTGCGTTAGCGATTCAAACTTTACAAATATGGGTGTTTCTACGTATCTTTTAAATATCAAAATAAGAGATTTTTGTACTAAAACGACTAAAGAGATATAGAGAGAATACTCCATTTAGACACAATTTAGTTTAAACGTAAACGATAATACTACCAATTTAAATGTCACTTATTTATTATGCATTTTTTTGGAGTTTCATCTTATAGTTTATATTTAAAATAAATTGTATCTGAACAGAGTACATTAAAAAGATTAAATAGAATGTTAACGATTCAAAACTAGTTACAAATTGAGATTAGAATGAGATTACAATAGAAAGCTTACAACATAAGACGTTCTTACGCGAGCAATTTTTAGCAACAAAACCAGCAATGAACAACAAATGAGCAGATACATCGCCTGATGAAAAGAAGTTCATTTCTCATCTATTGGAACCTTGATTACCATATTATGACGTTATTAGCGATGTGTCAAATGTACCATCGAAGAATTTGTTTTTAAGGAGACGGCACACCTACGTCATTTGGTCGGGTAGTCTTTCAGCCCAGTTTGACATTACGCGACCAAATTATGTATGTCCGCCATCTACCTATAAATCAACTTCTCTAATACACACACAACAGCAATTTAAAAGATATTGAAATAATAAGGCCTTCTGGCGCTGATTTGGTTAAAAATATGCCTTCTCTTTCATACATATTATAAACGAGAGAGAAAACAAGCTACAACTCAACACAAAGTATGCCAAGTGGCAGAGATATATACCCAATTAGTCCCAAGTGGGCGTATACTTATTTACAAACATGTATGACGTCACAGTTGCGTAGAATAGCTCGCGTAAGAGACAAGATACGAAACCGCCCGTAATTGACCTAGAAGCCACATCGTGTTATTATCTCAAATGGAAGGTATTTCTGACTGAGAGATGACCATATATCTCCTGACTTTAATAAAAGACGGAAGTGAAAGCTTGATTATTAACGTTGTGCATTTTTTTAACCCATTTTTTATGAAAATCGATTATTAAAAAATCGATTTTTTAAATTAATCGAAACCCTTACAATCGATTAAATTTTTAACCCATTTTTTATGAAAATCGATTTTTAAAAAATCGATTTTTTTAATGAATCGAAACCCTTACAATCGATTAAAAAAATCGACAATAAAAAAAAAACAATCGATTGTTCGATTAATCAATTTCGATGTTACAACACTACTCTCCAACCGTCCTACGTTTTTTCCTTGGTTTTTCGATCAGCACGAGAATCTGACGCGAGTTTCACAGTTTTTACCCATAAAAGTGCTCAACGCCGCTAAAGAAGTATTCACTTCAAAAACTTGGTAAAATAAGTTTCAACCTTTTTTGGAAGTCGGTTAAAAGTTGACTATACCTAGAATGACTCGGGACTATATAGTCGCCTGACATTGATGAAAATTTGTTGAAAGTAGTTTCATCAATTTTTGGAAGTCGGTTAAAAGTTGTTAATGACTTTTTTTTCGGGATAAAAGTAACCTACATGTGTCTAAGTTACTATTGTTACAAATTTCATCAAAATCTGTTTCGCATTATTTACGTGAAAGAAGCTAAATTATAACTTTCACATATATAACACATTTATAACAGTAGCAAGGAATCATATTTAAATCTAGCTGATATTTTAGTCATCTCCCATAGGACTCAAATATAAATAATTATAATATTCATAAAGAGATTATTAAATTTTCAAACGTGAGTAATATAAAGTTGAAATTAGGGCCTCCATACTAATAAAAATACTTCAAAAGCGAACAACCATATAAAGTCTGCATGTCTTTATCTGCCACGCTGGTAAAATGACATGACTGACAGACAGACAATCATGTAAAGTTATATGTTGCATCTTTATTAGTAAGGAGGACAGTACAAAAGTGTTATAACCTCTTCATATAATAGATTTGTTACTTTATCTATTCGAATATTAAATGCGAAGTTCAATTTTCGTTAAAATCTCATGCTGTCTCACTCGCACAATTGAAAATATGAGTGGAAGAAGCCGGTAACTAACATTTTATAACATTAGAACAATGACTCATTTTTTCCCTTACAATTTGAACATACCTTGTAACTTACCTACTTTATCATCAAGCTAGTCATATAGCTATACATAGTATCCACATTTTGTATTTCAAATCATTTGCCCGGTCCTAAAACCTCAATTTATGCCAAAAAAACGACAGTTTTCAAATTTTTTGTTATCCGGTTCATCGACTCACATCTTCAATTGTGTGGAGAGATTTTAACGAAAATAACGTATTTTTCTCTAAACGTTAAGTTATTTCGTATTGTCAAACTTAGTCTAATAATTTCGAATATAAATTATTATACAAATGCGATATACGCAAGGTATACTTTATTCTTCTTACAAGATATTATACTAATGATTTCATCAAAACGCTACTGTATTATCCAATCGAATAGCCATGCTTTCATTTACACATGTGTGTGTAAGAAAACTAAGTGATAATGCTTTAGGGTGTGTATGTGTTCCTTATATAGAGTTTATGATGAAAGTAGCAGCGCTGAAAAAGCAAATTTTTTGTGTATGGGCAAGCGCTTCTGCGACGGTTTGTGATTTGTATGGGCAAGCGCCCGAGCGACAGCAATTTTCCCATACAAAAGTTTAAAAAAAAGTTACTCTTTCTAAGCTTCTACTTTCACAGTAAACTCGACACGGGGGACTCATACACACCCTAAAGTATTATCACTCACACACCTTGTATTTGTTAGAGGGTGAGAGTTTGGTTCTTATAAGCTTGTAGTGTGCCCTTAGTATAAAGTTAATATACCTAGCGGAATAGAGAAACAATCCCGAGCTGTCAAACGAAACCAAAATTGATTTACATCTGTGTGTACAAATCTGTTTACGTGTGCGTGAAAATGATGTTCCTACATACATTTTTCTTAGAGCACAAATTGTCAACGTGCCGATAAGTGCAGACTTAATGTCAAAACAGATGAAAAAAAGGGTTCTGCCACTTCAAATCACGCATCTCTTTCCACCACGCAGTGTTTTCTATTCCGCTAGGTATATTACATGTGGGTCACACTATATTATGGTCTTAACGTAGTGGTGGGCCACACTATGTGGTCTTAACGTAGCTGTGGGCCATACTATGTGGTCTTAACGTAGTGGTGGGCCACACTATGCGGTCTTAACGTAGCGGTGGGCCACACTGTGTACACTTAACGTTGTTGTGGGCCCCACTTATGTTGACGATCTTGTAAATGTTCTAACAGAAGCACGCGTAGAACCGAGACAGGTCGAGGTCCCAGCTTGACATTGTTCTGAAACAGTTAAATATATTATGGTCTATTATAATAGTCAGGTATATCTAGCACTTCCAGTTATGTTGAACTTTTAAAACAGCATTTAACAAGTAAGAAGTTTTGAATAATAAGTTTAATATTTGAAATGTGCTAACAAATCTCTTTTAATAGACACACACCGTCAACAAAAAAATATGACGTCTTCTAGAGTGCGCTGTAGGCAATTTAACGTGACGTTATGAAGCCTCATAAGAATCGCTTACACGGGCAATAATTACTGCAATAATTGCTCGGCGACACGAATGGAGCGATCTGGAGCAATATGGAGCAATTTATTTCTTGTCGCTCAATGTCATATCGCTCCAATATTCGATAGCCACATCACTCAATATTGTATTGCGCAATATTGCTGCTTGTTGCCGCAAAGTCGTGACGTCAAAGTGACGTCAAAGTATAATAAGTGTACTAATCGTCTGAGAAGCCGCCCTGGTCTTCCGGTGTCTGTGGACGGTACGAGTGACAGCTGACAGGTTTAAAAATTTGTTTGTTGTAAAATCGCCTCTGGGACCATCGGTGTCGCGGGTGACGGATGAGGTGCGCAGAGATGATATAGATATTAGGGTTAGAGCTTCTGATGTAGTGAGGGCAATCAAATCGATATCTAAGGGAAAATCTCTCGGACACGATGGATTAAGCATAGAACACCTACAACATGCTGGCCCTCATATATCAAGAGTGTTGGCCTTGCTATATAGTCTCTGTATATCGCATTCTTACTTACCTCGCGACATGATGAAAACTGTTGTGGTTCCAGTCACGAAAAATAAAACGAAAAGCCTCTCAGATATTTCTAATTACAGGCCTATCTCGCTAGCAACCATCATTGCAAAAGTATTTGACAGCATTCTTAATACACATTTAAACAGTTATATAAGATGTCATGATGCGCAGTTCGGCTTTCGTTCTGGCCTTTCGACCGAGTCCGCAATTTTGTGTCTTAAGAGTGCTGTTAAGTATTATAATACAAGGAAAACGCCCGTCTACGCCTGCTTCCTCGACCTTCCGAAGGCATTTGACCTTGTGTCTTATGACATCCTTTGGAAGAAGATGAGAAAGTCGCGTATACCTCACGAACTGATTAATACTTTTAAATATTGGTATGATAATCAAATTAACATTGTTAAATGGGCTGGTACGATGTCAGATCCCTACAAGCTTGAATGTGGCATGAGACAGGGCGGGTTAAGCTCACCTGTTCTATTTAACCTCTATATAAATGGACTGATTGAGGAGCTCAGCAAGCAGCATGTTGGTTGCCATGTAGATGGAGTATGTTTCAATAACATAAATTATGCGGACGACATGGTCTTGCTGAGTGCCTCAGTCTGTGGTCTCAAAAAGCTACTTGATATTTGTGAGTGTTACGCAGCGGAGCATGGGCTGATATATAATAGTAAAAAGAGTCAAGTACATGGTCTTTCACAGTGGAACCAGAAAGGTGGATACAGTACCGACTATTTTACTAAATGGTGTTCCTTTGGTTAGAGTAGAGGAGTTTAAATATCTAGGACACATTGTGACGTCCACTTTGAAAGACGACACTGATATCGAAAGGGAGCGAAGGGCGCTGTCGGTTAGGGCAAACATGGTTGTCAGGAGGTTTGCAAGATGCTCGTTAGAAGTAAAAATGACGTTGTTTAGAGCTTTTTGTACATTCTTCTACACTTGCAGCCTCTGGGCAGCATATACGCAAAGGGCCTACAGCACCCTTCGCGTCCAATATAATAACGCGTTCAGGATGCTGGTGGGGCTCCCCCGCTGGTGCAGCGCTTCGGCGATGTTCGCGTCCGCACGAGTGGACTGTTTCTTTGCCACAATGCGCAGGCGAACATCGTCGCTGGTGCGGCGCATGCGGGGGAGCTCCAACGGCATGCTAGCCGCGCTCTGTGAACGCCCTGATAACCCGTATATCGGTCACTGCTGTCGCTTGCATGCAAAATACAGGCCAAAATAATTATTATTTTAATATAATTTATGTAATTATGTGAGTATGTTTTTTCTACGAATGTGACTTTTATTTGTAATTTTTTGATCTTGTACGTATATGAGTCTGGGATACTTGAAATAAATGATTATTGTTATAAGCGTACCATTAGAAGCATTCGCGTGTAATGTGACATCATAGATTCGACTTTTAACATTACATAGCAAGCTGACTTCACCGTCACGTAGCATTAATGTTAATAGTTGTATCAAGATATTACACATTGTATCACATTGTATGTATAAGATATTACACAGTGTGTAATGTGTCGAGCTAGCGACCGGTGATCGTGCTCCGCGTTACACACGCAGCAAAAGTAAGATTTTTGCGAATCGCGCGGCACATTGCCGCTGCACGTGACCATGGCGCTCGTGGCCAACGAGTTGCTGGCGTTTATCCAGCACGCCATCGACACTATGGACGAGGTCAGCATCATGCAGATCTGCAAGTCCTCCTTCTCCAGCGAGGAGATTTGCAAGGGCAAGCAGCTGCTGTACGAGACGCTCGGACAGAGCGCGAATATGCCGTCGCGACGAAGAGACGGAACGGAAAGAAGCGTGCAGGACATCATCTCCCTGCTGAAGCAGACGGATCCTGATGAGGTGCCGGCTTTTGTGGCAAAGGAGCTGCCCAAGCTGCCGCCCGTCACGCTGGACCACGTCGACGTCGTCAGCCTACTGAAGGACATCGGGATCCTGAAGGAGGAGCTGGCCGGAGTTCAGGGTAGATTGCAGGCATCAGAGTCAACGATTAGTGACTTACGTATTGAATTATCGCAATTAAAAAGCGGTAATTCAATATGTAGGTCACCTGATGCCGCATACGTCAACACTCGTCGTGGCGCGCAGACGGCCACGTTTAGCCCGTCAGCATTATCGGACGCGGACGGGTCAACGAACACCGCCGCTACCGCTCCCGCCCGCGCTCCCCTCCCGGTTGCGCCGACGCCGAATCCACAGGCGACTCAGCAAAACTACGCGACTGTTGCTGGTCGCCCCGCACCTCCCCCGCGGGCGAAAACTAAAGGGGGGAATGAGAGCCGCAAGGCTCCGAAGAGTCTTGAGACTAAGGAGAGCCGCAAGGCTACGAAGAGCCGCAAGGTGGAGTCTACTCGGCCTGGCAAGGACGAGAGCAGGAGGTGCGATGAGGAGGGCTTCATACTGGTGGAGAGGAGGAAGAAGAAGCCCGCCGCCCGCAACCATCGCGGCACCGCACCATATGTACCTGAGCTGCGTCTGCGGAGCGAGGTCCCCGCGACGCCCCTGTACATATCCCGCCTGCACTGGTCCATGGAGGTCGAGGACGTCGTGGACGACACTGCGCCTGAGGGTTGAGCGTCTGCAGTCTCGCCACAAGGTTAACTTTAGCTCCTTTGTGGTGAGAGTACCGACGAATCTTTTGTCGACCTTCGAGGCGCCGGAGTTCTGGCCGATGGATGTAGTCTATCGGAGGTTCCGGGGGAGACTCCGGAACGAAGCGAGTCACGTCGCCGGCAAAACGTGACAGTGTTAGTTTTTTAAGTATAAAATATGTATGTTAGATTTTAAGGTATTTGTTATATGGGCCTCTGATGCCCGAAATAAATGATTTGATTTGATTTGTATCATTACAAGGTGCGCATTGTAATGCTCGGTTCTCCTCCGTCACTGATGTAATGCTCGACTCTGTAATCTTTACGCGAAAAACGCTTAGTGCTGTCTTACTCTATAGCTTTGTCCACACTGTGCCTTTTTCTGTTCGTCAAGAGCATGCGTTATAGCGCAGTCAACAGCGAACATGAGGCATGCCAGCGACGCATGCCCTCTGACCGTCTAAAACTTTCGCTTTGTTATTAAAAATGACAGTTGGCGTTGCGTTCTTTGACGCATTCAATTATTGAATGCGCCAAAACGAAAGTTGAATGAAAGAAGATGACGAAAATTGAAGACGAAAGCGCATAATGTGGACATAGCTTAACGGCGATAGATGTTAGCCAAGTAAGGCCGGTATAAATAGTCAGTACTCAAGATGCATCTCGGTCTCAAGACGCGATTCGGCTCTGTGATTGGTCCAAATTTTGTCAGCCAACCAATCACAGAGCCTGAACCGTGTCTTGAGACCGAGATGCATCTTGAGTACTGACTATTTATACCGGCCTAAGATTAAACAGGTGTGAACGTGTACCCACCATCACGGGTGCGGGTGGGGGGGCGAAGCGCCCGGGCTGCTGTCCCCCGACTGCTCGGGCTCCGCGCCGACCTGCGGACAGAGCTGCGCCACTTATTCATAAGCACGAGATACATACATCATTTGTTCGACAAGGCTTTAAAATTTAAATGAACGTGGCGACTGGCGAGAAAAAGTACTAACGCGTCTATCATACAAAAACGTCATTTTTGACAGTTCTCCTTTACCAGCAGCGCCCATTGACATCATTGACATATCCATTTAAAGCCTTGTCGAACTTTAGCTAAACACACTAGACCGAAAATACGCAGCCGAAGTTCGGCATGATTACGCCCGCAATGCGCTACGCATACAATATAACAGGACGTAATTTCGGCATGGCGTGTCATCAGTAATTTAAAATACATTGCAAGCGGAATCATGCCGAACTTCCGCCGCGTATCTTCGGCATGGTGTGTTTAGACACTTACGCGACTAAACTACTTAGGTCCGCCATCCGCCTAGGAATCAACTTCTCTAATACAGTTCGACAAGGCTGTTTGTGAACGTGGCGAGAAAAGGAACCGTACATTTCTCCGCAACAAACTATCCTACCTTTAAATAACACCACCTTTAAATCTGTTCAGAGGTTTATGCAATGTGGATATAACAGACACACTTTAAACAATAACAGCAATAAAAAATACGAGTGGCATTAGGGGACTGCCGCGGTAAAGCTATTGCATAGCATTTTTTATCAACTTATGCAATTATAAATAGCATACGTTTAGGTCGCACGCACACAAACATCGTGCCGAAGACTGTGAACTCCGCACCGACCGTTCGTCCGTATGGTGTTAGGTGTTTTTTGTTACGAACGTCCCGAGTACACATGTGAACTCACCTTAAGTACGTCGTGTAGGCTGCTCATGCTGCCCAGAGACAGCGGGGTCATCGACCGCTCCAGTAGAGAGCCACTGCCGGCCGATCCGCCGCCGATTGATCTGGACAAACAATCAATATCAATCAATCAATCAAGTTATAGAACGAGAAGGAATTTGAAAATGACCCCTTACATAAATCAAATTTTCGTTCTATAAATATTTATTTTATTTTTCGTATTTTTTGTTTAAAACAGCATCAAAAAAAACATAATCAGGGCGAACGAAGCGAACCCTAATATATCCCAAAATCTGTTCATTTTGTGGTACACTTCACGGAAAAACTACCACGCCTATTGATTTGTGATTTAACATAGTAATTTTTATTTATATGTAGATGTGTTATCATCAGTCAGCCAAGGTGTGACGACGCGAGCCCTCACAAAGCTCGGCTTTTAGCTTTTTCTATGTAGGTATATCTCATATCTTTAAACGAGCAATTCTTGTATATCTAATATGTATAAATCTCCTGTCACGATGTTTGTCCGCGATGGATTCCTAAACTACTTAACCGATTTTAATGTTCTTTTTTTTTAAATGTGTGCTTTTTTCCAACTTGAGAGATAGGATAGCTTAGATCTTTAATTATAGTCGCAATTTTATTTTATTGCAAATTATTTGTCTATAAAGAGCAACCATTGTCACGGGATAGCGATGGACGTTGCCATGGTGACATACTTATTTAGTCACTAATTCAATAAAATATACGGGCGATATACTTTATATAATATGACAAAGAAACGTTTGCCGGGACAGCTAGTATATATATATAATTGGAATCTCGGAATCGGCTCCAACGATTTTCATGAAATTGAGTATATACCCCTATATACAAAATTTCATGAAAATCGTTTTGGGGGCGATAAATCGATCTAGCTAGGAATCATTTTTAGAAAATGTCATTTTATCCGTGTTTTATCGAATACCGAGCGAAGCTCGGGCAAATAGCTAGTATGTATTTATCCTGGCATGAAACTCGTACAAGCAAGAGTCATATCAATTAAAACATGGATTCGTAAGCCTCCGGCAGCCGTCTTGTTTCGTTCTTTTTAGTTAACATTTTTTGCAGTCGGGTTTTTTGATTTTTGACGTGACAACGTCTTATAATTCGATATGGGGTGCGCGCCCGAAAAACATGACAGTGATTATCTCTGAGGCGTTCCAGTTAAGGCTTGAAGTGCAAGCGAGAGCGCGGAACGAGCGACAAGGAAGCACAATCGGCCTTTGCGTTCGGCAGACTTCGGCAGCGTTCGACATCCGTCTATCTCCTAAGCAGTGTTTCCACAATGAGGGGAACTATTTCGGCGCAATTTTGTATAGATGTTTTTTGTTCGTCTATATTATCCATTTGAATTTTTCGAAGAGCGGCCATAACCTCCTCTTCCATCTTCGGAGTTAAATCAATATTCTAGTAATCTCGTGAAAAACTTCTCGCTATTCAGAAATTTTTGTACGGCCCCCGGTGAGGATCGATCCTACGACTTCGGTTGGAGTTATTAGTATCGTCTTGTTGCTTGTTTACTATAGTGAGTTGAACTAGCAATCCAAAGTCCAATGTTTAGACACCCGCAATTTTTTAATATTATATTTTATTGTTTTAGCAAAACACTTTTTAGCATTATTTTAACCACTTATTCCAGTTTTTATTGTCCACTTTCTTATTTTTCACTCTTATAATTGATGAAATAGTGTGATAATAGGATCTTTTTATTTAAAAGTCCATCCAAATTGCAACAATCTTGCACTGTCACTGGCAAAAGTTTTGACGTGATAACGTCTTATAATTCGATATGGGGTGCGCGCCCGAAAAACATGACAGTTCATGCGGCGTTACCTCGCTGACAGCTCTGAGGCGTTCCATTTACACTCTCAAGTCTCTCAACAACCGTAAGGCCCACCTGGGCCGCGCTCTTTGTTTCGATTATATTACGTATTTCGATGACTTAGAGAATACTTTTGTATGAAGAAGTTTGGTTAGTTATGACTAGACATCGGATTATATGCACGATCAAAGTGCCGAAATATGCATGCAAGTATGCACGATGAAATGGCCGAAATATGTACAGAATAAGCACAATCCAAAGTCACTTATTATTAAAATTTATATATTTTTTTGAAGAGCTTTCCTGTGGTGCCGTTAATAAAAGCTATTATTTTATAATTTCATTCATTTTCATTTCAGATTCATCAAATCCAGGATTTTTAATTTTTTTTTTATATTATAGCACCAATAATTATTTTCTTTCAACATTTTCCAATTGCAATCATAATGCAATCGGTAACAACTTTATTCCAATTTTTTACGAATGATTGCCAACTACAAAGAAAAATTTTGTTTCTAGAAAGGTCGTACCTATCGCGTGTATTGCATTATTTTAATGGGTGTGTTTTTAATCTATCCTACGTATCTGTTTTGTGGCCTCGGCGCGTGTCATGATAGCCAGTTTGGAGACTACGAGGGCATAAAACTACCGAAATATGCACTATCATCGAAAAATTGCCAAAATATGCACTAACGCCTAAAAAGTGCCATTATATGCATTTGCATATGCAAGTATGCAAATGCATATAATCCGATGTCTAGTTATGACCATACCATACATTGACCACACTCTGAATGAAAAATAAATAATCTGTGAGCTATTAGTATTATTTCGGCTATTCAAAATTGTGCTCTATTTTCTACGTGTCAAGGTATGACTTGTGCTTTGTTCGAAGATTTTACTGGATTTCACGAATGTATGTAGGTAGCGTTTTGTATTGCGAATAGTTTATTTTACTCATTATAAATATTTTAGACAATCATTTGAAAGAAATACATCGAAATAACTTTAGGTTACAGTCGAAAAAGTTTGTTTCTATTTATAGAGATTCGGAAGCGAGGGTTAAGGGCTTAAGGATAGTTGAACGTGACAACGTCATACGTTGTCGCGTTCAACTATCGTCAGTAAACCGACTTTACAGACAACCGATTTTTATTATTTAATTAATTTATTATAATGCCATAATTATTCGTTTCAGATTCACGTCATAAAAAATCTTACCTCCCGGACCAACAACCCTTGTAATTTTAATTGAGCGGCGAAAATAATGGTTATCCCGCATTTTTTCCGAAATAGAAATATCGTAAAAAAATATATTTGGATTATAGAGGTATTCGGATTATAGAGCTATTCGGATTATAGAGGTTTTCGGATAATAGAGGTGTTCGGATTATAGATGTGTTCGGATTATAGAGGTGTTCGGATAATAGAGGTGTTCGGATTATAGAGGTGTTCGGATTATAGAGGTGTTCGGATTATAGAGGTGTTCGGATTATAGAAGTGTTCGGTTTATAGAGGTATTCGGATTATAGAGGTGTTCGGATTATAGAGGTGTTCGGATTATTGAGGTTTTCGGATAATAGAGGTGTTCGGATTATAGAGGTTTTCGGATTATAGAGGTTTTCGGATTTAAGAGGTGTTCGGATTATAGAGGTGTTCGGATTATTGAGGTGTTCGGATTATAGAGGTGTTCGGTTTATAGATGTTTTCGGATAATAGAGGTGTTCGGATTATAGAGGTATTCGGATTATTGAGGTTTTCGGATTATAGAGGTGTTCGGATTATAGAGGTATTCGGATAATAGAGGTTTTCGGATTATTGAGGTGTTCGGATAGTAGAGGTGTTCGGATTATTGAGGTATTCGGATTATAGAGGTATTCGGATTATTGAGGTATTCGGATTATAGAGGTATTCGGATTATAGAGGTGTTCGGATTATAGAGGTTTTCGGATTATTGAGGTATTCGGATTATAGAGGTGTTCGGATAATAGAGGTGTTCGGACTAGCGGGGGTTCGGACGAGGCCCTACTGTAATTATAATAAAATCTATATACTTAGCTATTGAAGAAAAATGAAGAAAGATATGAAGAAAAATGTAACTTTGACTTAGTATCTGATATTCATAATAATTATCTTCCCAATCAAAAGTATCAGCATTTATATCAACCATAAAAAATATACGTTTGACAAAGAAAAAATTGAAAAAGAAAAATATTTGGATTATAGAGATATTCAGATTATAGAGGTGTTCGGATTATAGAGGTATTCAGGTAATAGAGGTATTCGAGTAATAGAGGTAATATTGAAAATCACGAAGCCTTCTCTCATACGATTGTTAAAACGAGACCATCAGTTGACGATTGGAGAAGAGCTTCCGTGATCTTTAAGCCTGACCGAGTCACATGGGCAATTGACAGTTTGAACCGGTGGTAGGCATCATGTAGACTTTCAGAAAATATTTGCAAAAATTTATTCTGAATAAAAAATTTTGAGTTTTTTTGAGTTCAAGCCTTACAAGACCGGCGGCGAGGATAATATATTTCCGGCCCTCCTACAGCAGGGCAAGGACATTATCCTTCCTCTGCTACTGAAAATATTCAGAGCAAGTTTCGCGTGGGGCTACATCCCATCGGCATGGACAAAGGTAAGGGTGTCCTACATACCCAAGAGTGGGGACAGGGACAAAGCTCTACCAAAGTCATACAGACCAATTAGCCTCACCTCTTTCATGGTTAAAACAATGGAGAAGGTGGTCAACCTACACATAAGGGACACCTATCTCACTAAAATGCCGCTGCATGAAAGACAACATGCCTACCAAAAAGGCAAATCTACCGAGACGGCTCTAATGGACTTGGTAGATAGGATTGATAGAGCAATTGAAGATAAAGAGATTGCGTTGTGTGTCTTCCTTGATATTGAAGGCGCATTCGACAACACTTCAACCAGCTCTATCACAAATGGCCTGGCTTCAAAGAATATAGATGGATCTATATTCTTTGAAGCCAGGCCATTTGGCTTTAATTCATTTCCTAGTAGTTGGAACTACTAGGAAATGGATTAAAGCCGCGCTCGACAACAGGGTAGCCTCATCGACTATCATGGACCTGACACTCAAAATCAGGCTGACACAAGGTTGCCCACAAGGAGGTGTGCTGTCACCTCTGGAATGGTCCCTGGTAGTGGATGAACTACTAAGGGAACTGAACCTCTTAGGTTACTACGCTCAAGAGTACGCTGACGACCTGGCGATCATGGTGGTGGGAAAATGCGCATCGGTAGTCGCTGGGTTGATGCAGTCAGCACTAAGAGTCGTCGAGGATTGGTGCCAAAGGGTCAAGCTAACAGTAAACGCTGATAAGACGGTCTTGATACCTTTCACCAAAAAGAGGAAGTTGGAGAGACTAAGACCCCCAACACTCTTCGGGAAAACTATTAAGTTTGCGGGTGATGTCAAATATCTAGGAGTAATCCTAGACAAAGGACTCACTTGGAATAAGCACATCGAGTATATTACGAAAAAGGCTAGATGTGCTCTGGGTTCCTGTTGGAAGCTTGTCAGCTTTAAATGGGGTATTCGGCCGAAGGCAATGCTATGGCTATATACAGCCATAGTGAGACCGATTACCACATATGGCTGCGTAGTGTGGCATAAAAAGGCTGAACAAGTAAACTGTAATAAAAGTCTAAACAGCGTACAGAGACTGGCATGTCTAATAATCACGGGTGCACTCTCGTCAACACCCACCGCTTCCCTCGAGGCCCTGATCAACTTAACTCCTCTTCCTCTGCTTGTTCAGATGGAGGCCAAAAAGGTGGCTCTCTGGGCCAGGACGGCGGGCAGGACGAATTGGGCCTCCACCCCATTTCGACAGCTGAAACAGTCTCTCAGTGAATCACCTGTCATGGCCATGCCATCAGATGCCATGATCAAGGTGCATAGCTTTTCGAAGCGATACCAGGTTTTTATACCTTCCAGGGAGGACTGGGAAAGAAAAATCCCAATCGATGTCCGCCCTAGCGACATAGTTTGGTTCACGGATGGATCAAGGAAAGACAACCGTGCGGGAGCCGGATTCTACGGAGGCAGGCCACCGAAAGGCAAATACGCCTGTTTGGGGGAGTTTGCGACCGTGTTTCAGGCTGAAGTCTTCGCTATCCTCGGTTGTTCACTAGAAAGCCTGGAGATGGCCCCAGTTAATAAAAATGTTTTTATCTTCTCCGATAGTCAAGCTGCACTTAAAGCACTGACTGCCGCAGAAGTCTCGTCCAAATTACTTCTGGAATGCATTGAGATGTTAAACATGCTGGGAAGGAACAACAACATCCGCCTATTATGGGTCCCGGGCCACAGTAACGTCCCCGGCAATGAAACCGCTGACGAACTGACTAGGCTCGGGGCCGAGAGTCTCATATATGGCCCAGAACCAGTCTGTGGTATAACTCCCAGTACCACAAAGCAAGTGCTCAAGGTCACAGACTATGCAGGAAGCAATGGGCTGAGACCCCTGGTCTTGAACACTCCAAGGCACTAATTCCTGGCTTCAACAAGAAACTATCAGAATTAGTGCTCACCTTGGGTAGGAACCAATTAGGAATCCTTACCAGAAGCCTAAGTGGGCACTGCAAGCTCAACAAACACCTAAACAGAATGGGTATTTGTAGCATAACGACTTGCAGATTCTGTGAGGAGGAGGATGAAACACCTATTCACCTTCTCCTCGACTGTCCTGCTCTACTACAGAGCAGGAACATGCACCTTGGTCGCCACGAATACTCATCCACAGAGGAAATTCGTGGCACCAACCCCAACCATATCGTTCAATTTATGAGCAGTATTGGGTTGGGGATGATTCTCTAGTGCGAAGGAGTCACAATAAGCTCCGTTTAGACCAAACGAGCGAATGCTCATTCTAGTAAAGCTCTTTTGATGTAAACTAACAACGAGCATTCTTTCGTTGTTCTAGTGTGTTCGCCACGTGTTCGGCGGTAAATAGGTTGAATGCTCTAAGAATCTCGCTCGTTTGGTGTAAACGACGCAAGAGCGCTCGAGCAATTGCCTAGAGCGTTCTTTCGTGTTCGGACGTGCTCGCTCTTCGAGGCGGTCTCTTCAAAGAGATTCTAGTGTTCTTGAAATATTTTACTTTTTGGCGGGTTTTTTAAACTATCGAGTATTCTTCTTTTATTAAATTCGTCACCCACCAACGTCTTTTCCTTCTTTTCTTTTTCATTAATTGCGTTATAACAATAAATACAGCACTTGAAATCACAATATCGCTATCACAGTCAGACATAGTGTAGTTGTTACGTAGTTTATATACTCTTTGAGTGTAGTGTGAACCCTACTACTTATCGTTGACGAATGAGTAATGAGCATTCGCTCGTTTGGTCTAAACGGAGCTATATGATTCTCATCTATAGAGCAAAAATTCTTATTCTTGATGTTCTTGTTGATTCGATTGGTGTAAACGATCTAAAGTATGTTGTAACGAATTATAGTTTACACTAAACGAATACGAAAGAATGTTCTTGTGCTGTTCTTGCTCTATGTTCTTTTGGTGTAAACCCACCTATAGATCCTCATGGGTCGCAGTGACGTCAGGGCTATAGCGACCTGCCTTCTTTAAAAAAAAATAGAGGTATTTGGATTATAGAGGTATTCGGGTAATAGAGGTATTTGGATTATAGAGGTATTCGGGTAATAGAGGTATTCGGATTAGCGGGGGTTGGGACTATCAAGGCCCTACTGTAATTATAATCCCACCAAAAACATACCTGTTAAAATGGGGCCAAGTTCCTATCGGCAAATTTTTGGTCTAAAAAAAGAGTTGAAATCCAATCCAATGCCAAGTTTAGATGCACTTCATCGATCGTTATCGTTTTCATCAACAGCCTGATCCATAATACTTCTAATTTGAACGTGGCAGGTTAATTTAATTATATTATTATCTAATTACACAATTAATCAAGAGTTACGTATAGCACGAAAACCTGCCAAGTTCAAATTTAGAAGTATTATGGATCAGGCTGTTGATGAAAACTATAACGATCGATGAATTGCATCTAAACTTGGCATTGGATTGGATTTCAACTCTTTTTTTAGACCAAAAATTTGCCGATAGGAACTTGGCCCCATTTTAACAGGTATGTTTTTGGTGGGATTTCAATACTTTTTTTTCAATACGTTAAACTATCAATAGAAGCGAAATTTTCAAGTAAACAGTAAGTATTTATTTAACCTATATCTCGACCGCGTAAGCAATAGATTTCCAATAATCCGCGATCGAAGGATTAATAAGCTATATAGTATGCATTAATCATTATACATGACAAGCTGTCCCGGTGAACTTCGTGTCACTTAAAAACCTTCCCTGGACTTCTACGAATATTTTAAGACCAAAATCAGCCCAATCCGTTCAGCCGTTTTCGAGTTTTAGCGCGACTAACACATTTGAAAATCCATTTTTATATATATAGATGACAATATTTTAAACCAATCCTCCCCCCATCGGCGTGCATAAGGTTTTGACACTGGTAATGCAGCGATATCGGTTCAGTAGTTTTGGTGTAAAAGCAAAACAGACAGACAAACGGACAAAAATAGATATTTTCGCATAAATTATAATAATAGTGTGGATATAATTTCTAAACTATTAGTATAATTACGTTGTTATGAAGAAATAAAAAACGCCATCTGTTGTCACGCGTTGGAACTACAATGAAAGTTTATTTCATCGATGTTTCCATGGAAATATACCAAAATTTACCATACAACATAATATTTTGCACTAAACTAAAATAAATAAAAACGCCATCTATTGTTACGTATTATATACGCGCCGGTGCTCGCCTCAGCTACTGCGGCAGGAGTTCGCCTATAATATAGCATGTCTGTGTGCGTGTGGGAACTGTTCACGGACACAAAAATCTTTACGCACACATGACCCCAGAGCCTGCCGCACGAGATCTGCTTGCCTTAACCTTGAGTCATGTGGTTCGCGCGTGTACCTAACTTAATGTTTAATTTCTCGCAAATTGATTGTTGCTATTTTATAAATGTAGGCCTTTTAAATGCGTTCATTTTTTCTATTATATTTTTTACTATTAATATTTAATAATTAACGTCATAAGTCATCTAAAACGTACGAAAGTTAAATTAAAATATTATATGTGTATGGCAAGTCATGCATTAGGTAGGCACTGCATATTTGCCTTCATAGTATGCACGCCCATGCCTCCCCCCCTCCCATCCCACCCTCCTCATCGTATTCTCATTGTATCACTGGCGTATAAGAATTTTAACCTATATGTAGTTCGTAAAGGAGTCGACTCACGCTTAACCGATTTCTTCTTAATTTTTTTATTAGTCTACATATTATAACACACGACCTGAGTGTCAAATTTCATTACGTTAGGAAAATTGGAAGTGGTATCAAAAGTTCGTAGATGAACCGACTCACGCTTGACCGATTTCTCAAACTCATTTTTTTTTAATCTACTTATAGCACACGACCTGCGTGCCAAATTTCATAACGCTTTGACAATCGGAAGTGGCCTCTAAGGTTTGTAGGTGAACCGACTCACGCTTGACCGATTTCTTAAATTTCTTAATTTTTTGTTAATCTACTTATAACACACGACCTGTGTGCCAAATTTCATAACGCTAGGACAATTGGAAGTGGCCTAGAGGT
This sequence comes from Polyommatus iphigenia, assembly GCA_963422495.1. Classification (NCBI taxonomy): domain Eukaryota; kingdom Metazoa; phylum Arthropoda; class Insecta; order Lepidoptera; family Lycaenidae; genus Polyommatus; species Polyommatus iphigenia. The sequence goes on along the minus strand of OY730179.1, from coordinate 3,772,929 downwards.
TTTGATTACCGGTCAGTGAGTGAGTGAGTGAATGAGTGAGTGAGTGCCAAAATTAGCTATTTTCACAGGGAGATATTTCAGGATCTACAGAAGCTATATCTATGAAATTTGGTATACTGCTTAAGTACTAGTATATAATTACGTAGGTATAATTTTATCTTTGCACTCGCAATAGTCACTGAGCTACAGGGGGGTCAAAAGTGCGTCGAAACGGTTCGTGTAAATAGTGCACGGCATGCGCGCGGCCTGCTGGAACTTGGCCGCGCACTCCGTGCGCGGCCAAGTTTATCAAAATAAAATCTAATAATAGATTTTATCAAAATAAAATCTATTATAAGAATAAAATTGGCCAAGTGCGAGTTGGACTCGCGCACGAAGGGTTCCGTACCGATAAAGAGCAAAAATAGGCAAAAATTTGTGTTTTTTGTATGGGAGCCCCCTCAATTTTTTATTTTATTTTAATATTATTATTAATTATTAAAGAACACATACAATCAAGGATTTTGTGAAAATTTCAAGTGTCTAATAGTTACCATTATTGAAATCGAGCAAAAAAGGCCAAAAAATCACGTTTGTTGTATGGGAGCCCCCCTTAATTATTAATTTTATTTTGTTTTTAGTATTTGTTGTTATAGCGGCAACTGAAATACACAATCTGTGAAAATTTCAGAAGTCTAGCTATAGCAGTTTTTGAGATACAGCCTGGAGACAGACAGACGGACAGACAGACGGACAGACATCGAAGTCTCAGTAATAGGGTCCCGTTTTTACCCTTTGGGTACGAAACCCTAAAAATGTAACTTTGACTTACTTTCTGATATTCATAATAATTATTATCTTCCCAATAAACAAAATACTCTTTCTTAAGAAACAGTCTTAACGTCAACACCCCCTCCCGCTTCGTCTCGGGGGCTGCCGTCCGTCATGTGTGCGTTGCGAGTTGCGACGACGCAGCGCGCCGTGTGAACACCTTGGTTATTGTATGGGGGCGTCCACAAATTACGTGAGGTGTTTAGGGGGGGGAGGGGGTCGAGTCAAATCCTATCTAATCTCACATTGGGGAGAGGGGGTTCTCGGCAAATCTCACGTAATTTTTTTCTCAACAAAATAATAGGTACTAATTTAGTATTTTGGTCAATTTCATGCAGATTGTACGTATGCTTAAAATTTAATCGTAAGCGTAATCGTTATACGATTAAGACCATTCCAAATTCGTTCGAAAGAAAATTTACTGACTGTCAAACCAAACATTTATGTAAGAAACCCACATTTTGAAAAATCTCACGTGAGATATGGGAGGGGGAGGGGGGGTTGAATAAAATCTCACGAAATCTCACCAGAGGGGGAGGGGGGGTCAAAAAATTCAAAAAAACACCTCACGTAATTTGTGGACGCCCCCTATGTAAAACAACGCAACGGCAGCACTGCGTCAACGCAACGCGCTGGGTGGACTGGCTCTTAGTTATTGTACGAATTTGCAAGTGTTCTGCGACCGTACTTCAGTTTTCAATTACCTCTCTAGGGCGCGATGCGGTGGCGAGGGCGCCTCCGGTAGCCCCTCCCGACCTCTGCCCCGCCACGACCCTGAAAATATATAGGAGTTACCATTAAAAACCTTACTAACAAACACACTATCTCGCAGACGCAGTTATAGATTGTTGGTCTTGTCTGATACGTTAGAAAAGTCGCTTGTATGTTGTTCACAGAGTGGATGGAAGTTCAAATAGGCAAAGTGCGAATATAATTATTAACTAGCTGTTGCCCGCGACTGCGTCCGCGTGGACTTCAGTTTACAGCGCGCAATGGTTCCCGTTTCCGTGGGAATGCCGGGATAAAATGTAGCCTACATAAGTGCATAGTTTCCACTACAGAGTTACTTCCGCGGTACGCATACTACATTGTTTGATGGAAGCACTTTGCTATTTAACCCAGGAAAATTAAACATTCGACCTCGGAATAATTCGCATAGAGCTGAAAATTGGTAGAGACGTTAAATACACCATTACAAATAAAACCTCAAAAGTCCCCGGCGATCCTCCTTGTGCAAAAAATTTTATTTACGGTCAAAGGTATAAAAATGAGGTTTTTCCTGTTTTTTTTTCAAACTGTACATTTTATCACAAACATAGGTAGGGCAAGAGTGTTGTGGCGGTACCCACAATTCGCCTAACATTCCTGCATCGCGCTATCGAAGTTTTCTGAGCGCGTCGGTATATATACGACAGCTGACATGTATCAAGTGGGCTTCGGCCTGACCGGGCATACCACCTCGCTCGGTCGGAAGATCTTCCTTTGTGGCCACCACGCTTATTCCCACATTGGTGACCCTCGACAGAACACGCCTCCTTCATCATCATCGCTCCCCGCCCCTCCGCACCGCGCCAGCCAGCATCGCCTCATCGGGTACATCGTCCACTAGCCGCAATGTACCGCGGCCTGGGCGACTCCGCATCGGCATCATCGGGCTTTCTCACTACACCGACCGGTCAGCAAGCAGAGCACATCTCTCCTGGTTAGCACGTAGCATCGGCCCCGCACGGCAGCTTATCCGACTCACTGGATCCCGTGCAGCAGCTTATAGTTCCGACTCACTGGGACTCACTGCAACAGTTCCGACTCACTGGAACTCACTGGCACTGGCGACTCAAGCGACAAGACTTCAAGATTCGGTCTCCGGTCTTCGGGGGGGAGTGATGTGGCGGTACCCACAATTCGCCTAACATTCCTGCATCGCGCTATCGAAGTTTTCTGAGCGCGTCGGTATATATACGACAGCTGACATGTATCAAGTGGGCTTCGGCCTGACCGGGCATACCACCTCGCTCGGTCGGAAGATCTTCCTTTGGCCTCTACGCATTATTCCCACAGTGTAGATCATAGAATTCTCTACAAAAAATATTCAGACACTTTTTTCATACGACTTAATATTCCTTATAAATGGCGGGCCTAAAGTTTGGGAAAATCATATCTAACACTTATATTATAAAGCTAAAGAATTTGTGGAGCTACTGCTTAGAATTGAATAATTCGTTTTTTATTGGATAGTCTTATTTATCGAGGAAGACTTGAGCTATATAACATCACGTTGCCACCAATAGGAGCAAAGAAACAGAAGAAAATGGGGAAAAACGGGGAAAATTATTTGAAGGAACTTATCTCACAAACATCTGAAGCAATTTTTATGTTATTTGGCACAAATATAGAATAGGCCACGTGGAGGGACATAGGCTATTTTGTTTTTCAGGAAAATTTACGGTTTGCGTGAAATTTATAATTAACGCGGCCGGGCGGAGCCACGCTTAACATCTAGTACTACATACTAGGGTTGTTTGAAAAAATTGAAATGTTCTCGGCCTGACATATTTCTGAGAGATTTGCAAGCGTACTGTTGCTCTTTGCGACTCGAAAAGTTTAGATTTGGTAACGGTAATAAGTCACACTGAAGTATGTTTGGCTGTGAACAGCACTCGTATGCTATAGTACAAGAATAGTTCCGCTCCGCCCTGTTAATTATGTATTTCACGGAAACCGTACATTTTCCCAAGAAACAAAATAGCTTATGTCCTTCCTCGTGGTCTACTTTATATCTGTGCCAAATAACATAAAAAATGCTTCAGCCGTTTGTGAGATAAGCTCTTTCAAATAATTTTCCCCGTTTTCCCCCATTTTCCTCTGTTTCTTTGCTCCTATTGGTGGCAACGTGATGTTATATAGCTCAAGTCTTCCTCGATAAACAAGACTATCCAACAAAAAACTAATTTTTCAATTCAAAGCAGTAGCTCCACAAATTCTTTAGCTTTATAATATAAGTATTAGATATGATTTTCCCAAACTTTAGGCCCGCTATTCATAAGGAATATTAAGTCGTATGAAAAAAGTGTCTGAATATTTTTTGTAGAGAATTCTATGATCTACACTCTTGCCCTACCTATTTTTGTGATAAAATGTACAGTTTGGAAAAAAAACAGGAAAAACCTCATTTTCATACCTTTGACCTTGAATAAAATTTTTTGCACAAGGAGGATCACCGGGGACTTTTGAGGTTTTATTTGTAATGGTGTATTAAACGTCTCTACCAATTTTCAGCTCTATGCGAATTTTTCCGAGATTACGATTTTTTTGCGTCTAATTAGACCGGGCTAATTGGCTATTTGTTGTATTTGGCAACATTATTGACGAATACGCAAACAAGCAAATAAAGGCAAATACGGCCTTCCGCCTTCCACACATGGACGTCAAATACCAAACTTTTACTTGATTTTGTTAACAGTGCGACAAGGTTTTAAATGAACGTGAATTTTTGTATGATGGCAGCGTTAGTTCCTTTTTTCGCCACGTTCATTTAAAGCCTTGTCAAGGTGTACTATCCGTAGTATGTCTTATTAGTCTGTGGCTGTACTTGCCTATTTGACTCTTTTGATGTGCGTCAAAAACCGACAAAGGTACGGATACGTGTATTTGGTATTGGTCATATTTGTCAAATAGGCAAATAAGACCAATACTTGTCAAACATACCGTCTACACATAGTGATTGTTTGGCGAATACATCAAATACGCAAATACAAATAGCCATGTGAAGTGCCTGCATTAAATAAACAAAATTGGTGTCAAATTTTAAAGCTTAGTGAAACCTTTTAGACATACAGACAGAGATATTTTCACATTTATATTATTAATATGGACTATTACGAAAACGGTCGTACTAACAAGAAGTAGACTACCAAAATCACTGTCATTCCGTTCAGTTTCTCCCTAGAAATAGTATGTGGCGATACCCACAATTCGCCTAACATTCCTACATCGCGCTATCGAAGTTTTCTGAGCGCGTCGGTATATATATACGACAGCTGAAATGTATCACGACGTGGGTTTCGGCCTGACCGATCATACCACCTCGCTCGGTCGGAAGATCTTCCTTGGGCCTCCTCGCATCACATATCCCACAAGTAAATGATTATTATGTGAGTATAGTCTTTCTTACCGTTATAAGAGCCCGTGGGATGGTTGATAGTGAGCGGCGACGTCCGCTTACTGCTATTCTGACTGCCACTGTACTGCTGAAAATTATAACACTGAATATAACATGGGTTATTATTGGTGGAGGCAAATTGTTCAGAGATTGCATTCTCATAAATCAAATGACATGATGTTATTTCGAGCGCAGATCATGAAAGAATGCTGGTCGCTCACATCTGGGCGGGGTCGGCACCTGGTCGCTCACACCTGGACGGGGTCAGCACCTGGTCGCTCACACCTGGACGTGATGAGCACCTTGTCGCTCACACCTGGACGTGGTGAGCACCTGGTAGCTCACACCTGGGCGTGGTCAACACCTGGTCGCTCACACCTGGGCGGGGTCAGCACCTGGTCGCTCACACCTGGACGGGGTCAGCACCTGGTCGCTCACACCTGGACGTGGTGAGCACCTGGTCGCTCACACCTGGACGTGGTGAGCACCTTGTAGCTCACACCTGGGCGTGGTCAACACCTGGACGCTCACACCTGGGCGGGGTCAGCACCTGGTCGCTCACACCTGGACGGGGTCAGCACCTGGTCGCTCACACCTGGACGTGGTGAGCACCTGGTCGCTCACACCTGGACGTGGTGAGCACCTTGTAGCTCACACCTGGGCGTGGTCAACACCTGGTCGCTCACACCTGGGCGGGGTCAGCACCTGGTCGCTCACACCTGGACGTGGTCAGCACCTACTCGCTCACACCTGGGCGTGGTCAACACCTGGTCGCTCACACCTGGGCGGGGTCAGCACCTGCACGCTCACACCTGGGCGTGGTCAACACCTGGTCACTCACACCTGGGCGGGGTCAGCACCTGGTCGCTCACACCTGGACGGGGTCAACACCTGGTCGCTCACACCTGGACGGGGTCAGTACCTGGTCGTCGGCGGTCTCGATCGTGGTGGGCAGGTCGAGCAGGCGTTGCGAGCGGATGCCGTCGCCGGGGCCCATGTGCGACACGTGGGCGAAGTTCGTCGGCGCCGATATGAGACGCGAGCGACGTTCGGACCTAGAAGTTGTGAAAAAAAGAGAAGTGAAACTTCTTTAGGTGCGTTGAGAGTGAAATTTCAAGGTAGCGTCATAAAAAGAGGGTCGAAATAACAATAACTAGATGACCGCAACTCCGTTGCGCAAAACATGAGTTTATCGCACGTAACGTAACGTATTATTACTTAAGTATTATGTCCTTTCCCGGGACTCAACGTATCTAGAGATAAGCTACGATAACATGGCGTGCCCCTCCAAATTACTGTTTCAATATGTGTAGTCACATCCTTATGACAGAGTTGTGTATGTAGTTGTAATTGTTTTCAACCAATCAACCAGTACTCGTAATACTTCACTTAATGTCACTTATTACCAAGATTTGTTGGTCAACTAATCATACCTAGCCGACCGCGCAAGACAACGCACATCAAACGTTTTGACAACGCACTTCAAACGTTTTGAGTTATAGAGGGGCGCGCCATGTTATCGTAGTTTATCTCTACATTCTACATACCAAATTCCAACAAAATCGGTTCAGCGGTTTGGGCGTGAAGACTTAACAGAGATATAGGCAGATACACATTCCCATTTATAACATTAGTATTGTATTGTAGATATTGCGTCACGACGCCAACACGATTTTAGACAGAAGTTTTACTTCTGACCATAAAGTTAATATACCTATCGGAATAGAGAAACAAAGGCCTGAGTAAGCGAGATGTCACTATCAGTAACACTGCGTGGTAGAAAGAGAAGCGTGATTTGAGGTTGCATAGCTTTTTTTTCATCTGTTTGACAGTCTGTCTGCCCCTGAGCCGATCGTTGTCAATTTGGGCTCTCAGAAAAATTGTGATTTTAAGTTAAATAATGAATAATTTTTAGAAATACTGCTCTAGAAACATGGTTAAATGTTTGTGGAATTATTGTGGATCCACACATCGAAAAAACCCGGACAAATATTAATTTCACAGGTGAATTATTCTACATCGACAGGACCTAGTATTAAGTTTATTTTTGCCAATTCCCTACGAGTTATTGGTATTGATTTTCATAATTCACTTCTTTAAATATTTATTTATATGGAAAACATAACTTGACTAGCCATGGTGCACAATTTAAGGATATTTTGTGTAAACAATTTTCATATATTTTACACTAGGGCTGCATCAAGTTATCGATAAGTAGTATCGATATGAAAATATTTTTTAGTTAAGTATACTAATTATCTACGAATGTTGAAATGATAACATACTCATCCGTAGTTTATAATTAGTTTAAGTATATTAATATACTATCATACATAATTTATCGTTTTTAAGGGTCCGCACCCAAAGGGTAAAACGTCCTAATAGTCGGGTCCCGCTCTACTACTAAGACTTCGTTGCCTGTCCGTCTGTCCATCCGTCCATCTGTCTGTCTCCAGGCTGTATAACAAGAACCGCTATAGTAATAGACTTCTGAAATTTCCACATATGTAATGTCATTCTACATCCAATATGGCTGCTCATCCAAGATAGGGGAATAGTTTTAAAAAGCACTTCTGCAAGATGGGCATCAAATAAAAGGGCTCATTGAGAGTGAATTGAAAATTAATAGGGTCTAGTGAAGTCGTGTCGTGTCGTGTACTGATGTGACGTGACGTGACGTAACCTGTCGTGTCGAATCGTGTCATGACATGTCGTGTCGTATCGTGCCGGGTTTTAGAAAATGCCCGGTTGAAACCGGTCACCCTTCATGCGCGAGTCCGACTCACACTTGGCCAATTTTTCAGATTTCCTGCTGACCTGGATACCAGAAATTCATGGCTTAAAATAATTATCCGTCCAAACTGGACTCCGAAGAAAAATTCATGCATATACTTAATTATGCAGCAAGCATTTTGAAGAAAAGTCATATTTTACTTCAAAATTACAATTTTTATTATACCTATCTATGCAGTTTTATTTTATCCCATTCTGTTTTTACAATCTTACAATTATTATTCCATGATCGACATTTTGTCGAATTACAAGATGTTTGTACATCACTGACACGCACACGTAAACATAATTGTATACACAGATGTAAATCAAATTTTGGTTAAGCTTGACAGGTCGGGATTGTTTCTCTATTCCGATAGGTACTATATTGTATAGTCTGCCAAAAAAGAAATTAAAAAGTGGCAACATCGTAGTGTCATCCCTTTCAAATCAATCTAAGGAAACTACACACTACGATGTTGCCACTTTTTAATTTCTTCACTTTCTTGACAGACTATACACACGCAATTTTTTATTATTTAAGTAACACAATACTCACAATCTATTATGCGCTTCTATCGCCTGGTGTTCTCTTACGGAGAACCGTCGTTTGTTCGTCCCGTACGTTGCCGGTTCGACGCTTAGCGGACCCTCTGAAATAGTTTAGGATTGAATATCACCTTGAAAGTGAAATTTACAAGCAAACAAACAACTAGTTACTAGACTATGGGATGTCATATTGCACGGTGCACTTCGTAACTATGCCAAATCAAATAAAAATGGGTAATCTAAGAACTAGCCCCAGATTACGTTTATAACCTTTCATGAAAAAAAAAAAAACCAGATCGAAATCTTTCCACGTGTTTGCATGCTATGATGCAACGAACAGTCACAGACAACCACACACATACAGACAGATAGAGATAAACTACGATAACATGGCGCGCCCCTCCAAATTACTGTTTCAATGCGTGTAGTCATTATGAAAGAGTTTGTATGTAGTAAGTATTCAACCAATCAACCAGTACTCGTACAGCTTGGCAAAAAAGAGTATGGATTAAATGAGGGCGCTTTTCTTTAAATATAGGCAGCCCTACGCTTCGCTTTTGACACAATTTGTACTACAGTTACAAGTAATGCAGTGTTGTCAAAAATAAAAACTCTTAGTTTCAGCTGTCACCGCATCAGACTCTTTTTTGCCAAGCTGTAATATTTCACTTAATGTCACTTATTACCAAGATTTGTTGGTCAACTAATCATAATTAGCCGACCGCGCAAGACAACGCACTTCAAACGTTTTGAATTTTGGAGGGGCGCGCCATGTTATCGTAGTTTATCTCTACGTCAAACTTATAAAACGCCTTCTGTTACGTCGGGGAATAAAAATGTTAATAAAGTTATAACCCCAAAGTGACAGTTGCTATGTACTGAGTTATAAGGCTGCTCGAAACTTACTGGTCTTTTAAGAACTTAAACAGCACTCCTTCCAGGTGGGCTATTATGACCTCTTATTTCCAGCCAGTTTACGCCTAAAATGTACCGTTTTCGGGCGTAAACTGGCTGGAAATAAGAGGTCATAATAACCCACCAGCACTCAAATATTAGGTAAAGTGCACTAAAAGCAACATAACACTTACGTGCACGCAGCGGTCGTAGATATACTAGCGCGGGGGCGGAGTCACCGAACGGGAAGGCCCCGCCCCCTCCGCCCACGCTCACGAGCCAACCGCATTCGTCGAGAGGTCGGGCGTTCGCTGTAATTATATTGTTTATTATTATTGATCTAATAAGTGAATTGAAGACGTGAGTGGAAGAATCGAACGAGTAACATTTCGTAACATTCGGACAATAACTAATTTTTTCCCTAATTATTTTAATAAAACTAGTAACTTATCTACTTCATAACCTAGCTAATGTATCTGGCTACACATATAATCCATAGTTTTTCAATTTCAAATAATTTTTCCGGCCCTAAACCCTCCATTTAAGCAAAAAAACGGGAAGTTTTTTCATGTTACTTACCTTATTCTTCCACTCACGTCTTGAATTATTTTATGTTATACTGGTCTGGTGGTAAAAAAAAACTAGTAGACTCGGCCACGCGTTGCTGTGGCTAAGGTTATTGTTATATTACATTGTAGTAAACTATTCAAGTGGCCCCAGCATGGCCACAGTAGAAATACAAAAGTATAGATAAACTGGAGATAAACTGAAGGTGCCGTTCCGATCTTTACCACGGCTAGCCGCGACCGACAACAATTTAATTAAAATGCCACTTTATGACAGACTATAGTCTATGTCATAAAGTAGTATTTTATTTGAATTTATGGGACTACAGTCTATGTCATAAAGTGGCATTATATTTGATCTTTTGTCGTTCGCGGTTAAGGTACAATTCCGTGCATCGCGATCGATCGCGGTCGTGCACGACCTACGACTGTCGTCGGACGCTCGCGACCATAGTCAACGTATGAAAATGTATGGCACCGCTTCCGAGGCCCGCGCTGTCGTAAGCCGCGCGCGATCGTGCCATATAACTTTGACACGGTCGCGCGCGGCCTACGACTGTCGTAAGCTGCGCGCGATCGTGTCTTGAAGTTATGACAGTCGCGCACGACCGACGACAGTCGTAGGCCTCGCGCGACCGTGTCAAAGTTATATGGCACGATCGCGCGCGGCTTACGACAGTCGTAGGCCGCGCGCGTCAGTCGCGGGCCTCGGAAGCGGTGCCATACATTTTCATACGTTGACTATGGTCGCGAGCGTCCGACGACAGTCGTAGGTCGTGCACGACCGCGATCGATCGCGATGCACGGAATTTTACCTTTAGCCACCGTAAAGATCGGAACGGCATCTTCAGTTTATCTATACTTTCGTATTTTTACTGTGGCCATGCTATGGCTAAAGGTGAACAGTAGGGGGACATCAGTCATTAATACTTTCTACCGTTACCCCTATAATTTGCAATAAAATAATATTGTGACTATAAATTAAGATGTAATAGCTATCCTTCCTTTCCAAGTTGAATCAAATTGCACTCTGTGTACAAATCAAATTTTAAATCGGTTCAGTAATTTAGGAGTCCATTGCGGACAAACAACATGACACGTAATTTTTATATATAAAGATTTAAAATGCTACTCACGTAAATTGATAGTCTGCACCCAGTCACCGGTCTCAATGTCGTACACGTCGATGTGCGACGACGTGAATATCAGCAGGTGAGTGTCGTTGACAGCTGAAATAGAAAAATCGCCCTTTTTATTATAAACTACACTTATATTATTATTACACTATCACTACAGAGTGTTGTTTACACAATTTTTCTATTTTAACCGACTTCCAAAAAACGAGGAGGTTATAATATATGTTATGAACGAGCGGTTTCGTCGCTACACCGCGCGGACGAGCGGTTTGGTCGCTGCACCGCGCGAACGAGCGGTTTCGTCGCTGCACCGCGCGAACGAGCGGTTTCGTCGCTGCACCGCGCGAACGAGTGGTTTGGTCGCTGCACCGCGCGGACGAGCGGTTTGGTCGCTGCACCGCGCGAACGAGCAGTTTCGTCGCTGCACCGCGCGAACGAGCGGTTTGGTCGCTGCACCGCGCGGACGAGCGGTTTGGTCGCTGCACCGAGCGAATGAGCGGTTTCGTCGCTGCACCGCGCGAACGAGCGGTTTTGTCGCTGCACCGCGCGAACGAGCGGTTTGGTCGCTACACCACGCGGTTTCGTAGCTGCACCGCGCGGACGAGCGGTTTGGTCGCTGCACCGCGCGAACGAGCAGTTTGGTCGCTGCACCGCGCGGACGAGCGGTTTGGTCGCTGCACCGCGCGGACGAGCGGTTTGGTCGCTGCACCGCGCGAACGAGCGGTTTCGTCGCCGCACTGCGAGAACGAGCGGTTTCGTCGCAACACAGCGAGAACGAGCAGTTTGGTCGCAACACCGCGAGATCGAGCGGTTTGGTCACAACACCGCGAGAACGAGCGGTTTGGTCGCAACACAGCGAGAACGAGCGGTTTGGTCGCTACACCGCGCGAACGAGCGGTTTGGTCGCAATGCCGCGAGAACGAGCGGTTTGGTCGCAATGCCGCGAGAACGAGCGGTTTGGTCGCTACACCGCGAGATCGCGAGCAATAGTATGTAACGATTTATTAAAATAGCGGCACGGTCGTGATGTCATATTTTTTTATAAAATAAGGGGGGAAACGAGCAAACGGGTCACCTGATGGAAAGCAAATACCGTCGCCCATGGACACTCCCAACATCAGAAGAGCTGCAGATACATTGCCGGCCTTTTAATAGGGAAATACGCTCTCTTCTTGAAGGTCGTATTGGTCCGGAAATTCATTCCAGATTTTTACATATTATCATTGCGCAGTGTAGCCGCCAAACCGCGCGTTCAGGCAGACGCATATAAATCGAGCCTAAACCAGAAAAAATCCCTTTAGGCACTACTATTTGAAGTATTGCTGTTTTAGAATAATGTAAGTAATACTTCTATTAATTATTAAAATGCATAATATAATTATTAGCACCATTTATACAGCTTGCAAGCTATCGAATGTTTCTATTTTTGCATCTAAGTAGTGGCAATAGTAACATTTCAAACATTACAGCAGGCAGATTGGATGAGCTATTTTAAAATCTGTGTCAATATTTATTTAATCGTAAACGGGTAATCAGGTCATCTTTATAGTTAAAGCTAAGTAATCGGATATCAATTATTGCCCCTCATGAAAGCCACAAATATATATGACACAGTGGCTAAATAAAAAATTAACCAATAAATGGATAGCTTATTAAAAATTACGTCAAAACTACTAAATTACGTAAAAGTTTAAAGCACATTTTCAGTTCCAAAAGCTTATAAAGTTGATTACAAAGTTCAAATCAACCAGATTAAAAATAAAAGCTCATGGCTGAACATTTTAAACACTTCTGGATTTGCACAACGAAAAGGCAAAAATCACGGGTCATAAAGAATATAAAACTAGTTCGTTGCGGCAAAGGAAATTAAATAATTCCTAAGTGTAAAATAATATTTTAGTCCATAATTGTTGTCGTCGTATAGTTGTTGTCGTAGTTTACTCGGCGGTCCCCCGACACACCGTGACAACAATTATGGACTAAAATATTACTTTACACTTAGGAATTATTTAAACTTAAACTCAGTAAATATTATTTCATTACTTTTTAAAGTTTTTTGGCGGGGGTTTTTTTAAATTTCTTAATTTAATTTTATTTCACGCTTTTTAAACTTTTGCTGGTTATAGTGCAGAATAATATGCAAAGAATACCGTCTATGAATGTCCTCTTGGATGAGCCCGTCAATATGAGCCCGAACATGAAACCTCCACTTTGGGTTCATACGGAGCTCGGCTCCTATAGAATGCAGGTGATGCTGCAGCAGTAGCATGCAAATATTAACTGTTTATCTAAGTCTTACTGATTGTCGTAATTACAATGAGCCCAAACACGAAACCTCTGCTCTAAGTTGGTGAGGAGTTGGGTATCCTATTGATTACCAGGTGATGCTGCAGCACCAGGTCAACTTTCCATTAATGTGTATGTTATTCATAAATATCACAAACCAGAATGCAAAATATAAAACTCATCAAACGACTACAAGTTGCTAACGGCCTTTCACGAACCAGATAAACCGCGACTTTCCAGCACTGAGCAGGCTGATGATGATGAACTATAGCTAAGAACACTCTCGATCATGTCAGCTTTCAAACAAAAAAAACTAGATCAAAATCGGTCCACCCGTTTGGATGCTACGATGCCACGGACAGATACACACACAGACAAACAGACAGACAGACACGTCAAACTTATAACACCCCACTTTTTTGTCGGGGGTTAAAAAGCTTTGACGTCCAATGTTGGCTGTGTTTTACAATATTGTTTATTATTTCAGGGATTTTGGTCTGTATTTTTGCTTCATTGGTGCTGACATTTGTGACGCAAAGGCTGAAGTGAGATTTTAAAATCGTTAGATGTTGCTCTTGGGAATTGAAATTAAATATTTTGAAAACATTTATTTTGATACTTGTATTAAATCGCAGAGTTATTTACAAAAAGATACTAATTAAATAAGATACTTAATTATTTTTAACAAAAAATTAAAACGGCAGGGCTATCACGTAAAAAAAGCGATCAACAATCCACTAGCAATAATCGCGCGATCGATTGCTGGTTGTCAAAAACAATGGTGTCATGTAAGCGATCGATTGCAATCGTATTATTCGTATTGTTTTGGCTGTTACGTGATACGAAATTGCGATTTTGGAGCAATTATCGCGCAATAATTGCTATCGCATTGCTCTCGCAAGATACGTGATACGGCGGCCGTAATGTAAAAACAATAATAACAACCAATATGAACTAAAAAGTATTATATAATTACATATTACTATCTAGTAGTGCCTTTTTCCGAATTCGGCTAAAACTCAACTATTTCTGTACTCAATCTTCATAATTTTGAAGTCGGTGCCAGTTCCAAAAGTTTCAAATATTCTGTCAGAGAACTGAAGATTCAGCTGTATTTGGTACCGACTTCAAAATGATGAAGATTGAGTACAGAAATAGTTGAGTTTTAGCCGAATTCGGAAAAAGGCACTATTAGATAGTAATAATTATTTAATACTTTTTAGTTCATATTATAAGGAGGTTATTATTGTTTTTACCTTGGAAGTCGGTTTTAATTTTTTGTTATACTTATTTATTACATCTTCACAGTAGTCTTTTTCTTTCTCTTTATACCTCCCTCTTGACTTCTCTCTCTATCTCCCGTCCTCACTGCCTCTATACGTCCTGCCCCTCTCCCACCCTGTCCCACCTGTCTCCATCTCATACTCTATCAAACCCTCTCGACATCTCTCCCGTCTCAGTATTTCTCCCTTCCTATCTACATCGCCACTACACGCCCAGAAAGCTAATTTTGGTGGTCACGTCCCTCAGCCGTGCGGATACGACTAGGAAGGAAGGATCTACATCGCACACTCCCTTTCGACATCTCTCCTTCCCTGTCTCTCTCACACATCATGCTGTCTCACTCACTGTGGTGCGCCGGCTGCGCCGTATACATGATCTCGTGGTCTCTAGCCCGCAGCCCGTTCCGGTTGACATACAGAGCGAGAGCGGAGAACACTAGTATCCACTCCCACTTCTCACACACCCTGTCTCTCTCTCACACATCATGCTGTCTCACTCACCGTGGTGCGCCGGCTGCGCCGTATACATGATCTCGTGGTCTCTAGCCCGCAGTCCGTTGCGGTCGACATACAGAGCGAGAGCGGAGAACACTAGTATCCACTCCCACTTCTCACACACCCTGTCTCTCTCTCACACATCATGCTGTCTCACTCACCGTGGTGCGCCGGCTGCGCCGTATACATGATCTCGTGGTCTCTAGCCCGCAGTCCGTTGCGGTCGACATACAGAGCGAGAGCGGAGAACACTAGTATCCACTCCCACTTCTCACACACCCTGTCTCTCTCTCACACATCATGCTGTCTCACTCACCGTGGTGCGCCGGCTGCGCCGTATACATGATCTCGTGGTCTCTAGCCCGCAGTCCGTTGCGGTCGACATACAGAGCGAGAGCGGAGAACACTAGTATCCACTCCCACTTCTCACACACCCTGTCTCTCTCACACATCATGCTGTCTCACTCACCGTGGTGCGCCGGCTGCGCCGTATACATGATCTCGTGATCCCTCGCCCGTAATCCGTTGCGGTCGACATACAGAGCGAGAGCGGAGAACACTAGTATCCACTCCCACTTCTCACACACCCTGTCTCTCTCTCACACATCATGCTGTCTCACTCACCGTGGTGCGCCGGCTGCGCCGTATACATGATCTCGTGATCCCTCGCCCGTAGTCCGTTGCGGTCGACATACAGAGGGAGAGCGGAGAACACTAGTATCCACTCCCACTTCTCACACACCCTGTCTCTCTCTCACACATCATGCTGTCTCACTCACCGTGGTGCGCCGGCTGCGCCGTATACATGATCTCGTGATCCCTCGCCCGTAGTCCGTTGCGGTCGACATACAGAGCAAGAGCGGAGAACACTAGTATCCACTCCCACTTCTCACACACCCTGTCTCTCTCTCACACATCATGCTGTCTCACTCACCGTGGTGCGCCGGCTGCGCCGTATACATGATCTCGTGATTCCTCGCCCGTAGTCCGTTGCGGTCGACATACAGAGCGAGAGCGGAGAACACTAGTATCCACTCCCACTTCTCACACACCCTGTCTCTCTCTCACACATCATGCTGTCTCACTCACCGTGGTGCGCCGGCTGCGCCGTATACATGATCTCGTGATCCCTCGCCCGTAGTCCGTTGCGGTCGACATACAGAGCGAGAGCGGAGAACACTAGTATCCACTCCGCACCCGCCTCTCGCGCGCAGAGCGGCCGCGCGCCGGAGTGCGTGAGGAACACGGACACTTGGTTGTCTGGATGGACGAGCGCTGCGGACATAAATTGTTAAATATATAACAAATCAGTAGTGTAGTTATACCATGTCCTGTCAGCTACATACATTCTACTTTTAATTACGTATAAATTCTAACAGATGGCACTACTTACCACATTTCTAATAAAATTTCAACTTATTAGTATTATTCCTAGTTTTAGAACACTAGTAATATCTTTTATTCAAAATAGAATCCTCCAGTTCTGAATTTGTCACAATCAATCGACGTTTAGCCATCTAAATCAGTTTTTCTATTTTTCGAATTTTAACGCTCCCTCTATTGATTTATTGCAACAACATTTGATCAAATTCAATCCAAGCCCTGAAGTTAAAGACCTAGTCACGTAGTATTCTTTACTCAGCTAGATGGCGCACATCCTTCAAAATAAAATCACAGATAAAATACGTCAGGATCTTGTCTTGTTCTAGTAATTTCCGTCATAATTTTGATATCGATCGATATTTTTGCAAAATCATTAGTTATTGATTGGGTTTCTATACTAAGATCCGACTGCAAAATTGTGCACCTATAAGCTTTTTGGTCTAAATTGTGGTTTACGTAAAATGATACACTTCGGATAATACAACCACAGAGTACTATTAGTTGCGTGTGTACGGTAAATTATACGGCTATTGCTGAACCAAAGATTTCCTTTGGTAGGATTGGTCCTTATGGCCCAATGATGGATTTAAGGGGCCGGGTACCCTTGGAATTTCTCATACAAACGTAATTCCAAAATCATTTTCTCATACGAAAATATTTAACATGTTTGAGTTATTTTTCAGTTTAAGATAGTAATTACCTAGGTTCCTACACAAAAATTTACTTCAAAATATTTAAACAAATTTTTTTTTTTGTTTTAATTTTTTTTTTAGTATTTTGTAGTAAATTTACTATTTATTTATATATTTTTAGTGTTTTACTCTATTTTTTAGTGTTTAAATATTTAGTAGTAAATTTACTAAAAAAAAATTTAAGACAAAATAAATATTTTTTTGTTTAAATATTTTGAAGTAAATTTTTGTGTAGGAACCTAGGTAATTACTATCTTAAACTGAAAAATAACTCAAACATGTTAAATATTTTCGTATGAGAAAATGATTTTGGAATTACAATTGTATGAGAAATTCCAAGGGTACCCGGCCTCTTAAGATGTGGAGCCACCGCGATTTTTGATGTTAATTTTTTAAAATTTTAGCAGCCTCTGCTCTGGAGAAAAATAGTCTCAATCTGTATAGAGGTATTAATTATGGTACTATTCCAAGTTCGGTACCATATTTGGATGGCTTAAGAATGCTTAATTCATTTTAGGACTCATATTTACACGATAAAGATATTAAACAACGTAAAAAGTAGAAGAAAGAAAGAAAAGTATGAGTCAGTAATTACTGGTCCGATTTAAAAAATTCTTTCAGTGTTAGATAGCCCATTTATCAAGGAAGGCTATAGGCTATATTTTATTACGCTAAGACTAATATAAGCGAAGAAATAGAGGAAAATGCGGAAAAAACGGGGGAAATTATTTGAAAGGGCTTATTTCACGAACTTTTCTGTTATTTGGCACAGATAAAAAGTAGGAACGTGAAGGATCATAGGCTATTTATTGTGGACTAATTTGTCTGTGAAATATTTAATTTACGCGGGCGAAACAGCGCGGATCATCTAGTAATATTATAAAGCTGAAGAGTTTGTTTGTTTGAACGCGCTAATCTCAGGAGCTACTCATCCGATTTGAAAGAATCTTTCAGTGTTTGATAGCCTATTTATCGAGAAAGGCTATAAGCTACATTTTATCACGCTAAGACTAATAAGAGCAAAGATACAGAGGAAAATGTGAAAATAAAGCTGAAGAGTTTGTTGGTTAGTTTGTTAGTTTGAACGCGCTAATCTCAAGAACTACTGGCCCGATTTGAAAAAATCTTTCAGTGTTTGATAGCCTATTTATCGAGAAAGGCTATAAGCTATATTTTATCACGCTAAGACCAATAAAAGCAAAGATACAGAGGAAAATGTAAAAAAACGGGGAAAATTATTCGAAAGGGCTAATATCTCACAGACTACTGGAGCAATTTTTATGTTATTTGACACGAATATATAGTAGACTACGTGAGACATGGGTTATTAATTTGTGAAAAATATACGGTTTCCTTGAAATTTCAGATTTACGCGGACGAAGCCGCGCGGAACGTCTAGTATTAATTAATATGTTTATTGCTCCATTCATCACCATGTCTTTGGCATGCAGAAAAATGCGGCTATCAGCCTCCTTATATTAATTAAGCCCTGTCAACAGCGTTTTCGTTGGTTGAAAATCATATATTCTAAATTTTTTATTTTATTTTATTTTTAATATCTTTTATCTAAATATTATTCTAAAATTGGCATTTAAACATTCGATTCAATCGAAAATGATACCAAACTCGACTATATACCTAAATCCCACGCAGTTATTGACCTCATACCTTGTTAAAGCTAAAAAAAAACCCCCTCCCCCACCTGCATGAAATATTCAGGTGGCTCCACATCGTAAACCCATCTTAGGGATATAGTACAGAAAATGAAAGCAAAAATCAGGTGCAACCTCCGATTTCGTTGAACCTCCATCGATTTGGATGAAAATTTGGGATTAAGTATGTTAAGCCCTCTACTTTAAAAGTGACATACGCTCGTATCGCGCTTTTTTATTTTATTTTATCCACCCCTTTTGTTGAAAATAAAAAAATGCAGATTTAACCATTCTGGCTCAACTAATTGTGTTTAATTTGATAAAATAAATGTTTTTAATGTTTTGTTCATGATTTATGATTATATTATAATTAATTTTTCAATCCTTTTAGCAACCATCCCTTTAATCGTGAAGAAAACATTTTTTATTTTTCTTTGCTTTAAAATCGTATATTTACATTACATAAAGAGTTTGTTTAGTATTTATGATATAATTTTTGGATAAGACTAAAATATAAAACCCTAAAAGTACCCCTTTATTGCGGAATAACGGTAAAAATTTGGTTCAAAAACTTATTATGTTTAAGTTTTTGAACCCAATTTTCTCAGTTTATTTACATAGTAAGTAAGTACTTATTAATTTCTTAGTATGTTTTTTTTTTTTTTGCGAAATTTTTTTACCCCTGTCAACTACCCAATGTCTGAATAATAAGCTTTAAGTTTTTATTTTAAGTTTTTTATCAGCTTTAATGAGTTCGAATATTTTTTCATAGTTGAGATAAATTTTATTTATATATTTCAAACATTGATATAGTCCACAATATTCAAACAACGATTTCAAACTACCCTCTGTGCAAAAAATTGACGCAAAGGCTGAATCTACTAGACTGAAATATTTAATAGACGCACATCATTATAAAAGCCCCTCTCTTATCTAATAGACATATTTACCGTTTCGTTTACTTTCTGAATATTGAAAGTCTTGAAAAGAATAATGTATATTTAGTATGGATTAGATGACGCCTGCAATCGCGCTGGAACTGTACATTTTTTTGGGATAAAAAGTATCCTATGTCCATATCCATTCCCGAGATTCAAAGTATTTTCATACTTAATTTCAGCAAAATCGGTTAAACCTTTTGGGTGTTAAGACAAAAACACTTTAGCATTTATAATATTAGTATTGATGTACTTATTGACAGGGTTTCCTACAATATTTGCATCCCAAATCTCTTCTTCAAAATTGTTTAAAAAAAAAAATTTTCGTTAATATTAAAATAGCTATGTTAATTTTTAAGTTATCGGGTTCATTTTTGGACCATTTTAAAGGTAATTTAAAGAGCTTTAAGATCAACTCGAAAAATACTTTTTGAAGCCCTTGGTTTAAAAATAATAGGGTTAAAAGGTCCCGGTTTCATGATTCTCGCGGTAAAAGTTAGGCTTCAAACGTCTCTATCTTCGTTATTTTTCATCTTATAAAAATCAAAACAAAATCAAAAGATTTCTTAAAAAATGGAGACAAATTTCGTCCCTTACATTTTTTACGAAAGTTCAATATTTTTTAAGTTATGTTCAAAACAAAATGATATTTACGAAAATTTGAATAATTTGGATTTTACTAAATCATTCTTTTTTTCAAAACTAAGCATTCTAAACCAAGAAAAATTTTTGAGGTCATTACTTATGCTAAAATAAAGAAAATCCTTTGGGGATAACCCAATTTGAATTAATTAAATAATAATTTGAATTATTGTAGAAATGGTCAACGTTTTATTTTTCGATTTTTCCAAAAAAAATTGTAAGGGTCATCTTATTTTTATCATAACTTGTTCAATTTTGATGCTATTAACTTTTTAAAATACTTATTAGAAAGGTACTTTTAAGCACTTTAAAAAGTTTTAAGGAAGTACATGTCATAAAATGCATCGATTTACCGTTATTTAAGTTTGAATGCTTAGACTTAGGTACTCGCCGAAAGAAAATATATATACAATCACCCTATAGCTCACTTTGAATGAATATAGGAAGGTATTTCAGGGTAGAATTTAGTTTTTTTATTGGCTTTAATTTTGATATTTACACATTTTTCGTAAAAACCTATAGTTTCTTATTTAATTACGAAAAACCGCTTTAAGACATATTTTTCTCATGCAAAAACATGATCTTTGATCTTTAATAACTCCGAAAGTATTGATTTATTCAAAAAACTTTATATAACAAATTTTGTTCAGAATTTGTGTGTCTATTGATTCCTGGGGTTATTTTTATTTTGAAAAATTCACCCCCCGAGAAGGGTTAGCATCCACCCCCAGGGCAAAGGCGCAAGTTGGCACTATGTCACTTTTGTTTCTTAGGGTATCCCCCACCTACTCACCAATTTTCATGAAAATCGATGGAGGTTCAACGAAATCGGAGGTAAAAACCTTCAATGCCTCCACTAATATAAAGATCAATCCTACCAAAGGAAATCTTTGGTTCAGCAAAAGCCGTATTCCTCGTTTTTTTTTGTCTTGTACGCACACGACTATATAGGTATAGTCCGCGCGGAACTAGTTGGCCGCGCCTGAGGTATGTGAGCGGTGGGACAGAGAGGCAGGGGCACTTCGCACAAGAGACTGCAATAGCAAGATGAGTCCGCCGATAAAAAGATCAATCTAAGGAAATAATATTTAAAGTGCATACGTTTTTTAAAAAATGGAAAGCCGATGTCAATAGTTTAGATTTTAGAATATAAAACTGATCAATTGTCTAATGTCTTTAATTTATTCTTTTCAATAATTTAATAATATTATTGTTCACGATATCGCGAGATTGGTCGTCACTGTCTAATCTCATGTGCATTGCGAGCAGCAAGCAACCCGCCCCCTCACCCCCGTCCCTACCTAGTCCGCGCGGCCAACTAGTTCCGCGCGGACTATAATACTGGCGTATTATAATTTATAAATACAACCATGCCGGGTTGCCTAGCAGATCCGGCCGCAAGTACCTTTATTATGAATTTTAAAATCCGTTTTTGGAGAGAAAATGATTCTTATTCTTGAATAAAATCTTATTTTTGAATAAATGAAGTGCCATCGATTATGAACCAATCTAGAGACTTAACTAGAGACCTTAAAAAATAGGGTTGCCATCCCATGTATCAGAATATGTCGTGCTTATATCTCCCGCAATTATGCATGGATTTTAATGTTACAAAAAGCAATCATCTTCATTCTATTCCTGAAAAAAATTCCCCGTGAAAGTTGTACAGTTTCGTTGACTGAGCAACCCCTTACAGTTTATCGGAAACCTGCCCCTTACACCCGGTATAAATACAAACACTGCAAGTGAGCGTTTTCAAAAAAAAGTGTACCCCTCACTTTTGGCCTGTCCCCCGTGTTTGATGTCGAATAACAAGTAAAATTTATATGTGGCTAATTATTGTAATGCTTGACAAGTAATAAGCACATCATAACTTTATAAATTCAAACTATTAAATTCACTAAACTTTGCGTAATATTTTTAAATTGATCATTTTCAAAACCAAGACCAAGGTGTCAGTTTTTGGCGTGTCCCCTCTCAAATTCCTCGTTGTAGAAGCTTTTCTCAAAAAATTTATACTAGGGTACCATAGGTTTTAGTATCGTTTGAAAGTACTTTTTAAACGACTTTCAAAAAGGAGGAGGTTTCTCAATTCGACCGTATATATGTTCTTTTTTTATGTTTGTTCGCGGATAACTCCGTCGTTTGTGGACCGATTTCCAAAATTCTTTTGCTGTTGTAAAGGATATAGTTGGAATTTGGTACCACGTTCACAAAAGTGGTGATCTGATGATGAATCCATGAGGAATCGAGGGAACTCCTTAAAATTTATATGGAAACATATAGTGATTTTAACTTTTTCTGAAGGATTTCAAGTATATGCTACCAAATAGTAAGATTTTGCACCAATGTATACCCTGGTTCCGAAGGTGCTGTACAGAACTCTTGACTCCTTATAGATAGATGTTCGGGGATTTCTGACTTTTTGACATAGAAGTTAGCTGTCTCTGGCTGGTACCGACTTCAAAAGTATGAAGATTGAGTACAGACATAGTTGAGGCTTAGGCCAATCCTAAAAAAGCCACTAATATAGAACTAGAATTATTTAACACTTTTTAGTTTATTCACCGTAGTTTTTAGTGTGGAAGTCGGTTTCAATTTTTTGTTTAAAAATAATTATATTTGCAAATCGTCGTATATAGTTCATAATTTAACTGTAATGCTCATTTAAATACAATTTGATTTAAAAAAATATCTTAAAAAGTGGTGCCGACCGGACATGTCGGGTTTGTCACAGTAAAAAATGACAGTTGAAAACTTTAGATGACTATTTGAATTTTTGAAATGGCTTCATAATCCTTTATATTCACTGTCTGGCATTTTTATAAAGCTATTTTTCTAATAGATTTTGAGTAAAATAGACATGTCTTGTGAGTGTAACGGCCGTCAAGATTTCTACTGTCTGGTTTGAGACACATTATCTACTTGATACAGGCTAGTTTACATCATTTAACTGTTTTTAGAAGATAATCAATGTATTACTAAAAGTTAAAACGTTATTTATATTTGATCATCAGTGTAGGCAAATGTTTTCGTCAGAATATAATTTTGATTACAAACTGAGAAGAGAACGTCACGTCAGTTTTGCGAGTTGCGACATAGTGCTTCGTGACATATAGGCTGACAAGAAAAGTCGCAAAATGACAGCATAAAGCTAAGTCTACATGTCATTATAAGATTTTACATTTTTACGTTTTACAATGCTACTTATTAGCGAAAAAAGATCTCAGAGGTATAGAGCAGTATTTCCCAAAGTGTGGGTCGCGACCCACTGGTGGGTCGCGGGTAGATTTTGGGTGGGCCCTGAAACTACAGGACGATTGTCGTACTCGTTCGATTGTCTATTAGAATTTAGAATATATTACAACTGGAAGTTTTTCTTTTTTCTTAATTGAAATGGGTGTGGTGACGAGCTTTAGAAAAGGCCCAAGTCCAGCAGTGAACGTCAGTAGGCTGACGATGATGATATGGTGGTGAACTACGATAACAATTAACAATTAAATGCTGCGGCAGCAACATACCGCTGCTTTTTTTCTTCAAGACATATGGTGAGCCGCGAACTTTAAACTTTCTTGTAGATGGGTCGCGATCCCGACAAGTTTGGGAAACACTGGTATAGAGAAAAATAGAAAAGAGGCCCAGAGACAAAAAAAAAATCACAAATGTCGCAAAAACTAGCGGGGAAAAGGATTTATTTTAACCATGTAAATTTTTGGTTTCAATGTAAACCCAGCCTTATAAAATATGGTCTATCGGTTTTGCGACTGTCGCCTGTTCTGCGACAGGAAAAATATTAATTTTTACTTATTTTTAATAATAAGGGTACAAATAATTTGAATGCAATACTTATTAAAAATGGTTTGACTGTTCCGAAATACAATAATCACTTTGCCCATTTAAACGACATACATTATTATATCTTAAAATTAAAACTGACTTCCAGGGTAAAAACAATAATAATTTATAATAAACAAAAAAGTATCTTTACTAATACTATAATTCTGCAGAGTTTGTTTGTTTGTTTGTTTGAACGCGCTAATCTCAGGAACTATTGGTCCGATTTGAAAAATTCTTATACTGTTGGATAGCCCATTTATCGAGGAAGGCTTTAGGCTATATTTTATCACGCTAAGACTAATAGGGGCGAAGAAATAGTGGAAAATGTGGAAAAAACGGGGGGAAATTATTTGAAAGGGCTTATTTGAACGCGCTAATCTCAGGAACTACTGGTCCGATTTCAAAAATTCTTTCAATGCTAGATAACCCATTTATCGAGGAAGGCTATATTTTATCACGCTTAAACTAATAAGAGCGAAGAAATAAAGGAAAATGTGGAAAAAACGGGGGGAAATTATTTGAACGTGCTAATCTCAGGAACTACTGGTCCGATTTGAAAAATTCTTTCAGTGTTAGATAGCCTATTTATCGAGGAAGGATATAAGCTATATATTATCACGCTAAAACTAATAGGAGTGAAGTAATAGAGGAAAATGTGGAAAAAACGGGGGAAATTATATGAAATTGCTTATAAGAACTACTGGAGCAATTTTTATGTTATTTGGCAAACATGAAGAATAGACCACGTGAAGGGACACAGGCTATTTTTTTCGGAAAAATGTACGGTTGCGTGAAATTCCTAAATTACGCAAGCGAAGCCGCGCGGAACATCTTTATATAATAAAATCGTAGGAAAGTCAATTCTGTGCATTGAATATTTTTGTACTATAAATAATACTTGGAATGTGATCTACTATGCTAACACGGACGAAGTCGCGGGCAACAGCTAGTTAAATAATAATTTTTACTCTTTAAAGTGCCTTATGCATAATTTTCCTAAACCTCGACTATTTCTGTACACAATCTACATTATTTTGAAGGCGGTACCAGGTAAGAATGCTGAGTTCTATGATAAAATATTTTTAATATTCAGACTGGTACCGACTTCAAAATTATGAAGATTATGTACAGAAATAGTTGAGGTTTAGGAAAATTATGCTTAAGGTACTTTAAAGAGTAAAAATTATTATTTAATACTTTTTTGTTCATTATAAATTATTATTGTTTTTACCCTGGAAGTCAGTTTAAATATTTTGTTAAAAATAATAATTTCACTATTTTTAGTCATTTATAAGGTTTTCTGTAGAGACTAATGTGTTATGCTTAGTGACTTTGGATCCAGGATACACTTTCATGATATGAGAACTCATTGTCTGAGATCACTACCACTTCATAATTGCTAAAATTAATGTTTATACGCCTATCTTTAAAGGCTCTAAGGCCGTGTTCACACCAAACCGACTGTGAGCCGCCGAATATGAGCAAACGTTACGCACTTCATTGTATTTCCATACATATTCACTTTTTCGTTCACACCTAACCGACAATATGCCATTACGCTAGGCGTAGGCGTGGACATTCGATACAGTATATTTTCACGTTCACACTGGGGCTCACAGTGAGCCTGCTCACATTCGGCGGCTCACAGTCAGTTTGGTGTGAACACGGCCTAAAGTTCTGTTCAGTGATTTTCTTTCTATCATTACACAAATGGAAACTCGTCAGCTCAACATAATATAATATTATGCTCAAATATAACTATAATCGTCCTTATAAATTTTCAGGAGAATAACATACCTCATATTGTTATGAATTATGATCAAATTGCTAACTTTGTAACTTAAACACCAAGGTCGAATCATTTATAACATTAAAATAACATTATATTTTTTTTTATCGTACGACAAATTCGGGTTTCGATCTTAAAGACGATTAAAAGTACCAATAATAGGGTTGTAATTAGATATTTCATGGTGTGGTGACTGGTGGAAGTGATGATGATGATGATAATGATGAATGTAAGTTGCATAGTAGCTTAAGCCTTCAGTTCTTAAACGAACTCCGAAAGCCCCAAACTTGTATTCATAAGGAATCCAGAGTTCTCTTAGCACCTTCGGAACCATGGTATATCTAATTGCAAAATCTTGCTTTTTGGTAGCATGTGCTTAGGATACTTCTCATAAAATCGAAATCACTATATGTTTCCATATAAATTTTGAGGAGTTCCCTCGATTACTCATGGATGTATGGTGGAATGGTGGTGATGATGATGATGATTAATGAAATTTGCATAGTAGTATATGCTTTCAGTTCTTAAGACAACGCCGGAAACCCCAAACGTAGGGAGTAAGGAGTTCTGTTCACCACCTCCGAACCATGGTGTATCCTGATGCAAAATTTGACTTTTTGGTAACTTTATATGCCTGGAATACTTCATATGAAACCAAAAAAAAACCATATGTTTCTATTTGAATTTTGAGGAGTTCCCTCAATTACTCATGGATCCCATCATCAGGTCACCACTTTTCTGAACATGGTACCAAATTGGAGTAATACCGTATACAACAAAACAAAAATTTTGAAAATCGGTTCACAAACGGCGGAGTAATCGTTGAACATACATGAAAAATATATATATATATATATATATATATATATATATATATATATATATATATATATATATATATATATATATATATATATATATATATATTTATATTTATATATATATATATATATATATATATATATATATATATATATATATATATATATATATATATATATATATATATATATATATCCACAGCCGAACGTATAACCTCCTCGTTTTTGGAAGTCGGTTAAAAAGTAGCGGCATCAGTTGTGACAAAACAGAACTTAAAGCTAGTTTAATTGGCATTATTTTCAATTAGTCGACTTAATATTCTATTTTTCAAATAATATATTTTATAATCTTCGTAACGCTATTAAAATATTTCGCGTCTTTCTTCATAGTTAATAGTTACATGAGCATTGAAGACTGTGACAAAACTGACACTTTTTTCACAGTGCCAAATTAATTTAATGATTTCTCGTAAAATAAATTAATCTGCAAGCAATTAAATATAATTTCCATAAACTATACTGTACCTTTAAAATATCTAAATCAAAATTTCATCCAAAATGTAACATTTAAAATTTAACCATGAATTAAGCCATGGTACACTTTATTTTGAAAACGCTCAAGTTAAATACAAGCTTTTAAAATCTGTCTGTTGAACCGATTTTGATGAAATTTAGATAGTCACTTGGGACTGACAAACTGCTTTTAACCGCGAGAAAAAATCTTATTCCCACGCTAAACCCTTGAAATTGCAAGTGAAAACGCGGTGCGCACAAACAAATGTATACTGCTGTACCGATTTTGATGAAATTTAGTACGGTCAGAGTACTAAAATACTGGCGTATACGGTTTTAGCTTGACATCCGGGAACCCACATGGGCTATTCTATTTCTTACCCCAGGAAAAAAAACGATATAACGCGGGTGAAACTGTGGGGCAGACAGTTTGTAAGTGGTCCTGTGGCAGGTAAGTGTAAAATGCATAGTCAAATGTAATTCCCGCTTGGGTAGGTAATGCAAGTACAAGTAGTTGCATTGAATCCATCCACCACAATCCGCCTTGAGTTATTGACAAGTATGTCAACGCCACCTATTACAGCTTAGTGGCTACTATGGACCGAGTACGGTGATAAAAATGCCATCTATTGCGATAAAAACGTAATTTTAGCAATATTCAATACTATGCGTGGAGTTAGTTCCTCTTGTTAGTGGTGGCGCTGTTTTAGTTAGAGTTAGAAGGGTTCCAAATGAAGTATGGCGATTGTCTCTCTGTTACGCCAGTATTATAGTACTCTGTGGTTATACTATTTGTAATCAAGATGGCCTCGATAACCTAGCGACAGCTGGCCGCGCGTCAGTTGCACGCCGAGTACTGGCGCGGCTGCAAATCGCGACGCATTGCGTATCTTTCTAGCGTCTAGATCTATCTCTTTTACTCACAAACTGCGGGCCTCTCGACGTCCGTCCGGAGCGAATGCGCGACAAGATCGCCGCGGTAACCTAGCAACAGCCGCACGCGCATCAGTTGCACGCTCAGTACGGGCGCATCCGTCGATCGTGACGCGACGCATTGCATCACTTTCTAACGTCTACACTCTGCATAATCTATCTGTCTCTTTTACTCACAGACAGCGGGCCTCTCGACGTCCGTCCGGAGGGAGTGCGCGACAAGATGGCCGCGGTAACCTAGCAACAGCCGCCCGCGCGTCAGTTGCACGCTCAGTACGGGCGCGGCCGCACGCAGCTCCGCAACTCGACAGCGCCGCGCCGCGGTCCGAGTTATCTCGTACACCAGTACGACCCATGTGTTCTGAAATCACATGAAGATAAAATATAAATATACAAAGTGTAACAAAACTAAGTGATAATACTTTAGGATGTGTATATGTCCTATGTCCTTTATAAAGAGTTGACAGTGAAAGTAGCGGCGTCGACAGAGCAATTTTTCAAGCACGCACTCCAGCGACATAAATTTTCCCATACAAAAGTAAATAAAGTCACACTTTCAGCGCTGCTACTTTCACAGCAAACTCTATACAGGGCACTCATACACACCCTAGACTCTAGAGGTAAGACTCTGTATACAAACAAGGTCTGTTGTCTTCGTCTGATACTAGTTACACACTGTCTCTATCTCTCTCACTTACACACACACATACACACACACACACACACACACACACACACACTCACCTGCCGCTTGCACACGACGGCGAAACCGTGAGCGGACGCGTGCAGTTCTCCCACCGCAATGTCAACCGCGCCTTTTGCCTCCGCGAGCTTCACACACTCAGCCTCGGGACATTCCAACGCTCGGATCGGCACTAGTCGCACGTGGCGACCGCGACCGGCTATCACCACTGAAAATAAAAATAATAATAAAAAAAATAGTATCATATTATTTATAGCAATATTCCGCGAAATAAACCTCAACATGTAAGTAAATGAGTGGGTGTACGCATAGGCACTTGACGGACGGTGTTTGTAGAGTCAACATCCTCTGGTGTTGGGGCGAAACGCGCGTCGAAGTTTTCAACTTGCATGGTGGTGAGAGGCCTTGCACGAATTTGCTAATATTAATGCTTGTGTGGTGGTGGTGTTTGCAGGTTCTTGCATGCGAGTGTACGCATATTTAGTGTGGGAGAGGAGTGAGGTGCTGTACGCATGCCTACCATTTGCTCACTCATTTACTTACAGGTTGAGGTTTATTTCGCGGAATATTGCTAAAAATAATAACATACTAACTTTTAAGCTATAGATTTCCGCAAAGTAACGCCTGATTCTATTAACTAATTAAAATGATAATCATTTAAACCTTGAACAGTGGAATAAAGCAATATTACAAGATGCGCCCGCAACTCTGCTTCATCGAAATTCGTTTATCACACGTGATTTGTCCTTTTTACCTCTCAAAGTATCTTCACGCCAAATTTCATCTAAATCGGTTCAGCTGTTTCAAGAGGCAATAGGCAAATAGGCACACTTTCGCATTTGTAATATTAATAAGGATAACTATTATGTAATAAATACGAGGCATATAGAGCAAGACAGTAAAATTTTCTCGCTAGACAGGGACGGCAGATATCTCTCCCTCTCTGTCACTCACCAAGCCTGTGTGTACAGGCGCGAGCGCCTCCGCCCTCTCCAGGTCTACGAGCGTACGGCACGGCACTAGCTCCGACCTCGAGACAGGGACGGCAGATATCTCCCTCTCTGTCACTCACCTAGCAGCTGCTCGTGCAGCACGTACAGCAGCCTGTGTACGGGCGCGAGCGCGCGGCGCGGCACTAGCTCCGCCCTCTCCAGGTCTACGAGCGCGAGAGAGAGAGGGACGGCAGATATCTCCCTCTCTGTCACTCACCTAGCAGCTGCTCGTGCGGCACGTACAGCAGCCTGTGTACGGGCGCAAGCGCGCGGCGTGGCAATAGCTCCGCCCTCTCCAGGTCTACGAGCGCGAGAGAGAGAGAGGGACGGCAGATATCTCCCTCTCTGTCACTCACCTAGCAGCTGCTCGTGCGGCACGTACAGCAGCCTGTGTACGGGCGCGAGCGCGCGGCGCGGCACTAGCTCCGCCCTCTCCAGGTCTACGAGCGCGAGAGAGAGAGGGACGGCAGATATCTCCCTCTCTGTCACTCACCTAGCAGCTGCTCGTGCGGCACGTACAGCAGCCTGTGTACGGGCGCAAGCGCGCGGCGTGGCAATAGCTCCGCCCTCTCCAGGTCTACGAGCGCGAGAGAGAGAGAGGGACGGCAGATATCTCCCTCTCTGTCACTCACCTAGCAGCTGCTCGTGCGGCACGTACAGCAGCCTGTGTACGGGCGCGAGCGCGCGGCGCGGCACTAGCTCCGCCCTCTCTAAGTCGACTAGCGCGAGGCCGAACTCGCCGCCCAGCACGGCGCGTGTACGCTCGACGACACACGCGCACGTCGCGCCGCGGAGCGCCGCCCCGCCTGCCTCGGCCACGCCCACCGCGCTGTACACCTGAAATTTTAATGAGGTTTATGAGTGACTTAGTTTTCAATACGTATTTTGTGTTCATAAATAAATAGCGTAAGATGTGACAACTATTACCCACTTCTTCTTTATTATAATACTAGCTGTCCCGGTGAACTTTGTGTCACTTTAAAACCATCAGCCCAATCCGTTCAGCCGTTTTCGAGTTTTAGCGCGACTAACACATTTGAAAATCCATTTTTAAATATATAGATAATACTTCGTCTTCATAATACTGGTGATTAGACGTTTTTCGCGACTTCGTACACTAATAATCCCGCGGAAACCGTATAGTTTCCTGCGACAAAAAATATGCCGTGGGCTATTCTACGTATGTAGGTACATATTATCAAATTTCATCAAACTCAGTCCAGCAGTATTCCTTAGTCTTGGAAATCTATTGTTCACGCGGTCGAATTCGACCGCTCGGGAGTTGATAGGTTAAATTCGATGCAAACAAACAAACAAATCCAGTTTCCAATACTATATTTTCACCCACCTGCTTATCAGGTAGATTATTCCTCTTCAGTATCCTATGCAGTTCGCTGAGCGCGACCACCCATTTGGTCTTCTCCGATTCGGATTCAGCCAACATGAGTGTGTGGTACCGCTTACCGCCTTCTAGTTGTGACGTTGATATCTGAAAATTATAAATTATATTACTTATATTATACATTGTACAAGGTAGACAATTAAATCGGTTCATAACTAACAATACTTGCACATTTACAATGTTAGTAAGGATCGTCTTGTTTTTTAATAAAACCGTGTTTTTGCTTGTAAAACTATACTCGAGCACCTGACTCCCACAGAGGGGGAAGGTGTTACTGATAATATAACGTCTACCCCCCCTCATATATACTCACTCGGAATATACACGGTATGTCACGTTTGCCGGCGTGTAAGGGTCTAAACACACTAGGCTGAATTACGCCGGCGTAATTTACGTGGCCGAAATTACGTTCAGCCGCTTACGTCTGATGCGACACACTATAAATTACGCGAAGAGCCGAAATTTCGCGGCGTAATTTCCGTTGCGGAACGCGCGCGTAAGTGAGTATTTGAAAATCTCAGATGTAATTTGTGCGTTAACCCTTTGGAGTTAAGTTTGGATTTGCTATGTTCGGTTTTGATAATTCCATCGCGTATAGTGTGTTGCTATACAAAACATTACCGCCGAATCGCTGCCGAACTTTACGCTCGACTCGGCTCGACAGAAATTCGGCTCGCGACGGAATTTCGGCATAGTGTGTCGTCTGTCGCGTTCCGTCCGTATTTTGTATGCGTTTGATACGCGGCGTAAACGCGGCGGAATTTACGTCGGCGTAATTCAGCCTAGTGTGTTTAGACACTAAGAGTTCAGAACGCCGCTTATCTCGAACTCCTGTCGGAACAGAGACAGAGAGGCTCCCCCTTGTCAATTGTGGAAGATATAGCGCCCCCCCCCCCCCCCCCCCCTTATATACTCACTCGGAATATACACGGTATGTCGCGTTTGCCGGCGTGTATGACGTCAGAGTCGCGGACGCCGCTCACACCGAACTCGGGGTCGCGCATGTCGAGGACTTGACTCACGCAGACTGAGGGGAGTGCGTTCCTGGAAATATTCATAACATAATAAGCACACTTTCAATTTAATTTGTAATCTATTTAGGGCGTTAGCTGAGTCAAGCATGCGCCCGGCGCAGCCATGGTTGTTTCACGTCATCCCATAGAGCAGCGCTGCGCCGCGGCACCGGGCACACGCTCAACGCAGCGAACACCCTTAGAACGTATTTACAGGACAACTTCTGACTTTTACGCTAGTACTCAAAATATTATATATGTCGCAGTAATATGGTTCAATCTGCGATTCGATTGAAAGACTAGCGTATTCATTCAATCGAATCGCAGATTGAACCAGATAACTGCGACAAATACATTGGATTGAATAGCTAGCATGCGAGTCATTTTCTTCTCAGCGTGTTATTTTTCATTTTACATTTTTAAGCCTGCTTGGCTAAATGACGTACCTGTCTTGCGATATATCGTAGAGGAACAGTTTGAAGTCGCACACGACGACGAATTGCCGCATCCAACCTTTCTTCACGCCGCCCGGTTTTGGAACCTGCGCAAAAATAAAATATTGTTTAGAAAAGAAAAGGAGACGACGATCTTCGTTTGATAGCTGTATTATAGTGTGTTGTAGTCGCTAGACATATTTTCTACCATGCTTCATTAAATCCTTCGTGTGCCATACGCGTATGCTATCATCGGATTTAACAACAAACGGACGCTCTATTTTGACTTCATATAATTTGACAGAATTTTACGTGCCACACACTCTGACTCTACCTTGACATATCCCTCGTAAGCCGTGCCCTGTCCTCTCGTCGGGTCTTTGCCGAGCGGTCGTCTTGAACGCTCGGGCGGCAGCGGACAGCGGGCGGCGGGGTGGGACGCGCGCGCATCGCGTATGCACCGATGTTGGCATATTTTTGGCTCACCTTCACATATCCCTCGTACGCCGTACCTTATCCCCTCTTATCACATCTACGACCAATTTGACATGCCACATTATATTTAACGTGGCATATTATCTGACATACCTTGACATATCCCTCATAAGCCGTGCCCTGTCCTCTCGCCGGGTCTATGCCGAGCGGTCGTCGGGAACGCTCGGGCGGCAGCGGGCAGCGGGGCGGGACGCGCGCGCAGCATCGCGTGTGCACCGCCAGGCCGCACGTTTCGCAGACCACGCCCTGGCGGGTAAGACCGATCTGCGCGAGAGAGATGGAGATATTATTGCAGGGAGATGACTAGAG
The DNA here is from genome assembly GCA_963422495.1 of Polyommatus iphigenia. NCBI lineage: Eukaryota > Metazoa > Arthropoda > Insecta > Lepidoptera > Lycaenidae > Polyommatus > Polyommatus iphigenia. Next base: position 3,739,431 of record OY730179.1, on the reverse strand, counting down.
CTAGAGATTATATAAAATTATTTTGACAGTGTAAGATTAATATGTAGAAAAGTGATATGTGGTTAGAGATTAACGCTTTATGAAGGCAGCAAGTGCAACTTCTGTTTGCCGGAGCCGGGGGGAGCGAGACAGACGCACAGTCGGAGCGAGACAGAGCTACACGACTCACCATGAGCGAAGTGCAGTGGTTACACTTGGTGGGGCTGCTGAAAGTCCTCACTAGGAATTGGTGCACCTTCTGTTTGCCTGGCACCGCTGGTCCCAGGGTCGGATCTTGCATGGAGTACTGGAAATCGATAAAATATTAGGTTATGTTATTCCAAACATGTTATGGTTAGACTTATATCTATAGATTTCTATAGATATCTATAGATTTCTTTCTAGATTCTAGATGGTAAATTATCAGTAAGCTTTATATTATTAGAGTGTGAAGTCACACTCAACATTATTGATTAATGGATAAAGAAATGAGTTTTGAATTACTCTTAACATTATGATAGCATAAATTAAACTAAAAATCATGCTATACATTTCTATTAGTAAAATACTATGGTTTACGATGGTGTTTCTATATTGTACGGTCATGTGACCTTCAAATCGGTAGCCTGTAAATGTCACGTGACCTTACTCTATGTATCTATGTTATCTATGTTAACGTACCGTAGACATCTCGCTCGGTGAGCTCTTGCAGGAGACGGGCGAAGCCGCTCGTTGGTCCATCTCATCCTGCGACTCCGCGGATCCGCTCAACACGGTGGATTGTTGAGAGCCGTACATTAGCTGGGGAGACATATAAAGATATACTTATTATATGGTGAAATATGTATTGTACTGTCAGAGAAGTTGATTCATAGGCAGTCGAGTTATGTCAATTCAATGTCCCCGCGTTCCATTTGATGTTGAAAACGATCAAAACCCTCAAAATGCCTCCTAATTCGAGCGTTTTGATCGTTTTTAACATCAAATGGAAAGCGAGGTGTAAGACGTGATCTGTCGTCTGGGTTTGACATAAAAGCGACCAAATTAGGGCTCCATTCCACCGCGGCGCACGGAGAGTCTACGCACGTGCGTCAAGCTTCGTTTTGTAAGAAAATATAATTATGTGACTGTGCATAACGCATGCCCTTAATGAACAGAAAAGGGCACAGTGTTGACAAAGCTATTCAACTTCTCTGATAGTACTTACTATCAGAGAAGTCGATTCATAGTATATGGACCTACGTAGTTTGGTTGCGTTATATGACATGCAAACCCAGCCAAACAGATTACGATTATTTACGACTGTCATTTAATTGATGCAATTGACATACCTACGTCGTTCGGGTTATGCCCGAACGACGTAGGTATGTCAATTGCATATCACATATGAATCAACTTCCTTCATAGTGAAGATAAAAAAAATATTGTTGGGCAAAGTTGTCTAGGCAACAAATGAAATTTTGGATAAAATCGAATTAGAATCATAAAACAATGCTTTTAAAAATTTCAAAAGTGTAGTTGATTAACTTTATAAGCAAAATATTAAGAACACATTTAATTAGTAAAAGCTTTAGTAATGCGATGCTAGAAATAAAATTGGATGCATATGTAGGTTTTATTATTAAAAAAACATTTATGAAGTAAAATGAATAATATTTAATTGAATGAAAGAAATGATAGAAAGATTTAGTAATAAAATTTTACATCAGCATAAAATATGTATTAAAAATACGAAAATATAATAAGTTGTAAATTCTAATTAAAAAAACCCTTGGAGTGAATTTTACATGCCAGTTTTTAACGTAAACAATAAAATATGACAATAATAATAAGTCATGGCATATCGTGCAAAAAATGTATCATATTTAAAAAAGAAAAAAAAAAGAAACAAAAAAACATGTAAAATACCTTTGCATTACAACAATGCTGATTTCTGTAACGGTAATACGGCGACATCTGTGCGAGAAGCGATATATAAATACAACAAAAAAAAATTGCAACTAAAGAAAAAAAGCGTTAAACACATTTTTTTTTTATTATTATGCTACTAGTGAAAGAATATTTTTGTGATTTAGCACACAAATAATCATAGGTACAACTAGCAAAATTGTTTACTTTTTTGTAAAGTTTTTTAAGGGGGGATTTGGTGACCGGTAAAAGGGGGAGTGGAGAAATATAATTTTTTATATTTTTTTAATGAAATTTACATTTCAAATGGGTCATAAGAAAGCTAAATTACAGCATTAGTAAAAATTACAATAACGTTCTAGTAATCGAGTTGTATTTATGATTATGGCAACATTTAACTAAACGAGAAAAGATAAGTAGCATTGAATAATGTAACTTGATATGATAATATACAAATTTTATCAAAAGCTGTCTGATGAATAAGACAACTTTTTTGGTGATTGTTTAAAAACATGTAATCAACTATGAATGACGGAGATAACATTCTCTCACACTAGAACCATAACTGCAAATTAAATAGAATGACGTTAAAATTTTTTCACCCAAAAATGTTGAAGTTACCAATACATAAAAAAATTTGCAAATGTAGACTACATTTGCAAAATTTTTTTGCAAAATTAAATGTAGTCTACATTTGCAAAAAAAATATTGTCTGTCAAGTATTATCAGATAAATACAGCCACCTTAAACATGTTCTATATTACGTATAAAGCGAAGTAGACTAATAGAAATGTATAGCATGATTTTGTAGATAGCAAATATTTTTCTCGTAAAGTTAAATGCAATTATATTAGTCACAAAGTGCGATGTAACATATTTCATGTAAAAAAAAAAAAACTAAACATACCTTCTGTTCGTTATTTATCGTTGCAACATTATCGTAATGCCGCTCCGACGGTGCGTCTTTTAAAAACTGATCCAGATAGCTCATCTGTGATGGCGGGCGATCTAAAACTGAAAAAAAATCTTTTTTAATAAAAAATACATTGAAAATTGACAACACATAAACCAAATCCCAACCAAAACCAACATTAACATGTATATAATATAACTGCACGGTTACCAACAAGTTGATATAAATATGTCATACATAAATATAATGTTGATAAAAGCATTAAGCGACATTTTGATAAATAAATTATACTAGATATTACTAAAATCCGGTGGCAGGATTGAGTAAAACGTTTATTGACCTATCAAATAGAATTTTCACTGGAATATAAATATTTTTTGTCATAAAAAGGAGCCTGCTTCCCCATCATGTATATCTCTGCAAAATTTCGTTAAAATCGGTCCAATAGTTTCAAAGATTAAATATTAAATTTCGAAGATAAAAGAATAAAAAATCCTTCTCAGTATACGACATTTTCATCACTTAAATATGAAATAACAGTAAAAGCTTTCATATTTCTTACACAATAAAATAATATATTTTTGTATGACATATTTACATCATATCATTGGGCATTACAAAATCAAGGTATAACATGCACAGGACAAAATAGTACTGTACAAAAAGAACCCATGTACCACACAACATTCACACAAAGAAATGTACTATCTATTCCCATAAAACTTAATGCCCAAATTTTGTGTCTTGTCTATTGGTAGATCATTCGTCGTTATTGGTAAATTACGATCAGATATGGGATATTTTATTGGTAGTAGGAGTGATCGGCTCCTTAACTTTCGCAGAATGATCTTGAAGTTGTGAGACGGTGCTAACGACTAGAAGAAATTATTAGGTCGCTCTACAACAAATACTAAACCCAAAGATGGAGTAAACTTATTTAAAGTTTTATTTCGTTGTAAGAATGTTGTGTAGGGCATATAAGTTATAACACTAGGGTACATGATTAGTCAATAGGGCATATACAAACAAGTGTTAAGAAAAAACCAGGTCGCTCAGCGTAAAAGGACGCAGTGAATGAGTTGTATGTCGTTTAAATTAAGAATGAGACATAATATGAAGTAAATCATACGTAAGGTTTGGTAAAATCAATAAACGATATTCTGGATATATAAGAAAAATAATTTTCATACAAAAAAATCATCTCGCATATAAGTGACTTCGCTACACGAAATGATTATTTTGTATGAGTATATTTTTTCTCTATTAATTAACATAAACTGTAGATAATAATATGCCCAGAAGGTCTTCAGTAATTTCCAAACCTTATACAGATTTAATTTGTCTCTACCCCTCCATTTAAACTGTCATTCACCACAAAAGCTCAAGCAAAAGCGAAGCTAAACAAAAATCGTTTCGGTACAAACGCCAAAACCACCGATTTGGTGTCACCTCACATTTATATTGATGACGCCAAACCGGAGTTAAAAGTCATTTTCTTTACACTTGCTCGTACTTACAATGAAACGATCAACTAAGTTATTCAACTAAAACGCAGCACAAAGACGGGAAAATCCAATAAAACCTTCAATAATGCCTGTTGTTTTAATAATAAAAAAAAACACTATTTTAGTTACCAAAAACAGCCCTATTGAAAGATTGTAAAATGAATAACAATTTAAATTAATAATCGGCCAAGTGTGAGTCGGACTCGCGCACGAAGGGTTCCGTACCATTATAGAGCAAAATTAGGCCAAAAATTGTTTATTGTATGGGAGTCCCCCTTCATTTTTTATTTTATTTTAATATTATTATTAAATATTAAATAATTACACATATATAACTAAGAACTTTGAGAAAAATTCAAGTACCTACCTGTTGACATTATTGATATAGAGCAAAAAAGCCCAAAAAAATCACGTTTGTTGTATGGGAGTCCCCCTTAAATATTAATTTTATTTTGTTTTTAGTATTTGTTGTTATAGCGGCAACAGATATACACAATCTGTGAAAATTTCAGAAGTCTAGCTATAGCGGTTCTTGAGTTACAGCCTGGAGACAGACGGACAGACGGACAGACATCGAAGTCTCAGTAATAGGGTCCCGTTTTTATGCTTTGGGTACGGAACCCTAAAAAATAAATGCATTTTTTAATTTAAATTGTTATTCATTTTATTGAGAAAATATTTCGGTTTAAAAAACAACTGACATTATAACATAATGGGACATACACAATCATTTTCTACATCTAATGTTCGTACGTTGGACAGGAGTGCGAGGCATTCACAAAACATGTACGCAAAAGGGGATTCCATTACTCCCCCCTTAGATATAACAAAGAGGAAACATTATTTTATATGGTTATCTCGTATTTTTAATTTAAACATTGTTTTTAATTTAAACATTTTAACCAATCAATATTAATTTCAATACAATGAATATTAGTTCCTTAAAACTAATTTTAGCCACAGAATATACAAAAAGAAGAATATACAAAAAACATAAAAAGAGTTTTAAGATATATAAACCAGATAATAAACAAATAAAACCGTCCACAGACGACATATAATTTGCGTACACATTCGCGTACGCGTACGCCTTTTACGTACACGTTTTGCGGGCGCCCCGTTAATTTATAAAATCACGAACCATTCTCTTCTTTTCCGCTCCAGTATGTCGACGATTTAGCAGATCCTTGCCTCGCTGCTTGCGCAATACTCACATATTTTAATGAAAATATTTTTAAATTAATATTTTTTTTACCAAAAATATTTACTTAAAAATATTTCACCTTGTATTGAGAATAAAAGGAGGTGGTTTTTTTGGAAAGCTACATTGCTTTTCGATTTGTAACCAACTTAATTAAAAAAATAAAATTAAGTAATCAATGACTATAAAGACCAGGCTTAAAGATAAAAATAAGGACTTAATAATAACAAATTAAAATCAACAATTCAACAAACTTTTAATAGTAAATATACATCTGTACTGTACATAAAGTAACTTACAGTCAGCTTATAACGACTAAATGCACAGCAATACGCGATAAAATAAAACACAAACAAAATTAACTTAAAAACTGGGTGACCAGCTGCCAAAAAATAAAACTGACAATAATTTTTAAGCCTCCCCCACACAGGCGCGTTATTATCGGTCGATAATATCGCATGCGTTATTGCGATATATGTTCCTACTTCCATAGCGGCGTTATTATCGCAGCAGTGTGTAACTACATGACCATCCTAATACAAAATGTACTGAAAACACATATCGCAATAACGCATATCGAAGCAAAACAGATATCGATATTATCGACCGATATTAATGCGCCTGTGTGGGGGAGAATTTAACTGTAAATGTTTAAATAATTAAAAAATGCAAACGTCACCTAGTCGACAAAAATTATAGTGAAAAAGTAACAGTGTTTTTAAGTTATTAATATAAGTATTGCGTATAATCAAAAATAAATTAAATACTGTAACTATTTCATTTGATTTTAAAACCTAAATATAATCGAGTGTGAAGTTCATTATTTTTAATGATCGTTGATAAAATTTATTTAAACACTTTTAAATAATAACGACATTAAAATAATACAAATCCAAAAACTATTTTTTTTAGATATTTTAGCATTTTTTGCCGACCGAGATGACGAAAAATAAATAACAAAAAAATACTTAAACAAAATTACTCAAAATGCACTGAGATTCTATACTGTTCTACTCTTAACTAATACGTTATGCTGTTGCATTAATTTTCAATAAAATAATAGTTAAAAAAATTATACGAATAAAATTTTCAGTGTCATAAAAATAATACATAAATGACTAGTTCGAGTGGTAGAATCTTTGGTATCAATTGGGGACTAGAGTATGAATAGACTTAGAATCTAAATTTTAGTGAAAAAATATTCAAGAGAAAAGTCACATTGATCCGTTGCATTGCCATCAGAACAGAATAAAATACACAGACAAATCCATGTCCGTTAGACCTTAAAAATATTGCGTCCGAACAAGGCATCAATGTGTCACAATAGGGAGTTGACAGTATGTTTAAAATTTTAAAATAATTATTAAATTTTATAGATTTATTAATAAAAACTCTAAAACAATTCAAATAACGAAAAAAAAAATTATTTATTTATTTTATTTTACATTGAAAAAAATTGGATTTATTAACTGTAAGTCACGTGATTGGAAACGCCTATCTGAAGCAGCACTGACGTCATCGTTCAGTGTCAAACAAAATTGACAGTTGTTAGGTTACACTTACTCACTTTTGCTCCGTCTACGCTTGTTTTGTTTCATGAACGATGACGTCACACGTGATCACGTGACCATAATGCCGCGTTTTTGTGACATATTTTGAATTCAGTATTTAAAATAATTTTTAACTCATTCTAGGGCATAATAATGAATAAAATATTAATTTACAGGTATTATTGTAAACAACTGAAGCGCTTAAAACTATTTTTAAAAAGTTGTATACTCCCCTATTTAAATAATAAAATTTGTATAGAGTCAAACTTCTGAGCTTAAATGCTTCATGCAGCGAGGCAATGTGACTTCGCACTTAGGCATTCGAATTTCAAAAGTAAATAAAATGGCTACGTTTTTATCAACCATACATCTGATGGTAAACAAGTATTGCAACACCCCATATACAAGACGTGACACCCAAAAACAACGGCAAATACGGCTTCCACCACGTTCGAACTGTCATTTAAAAAAAGAACAGCATAACGCAACGCGTCAAACGCGCCACAGATAACAATTAAATGCATAATGGCCCCAATTTAAATTTCGAATTCACAGTCCACGAATCACAGTTTCAATTTCGAATTTCACGTTCCACATAGTGAGGCATAAAGTTATTTCCGTTTTTTTCGTCGTGGACGACGTTGGACTTTGTGGTGTCCAATATTCCAGAGTTTGGATCCGTGATAACGTTGTTTATTGGATGGGGAAAGTGCAGTAACATGTAACGAAAACAAAAAGAAAAAGTGCACTAAATAAATATTATAGTGCTGAGTCGCTAGAAATAAAAATATAACATAAATAAAAATAATCTCAATTTGTTAATAACTTATTGGGTTAGTAAATATCTTATGCTATGTTATTTGAAGCGTTATTTGGTGTGGGTGTATAATGTATATGTATAACTAGCTGTTGCCCGCGACTTCGTCCGCGTGGACTTCAGTTTATAGCGCGCGATGTCAACAAAATTGTTGTCAAAAGCTTTTTAAAATCAAAATACCCAAAAACAGCTGTGCAGTGTGCACATAATATTTCATTATTTTAAATTAAACTATTTATAAGTTATAACAAATGTGAAAGCTTATTATATTTTAGCCCCCCATTACACAACTTTACCCATAAATAAATCTAATATCATTGATAGGTTTAAAATTGGTTTAATCTTTAAAGTTACGTCACTGCATAGAAAACGTACTGACTACTGAGTAGTTAGTTATATGGAAGCGTGTTTAACCATCGAAAAAATTAAGATGGTACCACCTCTTATAGAAACACTTATGAGCAAGCGATAGCGCGATGAAGACGCGATGCTAGCGACATTTGTTATGAATTTTTGGAACTAACTTAATTTGACAGTAGATTCAAGACTGATAAGTTTTCTATACAATAGTCAATTTATGTAACTTTTTAGTCATTTATGAGCTATCGGTCAGATTCTTTTTTGGCTCATTTATTTAAGTACTAATTTACTTTAATTTTTGACTTTTTAAACTTTATATAGCTGTTGCCCGCGACTACGTCCGCGTGGACTTTAGTTAATAGCGTACGGTGGTTCCCGTTTCCGTGGGAATGCCGTGATAAAATGTCCAAAATAAAATATTCTAATTTTAAAATTAACTTAATAAATGTCCAAATAGCGCCATCTGTTGTCATATAGTAAAACTAAAATAATACAGAGCCTACAGGACAGTTTAAATTTTAAAAACAGCTTACACCTGTGCCAGACAACGGAAATAATATTGGTACATTTTAATACTTTTATAATATTTAAGATTTTTGAATTATTATTATGATACATATTATATAATATTTAATACACATCCAAGACCCAGGAAAATTGAAAACTTTTTGTTCCGTCGGCGGGACTCGAACCCGGGACCCCCGGGGATGAGCGCTGACCACGCGCTTAACTAACTGAGCTACGGAGCCATCGGCAATAAAAACGACATCTGCTGTCACGTATAAGAACTACAATGCGAATTAATTTTCATCGATATTTTCATGGAAATAAGATATTTTCCCTCATCAAAATGTAGCCCATGTCCTTTCTCAGGCTCTAGAATATCTGTGTACAAAATTTCATTTCAATCGGTTCAGTAGTTTTGGCGTGAAAGGGAGACAGACAGACAGACAGACAGACAGACAGACAGACAGAGATACTTTCGCATTTATAATATTAGTATGGATTAATTGATTTTAAAATTAAAAATTGAACCGGGTGTTTGCTTGGGCGTAAAAACTCAAAATAATTTTACAGAGTAACTAATATATAGTTGGCAATAATATTGCAATAAATGACATTCTAATGTTAGGAAAAAATATCAAAACAATAAGTTTTTTATGATGCGGCAAGTGACAACGTACAAAAATATCAATTTTTCTTCTATATAATATTGGTATTAAAACAAGTAAAATAAACATGTAACTTTTTCCTTTGAGTTAATAATAATGATTGTAGGCAACTGGTAAAATTGAAAGTGTTAAAAGTGGGAGTGCACTTTCGTGCGTATACGTGTACGCGTGTATGTGTGTATATACGTGTATGAGTGCGTGTGCGTGCGTATACGTGTATACGTGCGTGCGTGCGTACTCACACGAGGGCGCGGCGTGTCGCGGCGTGTCCAGCTGCTGCTGCATATCCCTCAGCTGCTGCTCCTTGCGTTTCATGTCGTGAGCCAAGCTGTCGAGACGCTGTCGGGTTTCCACTAGCTCCCTATAAAACAACGATGTTGTTATACTGATTTATAACTGTTACATACTAATAGAATACACACAGTAGTGTTATAACGTTATAGTTAAACAATGTTTTGTTACAAACAATAAAGTGGCATTTTGTTCAACGTTTGTCGGTTGCGGTCGCGAGCCGCTTGGATAGGAGAGTCACTATAAAATATTGCAGTTAACCGACAAGGAAGGAACATTGTAATTTGTATTATCATACTACAGATCTTTCTAGTTTCTTTCCTTGTAAATAGACGAAAGCTATAATTTTTGGCTATAATTTTAATGGCATTGTTATTGCTTGCGTGAAATAAAAATGTGTGTGTTATTTGCCTTTATAATCTTTCCACTCTTGGCCATTTTCAATCGCGCGAAAATATGTACAATAGACAAAGTGTAAAACAAAAAAAAACATTGTGTATGAATGAATGAAGTGATTTCTTTACAAAGAAATGTGTTTGAGTTTCTGTATCTCATTTTAACATAATGATAACAAAATATGAGATGTTTTCGTGCATACTCTTTGCTTTTCTTGCATTAACAACAAAGTATTATCAGATGGCGGAGCTAAGTAATTTAGTCGCAGTCAAACCAATCTAACCGATCACAGCTAACATTGTATTGACATAAGACGACCACATGACGTAGGTCCGTCAACTGCCTAGGAATCAATTTCCTCGATGGTACATTTAAACAATGAGATGGCACAAAACTCAAGAACAATTTCACAGCAAACATACAACCAATTATGCATCTCATGGCACACGTAAGGTTGTTTTTTTAATCATTTGTTACCGCGAATTCAATAGCCGCTTCAATGTAACTTCAACGTCCGTCAAAGCATCATCGATTTCCCGTCTCCTAGCATCATTTGGACGGGCGCTAAATAAATATTATCTTTGTAAGAGTCCATTGAAAACATTATACAGTGTGTAACAAAAATAAGTGATAATACTTTAGGGTGTGTACGTGTTCCTTGTAGAGAGTTCACTGTGAAAGTAGCAGCTCTGAAAGATGATTTTTTTTTCACTTTTGTATGGGCAAGGGCCCGAGGGTCACGAGTTTCCCCATGTACAAAAGTGAAAAAAAATGTTGGTCTTTCAGCGCTGCTACTTTCACAGTGAACTCTCTACAAGGAACACGTACACACCCTTAAGTATTATCACTTAGTTTGTTACACCCTGTATATGACATCAGATTAAATTTTAATACTATCGACAAGGCAGATTCATAACTTCGTCATTTATCTAAAGCCGTCGCCCGTCAGTCCACCGCGGCGCACGGAGAGACTACGCACGTGCGTCAAGCTTCGCTTTACAAGAAAATATATTATGTGACTGTGTCCACTGCAACCCACGGACACGCTACGCACGAATTGACGTAGTCAAAGTAATAAAAAAGACGGGTTGCACTCCGAGAGTGCCGGCAGAAGTGAAAACTTGATTATTAACGTTGTACATTATTTTTTTAACCCATTTTTTATGAAAATCGATTTTTAAAAAATCGATTTATTTAATTAATCGTAACCCTTACAATCGATTTAATTTTTAACCCATTTTTTATGAAAATCGATTTAAAAAAAAAACGTTTTTTTTTTATTAATCGAAACCCTTACAATCGATTAAAAAATATCGACAATCGAAAAAAAAAAACAATCGATTGCTCGATTAATCGATTTCGATGTTACAACACTACTCTCAAACCGTCTTACGGTTTTTCGATCAGCACGAGAATCTGACGCGAGTTTCGAAGTTTTTACCCATCCCACTAAAGTGCTCAACGCCGCTAAAGAAGTTTTCACTTCAAAAACGTGCGCCGCGTGGCCGTGCACAGCGTGCGCCGCGGTGGAATGACGGCTTAACAGTATTTCAAGATTTAAGCTCAGAACAAACCTACGCGTCAGTGACGCGGGACGCGATACGGGAGCGTCTGCAACGCGAAACTGGGTGTGCACATCTGCGCGACTACTAATATCATGATTCATGACACCATCTATCAAAACGTAAACAAATCAAAGATAAATCAAGTTTCCTTTATACTCAAAGAAAATCTCAAACTCTCCCTTCTTGATAAATACTATCCGCTAGATCCACCAGTCGTCTCGCAACTCCTCAATAGTCAGCAAATCAAAGGGTCTACACAGACGGACCGCATTTCAACTGCAATCCAACCGCAAATTGCAGTTCAAGTTCAGTTTGAATGCAGTTGACACGACTGCAATAGAACTGCAAACCAAACAGTTCACACGACTGCACGCCAACTGCAACTGAACTGCAATCCGACTGCGCGTTTGGTTTGCAGTTATATTGCAGTCGTATTGCAGTCGTGTCAACTGCATTCAAACTGCACTTGAACTGCAATTTGCGGTTGGATTGCAGTTGAAATGCGGTCCGTCTGTGTAGACCCAAAATGGTTGTATTCGAAAAGTTTCCACGTATTCTCCAAGCTCTCTAGTCTTGTACCTCTATATAGGCACGAGATACCTTGCCATCATGCGTCATGAGTCATGGCTTGAAACTTTGTATATTCCTCCAAAATTTGGATTTGTAGATGCTTTTGTACTCTCATTAAACCTTCCATATTAACAAATAATAAAATTAAACTTTGCAACATGGACGTAAGTATAAAAAAAGCGGACGGAGTCCCACCATACACTAAACTGTGTCCTTCAGAGTCGGCCAGCTGACTGCATGTACACGGTCCACACGCACACATTATTACGCTAGCACATTTGACAGAATGTGTGCGTGGCCGACTCTGAAGACACAGTTCTGTGTATAATAATTAATAAGACTCCGTCCGCCTTTTTTTCTACGTTCATGCTTTGAAAAATATTTTATCAAAATATATAATATAGGTCCTTGTTATACGTTGCCAAGGAAACCGCTACAAATTTTCTCGTATTTCAATTACTCGTCTCTTAAATAAATCTATTTACTTGACTGCTTATCCACATAATACGCTGGCTCTTTTGTTACATCCGGCTGCTCGAAGACCATGAAGAAAACACCCTGTACTATATTTTAATATCTTATAATATTCACCTCAAAACTCTACAGTCTACATACTTTCTTTACCTATTTCTAATACAATAATGTCAGACAAGTGAATAAAGACGTTAAGGGTTGAACCTCATCTGGCAGCACGGAATCGCCTTTTCCGTCGCCCTTTCTCTTTCTGTCACTTAGAACTGCCATTTGCTTGACCGCGACAGAAAGCATAATGCGATAGCCTCGAGGATTCCGCCGCGTGCTATCGCATTATGCTTTCTGTCGCGGTCAAGCAAATAGCAGTTCTAAGCGACAGAAAGAGAAAGGGCGACGGAAAAAGGCGATTCCGTGCTGCCAGATGAGGTCCAACCCTAAGTATTCACTTACGGCTTGTCATCCTCGCGCTTACGGCTCGTCTTTCACCCTTGCTCCTTTCAGGGTTAACGTTTGAATTCATTAGATATTAATCAGCAAGCGGTTGAACAGGCGTAAGCGCGGTCGCCTAACCGTAGCCGCTGACGTTCCGTGTGACGTGTCAGGGCGCGTCTGAACGTGTGAGTATTTTGCGCGTTTTCAGCAGTGTTTGACGGATTTCCGCGGACGCATTTTCAGCTCGCGTGTTTTCTGCGCACGCAGATTCAACTCGCGTGTTTTCAGCGCCCGTTTTCCACGCACGTATTTTCAGCGCGCGTAATTTCAGTTCGCGTATTTTCAGCGCGCGTATTTTCAGCGCGCGTTTTAATCAGCGCGCGTATTTTCAGCGCGCGTGTTTTCAGCGCGCGTAATTTCAGCTCGCGTGTATTCAGTTCGCGTATTTTCAGCGCGAACGTGTGAGTATTTTGCGCGTTTTCAGCAGTGTTTGACGGATTCCCGCGCACGCATTTTCAGCTCGCGTGTTTTCGGCACGCGCAGATAGAGCTCGCGTGTTTTCTGCGCACGCAGATTCAACTCGCGTGTTTTCAGCGCGCGTTTTCCACGCGCGTATTTTCAGTTCGCGTATTTTCAGCGCGCGTATTTTCAGCGCGCGTTTTATCAGCGCGCGTATTTTCGGCTCGCGTGTTTTCCGCGCGCGTATTTTCAGCGCGCGTACTTTCAGCTCGCGTGTTTTCAGCTCGCGTAATTTCAGCTCGCGTGTATTCAGTTCGCGTATTTTCAGCGCGCGTATTTTTAGCGCGCGTTTTCCACGCGCGTATTTTCAGCGCGCGTAATTTCAGCGCGCGTTTTTTCCGCGCGCGTGTTTTCCACGCGCGTATTTTCAGCGCGCGTTTTATCAGTTCGCGTATTTTCAGCGCGCGTATTTTCAGCGCGCGTTTTCCACGCGCGTGACTTCAGCGCGCGCTATTTCAGTTCGCGCATTTTCAGCGCGCGTATTTTCAGCGCACGTTTTTTCCGCGCGCGTGTTTTCCGCGCGCGTATTTTCAGCGCGTGTTTTATCAGTTCGCGTATTTTCAGCGCGCGTTTTCCACGCGCGTATTTTCAGCGCGCGTAATTTCAGTTCGCGTATTTTCAGCGCGCGTTTTTTCCGCGCGCGTGTTTTCCGCGCGCGTATTTTCAGCGCGCGTATTTTCAGCGCGCGTATTTTCAGCTCGCGTGTTTTCCGCACGCGTATTTTCAGCGCGCGTATTTTCAGCTCGCGTGTTTTCAGCGCGCGTAACTTCGGCTTGCGTGTTATCAGCGCGCGTAATTTCAGTTCGCGTATTTTCAGCGCGCGTATTTTCAGCGCGCGTTTTTTCCGCACGCGTGTTTTCCGCGCGCGTATTTTCAGCGCGCGTTTTATCAGCGCGCGTATTTTCGGCTCGCGTGTTTTCCGCACGCGTATTTTCAGCGCGCGTATTTTCAGCTCGCGTGTTTTCCGCGCGCGTATTTTCAGCGCGTGTTTTATCAGTTCGCGTATTTTCAGCGCACGTTTTCCACGCGCGTATTTTCAGCGCGCGTAATTTCAGTTCGCGTATTTTCAGCGCGCGTATTTTCAGCGCGCGGTTTTTTAGCGCGCGTGTTTTCCGCGCGCGTATTTTCAGCGCGCGTTTTATCAGCGCGCGTATTTCAGCTCGCGTGTTTTCAGCACGCGTTATTTCAGCTCGCGTGTTTTCAACGCCCGTTATATCAGCTCGCGTTTTTAGCGCGCGCTATTTAAGCTCGCGTGTTTTCTGCGCGCGCAGATTCAGCTCGCTTGTTTTCAGCGCGCAGATTCACAATCTATCAAAACGTAAACAAATCAAAAAATCATAAACTAAAGAGTAGTACAATATAATATAAAAAAGGTTTTAAAAAGAAATCTAATTACATAATATTATTATGTCAAAATTATGTACACTTCAACAAAACACACGTTTGACAACTTGACGCGCACGTACCGCTTTGACGACGCGAATATCCCGCGTCGCGGCCGTGCACGTGTGCACAGCGCCATATTAAGCTCCGTTTACACCAAACGAGCGAATGCTCATTCTAGTAAAGCTCTTTTGATGTAAACTAACAACGAGCATTCTTTCGTTGTTCTAGTGTGTTCGCCACGTGTTCGGCGGTAAATAGGTAGAATGCTCTTAGAATCTCGCTCGTTTGGTGTAAACGACGCAAGAGCGCTCGAGTAATTGCCTAGAGCCGCTATCCCCAACCCGCGGCCCGCGGGCCGCGCCAGGACTTTATTTGTGGCCCGCGTAATGTTAAACAATTTTGAAATTCACGCCCACCGGCAAAATAACGTAAAGTCTACGTGATAGTCGTTACACTTTTTCCACTTTTAAATCGTTGATTTTGAAGAATGTTATTTTTTAACCCTAAAAAATTTTTGTTGCGGCCCGCCACACCAAGACCAAAACATGTTTGTGGCCCGCATGAAAAAAAGGTTGGGGACCACTGGCCTAGAGCGTTCTTTCATGTTCGGACGTGCTCGCTCTTCAAGGCGGTCTCTTCAAAGGGATTCTAGTGTTCTTGATATTTTTACTTTTTGGCGGCTGGTTTTAGGTAGTTTATCAAAGGTTATTTTGTAAATATGGATTGGAGTAATGAAAAATGTTTACAAATGATAGAATTATACCATAACAAAAGATGTTTATGGGATCCAATCTTTGATGACTATAAAAATAAATTAACTACCTTATCGTTGACGAATGAGCAATGAGCATTCGCTCGTTTGATCTAAATGGAGCTATATGATTCTCATCTATAGAGCAAAAATTCTTATTCTTGATGTTCTTGTTGATTCGATTGGTGTAAACGATCTAAAGTATGTTGTAACGAATTATAGTTTACACTAAACGAATACGAAAGAATGTTCTTGTGCTGTTCTTGCTCTATGTTCTTTTGGTGTAAGCCCACCTTTAGATGACATGGGCAGCGTCCGCCGCGCGGTAGACGCTCCCGCTTCGCAGTCGCGTTGGTCGCGTAGGTTTGAACAAAGCATTAAGGCTCAAATAATACTCCCCCCCGTCTTTCTCGACAATAATTATTATCCCTGACATTCGCACTAAAATTTCCATTTTTCACTTCTATTCTCCACCCTTTAGCAACATAACGTGCCTAAACTTCGCCCACCTACTTAGCCCGTTTATTTCCCCACTCCCCCTCTATTTCTCCACTCAGCCATACATTCATCCATCCATCCATAAATTCCTGCACTGCCCCCTCCATTTCTCCACTCCCCCTCACCTCTGGCTGTGCAGCAGCTCCGCGCGCGTGCGGCTCAGCTCCTCCCCCACTTGCTGTTTCGCCTGGATCTCGGAGTGCAGCGACGACTGTAGCGTGAGAATCTCCATCTTGTCGAGTTTCTGGCTGCGGCGGTTCCGCCAGCCCCCCGTGCCGGATGTAGGCGGGGAGGACGGGCCGGACGGACCGGAGGCGCGGGATCCGGACGCTGGAATGATAGAGTAAATAAAGATATCCGGCTGGCAAAATCTCACCACTCAGAAGAGCAAGACGTGTGCGTTTAAAAAGTAGAAAATCTTGACGTTTATTAAAGTTATATTCAACTAGCTGCCCTGCGGTGTTACGGAAATTAATAAATGGTGATATTTTCCCGCAGTAAAACGTAGCCTACGTGTTAATTCAGGTATCGGCTAACGCCATACCAAATTTTATTAAATCGCTCCAGCTGTTTAGACGCGAAGAAGTAACAAACATAATATACAAACTTTCGCATTTATATACATAGTTTAGTGCAAGTGTAGATACTTAAACTTGAACATAGTCCATATCTGGAAGAAAGCTACTTACCATGTTTTAGATAGTCCAATTCTTCTGTCATCTTAGTAGCGAGCGCTTGGAGGTAGCCACGGGCCTCCTTCTCGTCCGCAACCCAACGGATTATGTCAGCAATCTAAAATTTGTTTGTTTAGTTCAGATTTCCGTGATAAAACAAAAATGTATGGGATTTGACATAACGCATCGCTAAGCATGGCGCGTTTATTTTGCGTTATGTCAGGTCTCACATATTTTTGTCATCTTACTTTGCTATCGATACTAGAGAATGTATTTTGACTAGGGGGCATGACCAAATTTTATGTTAAGTACCCCGCAAACGATCAAATTGTTTGTCAAATTTTACGTGTTTGTCAAACAGTTTGATAGTGTACAGCTTTGTTTGAAGCGTTTGTCAAACAAACTACGTGTTTGACCTGTTTGAAGAAAATTTGCATTGGCGTAGCGTTTGACAAACGTGTTTGAACGTGTTCCGCTGTATTTGTCAAACAAGATCTCATGATCTCAAACCGATTCTAGCTAATTGTTTGACAAACTTGTTTGATGAACGTTTGTTCGTCTGCGCTGCTGTTTGATGAAAACGTAAATTACATCAAACATGTTTGTCAAATAAATTTGATCGTTTGCGGGGTTTACTTTGGACTACTTCGCTTGATATTAAATATAGAATTTATTTAAATCTAACCAAATAAATACGAACCAAATGTATGAAGCCGATTTCAACATCATACTTATTAATACCTCGATCATGGGAATCGCAGACAGCCGGGTGCCGCTTGGGGATTGATGGGTTAACTCACTACATACAACATACGTCTTGCTAGTAGACTATAGTACGATTTGAAACTAATAACAGACCTGTGTCTCCCAATGCTGTATAGTATCTCGTTTGGCTCTCAACTCTTCTAACTCCACTTCTAGTTGTCTTCTCTCGCTCTGCCAACGTCTACCGTTCTCTGCCATCTGAAAACGGAAAAATACATTTTTTACAAAAAGTTATCACAAGTTTCACAGTAAGTTATACAATATATGAATAAAAATTAAAATTTTAGTAAGGTCTTGCGGATTTACTCGTATGTAACCTTACAAATAGGTAAGAAATTAATTAGATAGGTGAATATTCTTCTTCTTGTCATCACATAATATTTTGTATAGAAGCATATAATATGTACGTTGTAAGCTATTAACTATTAAAACTTACAGCATCCAAATCCTTCGCAAGTTTTCTATTCTCATTGATCAGCATCTGTTTGTCTTCCGTTTCGTTGAGTTGTTCCATGCGCCTGTTTTCCAGTTTATCTTTGGATGTTTGGAGCTGGAACACAATGAGGATTAGTCACTTGAGTTTGAACCTGACAATAGGGATGACTGATCAATTTTTATCATATCAATACTAGCAGACCCGGCAAACGTTTTGCCATATAAATTATTTCAAGTTTCAATATAAAATTAACCTATAGTCCTATACTACCATTAAAATCAGTTGAGCCGTTTTGGAGAAGTTCGCGCACAAACACTGTGACACGAGAAATGTATATATTAGACGTAATACGTGTTGTATTTAATACATATCCATGGCCCACAAACATTGAAATTTTATGTTCCGTCGGCGGGATTTTTGAATCCGCAACCCCTGGCTTGAGCCGCCACACGCTCAACCATTGAACCACAGAGGTCGTCCAATATTCAAAAATTGCATACGTTTGGGAGCGTTCAAGTATAGAAAGCTCCCAAATACGAAGCAACAGGATAATCAGGTCTGTTAATAAGCTTGTACCTCTCTAGTAAGATGCGCGGCCAACGCATCAGCCTCATGTAACTGGTCGCGTAACGCAGCGGTTTCGGCCGCGTGCCGCGCCGCCGCAGCCGACAGGGATTCGCCGTACTGCACCTAAATTTCATCAAAATCGGTTCAGAGGTTTAAAACAGACATAACATGTATGTATGTTATGTAGTATGGATAGTTAGTTTGTGTTTAAATGTTATGGTAACAAAGCATCGAAAAAAGTTAATAATAAAAAACTTTAGAGGTCAAGGGACACCCGAATGGAACGAAGTTATATAATTATGTTCAAAAAACCTGTATACATATACACTCAAAAAAATTATTAAAAAAACGCCATCTATTGACAAGATACTATAAACAACGCGTCACTGTTTATTTAAAAAAAACGCCATCTAGTTGACGCACAGGAATACTTACTATCAACGCCATCTGCCCCTAACATGCAGGTACTAATAAAAAAGTGTCGAGGTGAAATCAAGGTCAAATGTCGTTCTGTCTAGCGCCCTTCAGATTTACGCCGACGGCCGATCGCGGGATAAGGAACTTCGTTCCAAAAAATCCCCCCTGACAAACATCAACTCCTCCCTAAATAATCACCTCAAGCTTGTCATGTCTTGCTTAGTTTAAAGCTTATTGCAATAAAGGAAAAGTAACTAAAATATTTAAAATGAAATTTTCCAAAAAGGAAGTGTATCTACTCCCCCTTAAATAATTATACCATCTACTCCCCCCTTAATAATTACACAATGTCATCTACTCCCCCCTAAACAATTACCTCAAGCGCGTCAATATCCTGCTGTAGTTTGACGACGTCGGCCACTCCCCCCGAGCCGCCGTCCACGCGCTGCAAGCGCAGCGATTCATCGCGTAGCTTGCGTTCCTGCGTAATATAATAATATAGTTGTAGTAGTATGTTCCATTAGTTCTTCCTATCTCTTTCAAAATAAAAGGTAGGCTGGAATCTATCATCTTTTATAAAACGCCAAGATAAATATTATGTAATTACAATTTGGCAAGAAAGAATAGGCAAGAAAGAATAGGCACTGATCAATATTTTTTTTCTGAACCTAATCATGATCGAATATTTCCACTTCGTACTTCCACATGTTTTTATGTTATGTTAGGCGTCTATGCTCTAATGATGAGCTACAACTGTTACAAAGTCTGTTACCACTTTCAATATACAAAGTTTATCTTTGTATATACATTTGTATAACGACGTAATCCCCATTTCATTTCCACATACATAAGTGCGACGTCATCCCCATTTCATTTCCACACTCCCCTTTTACTTCCTTTCTTGACTCCCCCATCTTATATTCCGATTTTAATGCAAACCAAAAATTATAGCTCGATCAAAGTAACGTGTCTAATCCACTTTTAGGTTAATCTCCCTTACCTTAGCAGCGTCCTGCAGTGCTGCGTCCAGACGTGCCTCGGTCTCGCGCCTTCCCTTATCTGCGCGTCTCACGTCTTGTCTGAGAGCGTCGATCTTCTGCATAGCCACTTCCAGTTCTTCCTCTTTGTCGCGGACCTTTGGGAAAAAGAGAGATTTGAAATGAAGGAGAAAGCCATATTGTGTGCTAAGAAGTGATGTTTTTTGTTTTTTGTTTTGTTAAAGTACCTATACAAGTGTATAGGTACTTTAACAAAACAAAAAACCGGCCAAGTGCGAGTTGGACTCGCCCATAAAGGGTTCCGCAGCAGCAATAAGAATTATTTCTATGAAATTATAAGGTTTTTGATTTATTTTCATATTTCATTTTTGATATATTGAAAGTTAAATTAAGGTTTATCATTTATGACGTATAAAAAAATTACTGGCTAGGTCTCGTTCAAACCAATTTTCGTTGGTAGTTTTTATAGTAATGTACATCATATATTTTTTTTAGAATTATCATGACCCCTACTTTAGAAGTTAGAGGGGGGGGGGACACACATTTTGCCACTTTGGAAGAGTCTCTCTCGCAAACTATTCAGGTTAGAAAAAAATGATATTAGAAACCTCAATATGATTTTTGAAGACCTATCCATAGATACCCCACACGCATAGGCCAGATGAAAAAAAAAATTTTTTGTTTCAGTTGTACCTATGGGGACCCCTAAAATTTTTAATATTTTTTCCATTTTTGTATCAAAATCTTAATGCGGTTCACAGACTACATCTACTTACCAAGTTTCAATAGTATAGCTCTTATAGTTTCGGAGAAAAGTGGCTGTGACATACGGACGGACAGACAGACAGACAGACAGACATGACGAATCTATAAGGGTTCCGTTTTTTGCCATTTTGGCTACGGAACCCTAAAAATGTATATAGAATCACAGAATAAAACGACACATCGTAGTCTTCTATCTTACGTCTACTACTCCGCTATCTTATTGTCATATCACATTATAGATGCAATTGTAGCCACAAAAGATCCATTTGGGTCGCATTGGCGTTGACAATAGACATGGATTCAGACAGAACAAACACGCACTTTTACACATCACACGAACAGTGACCACATTATAACCGCCAAGCGAAGCACTCACCTGCCGCGACAGCTTCTGTTTCTGCTGCCTGAGCTCTGATAGCTTATCGGTGACTTCGTTGTACTCGGTCATAGCGAGTTTTCGCTGCGACAGCGCGTCTTTAAGCTCTTTGTCCTGCACACACAAGCTTTTAGTAGGGGGGAGTGACGTTAGACAGGGGGAGTGCAGTAAACAAGGATTAATAAACACAGACACAAAAATTCGAGGCCTTCTTGTTCTAGTCTGGGATAAAATAAATTCTCTGTAAAATTGTATTATGTTTTTTATCTCGCTCTTCGTATTTTATGTGAAAGAGGTGGCACAATATTTTAGCACAGGATTAATACACTTCACATTGGTAGTATAAATAATGTGTAAAACTACTTATATTTTATTGAAAGACAAATCAATAACGCATTTATGATTAGTCACTTTTCACAAATTATCACAACAGAAAAATAGTGGCAGCCGAGATCCCAATCCCCCTATATTTTACCTGCAACCGTAGTTTTTCCTGAGCGTCAGCTTTCTCCTTGATCAGTTCTTCCTTCTCAGCCGCGAGAGTGTTTGCTAAGGCCTCTATCTCACGTAGCCGTGCCGTTACGTCTGGGTTGCCTGATATCTCCTGTTTAAATAAAAATAACGTTATTTCATAAACATTAAAGACAAATAACCTGATAGAAAGCAACTACCATTGCCCATACAGCCGCAGCATCAAAATGTTTGAATAAATTGTTTTTTAAGTGGGAATACGAATCTGGTAGGCAGCCTAGGAGTTATAAATAGGCCGTTATAGGCCACGTTCATAGATTTCGTACATGGTGGAAACAAAGTGGTCTACTCTCATAAAAATATAAATTCAGCACTGCTGTTAGGTTTGGAGGTTTGCAGTCATATTGGTTTTAGAATCACCGCTAGTGACACTTGGTTCCAGAGTGTAACATATTTTATTTACATTTAGATCTAAATCAATTGAAATGAAGTATACCGAATGTTGGAATTTCATGAAAATAAAGCAAATGCCAAGTGTTAAGTATTAAGTTCTAAATGTCATCAAAAGATGTCGCTAGCTGCGTGGCATCGGAAGCTAGATCGCGCTTTTAAGAACTTATACATTTAGTTTCTAATGTTCTCAATAGATGGCGCTAGGGAAACATTTTCCTTCGCCGGCTGGATCACGCTATTGAGATTTTTTGTGATCGTATATTTAGGCCGCCGATATGTATTTTTTGTCAAACTAATGACCCTTTCTTGGTACAATAAACCGTAAGTTAAATTTGGCGAAATCCTAGTGTAGTACCATTATTTATTAAAGGTCAGAGCTCGTTCACCAAGAATATTTAGTAACATACAAGAACGTCTCCTTCAAAGTATTTACCTGTAACGCCGTAGTATCAACGCGTTTAGTTTGAGCCTCCAATTCAGAATTCCTCTTCTTTAGTCCGGCGATTTCTTCTTTCAACTGTGTTACCTCGTCTGAGAGTTCTGTATAAAAAGAAAAAAATACATTATTTCAAAATACCAGTTTTTCGGTGAAAGTACGAAATGTACAGATGACCATGTTGTTTGTAATAATAATTGACAAAAAACATCCCTCGTGTAATAAATTTAAAGTATCTGTCTGTCTGTCTTGTAATTTTTATGTAATGCCACAGTTTCAAAATCATACAGTAGCGTAACTCGGCTGTATCCTTATACTTTAACCACATCAATGCAATAACAGGTCAACTCAGGAGGAGGATAGGTCGATTTTGATCTAGTTTTTGAAGTGATAAAAAGTGTTATTATAAATATTGGACTATTATGTAGCATTGTTTACCTGCAGGTGTGTTAGCGCGTAGCTCCGCTATGGTTTGAGCGAGCAAGGCGTTTTCTCTCTCCAAGGCTTTTAACGCCGCGCGATCTCCCGCATTTGATGGTGCCTGTGAAATAAAAGTAATGGTATTGAGCTATTTGAATAAGGACGAGCACTCCTATTCTGATATTTCAATAATCATACAGCTTCTAGGTTTCGATGCAGTGTCTGAATAATAAAACTACAAAATGGCAGTGTTATAAAATACTGTTTAAATTGAAGAATATTTTTCTACTGTTTCTATAGGATCCGAACTAGATCGAAACTGTATTAGAGATAAACTACGATAACATGGCGCGCCCCTCCAAAATTCAAAACGTTTGTAGTGCGTTGTCAAAATGTTTGAAGTGCGTTGTCTTGCGCGGTCGGCTAGTTATGATTATTTGCCAACAAATTTTGGTAATAAGTGACATTAAGTGAAATATTACGAGTACGGTTGATTGGTTGAATACTTACTACATACAAACTCTTTCATAAGGATGTGACTACACACATTGAAACATTCATTTGGAGGGATGCGCCATGTTTTCGTAGTTTATCTCTACTGTAGCATTAACATAACATAAATCTCGTGACTTCATCCTCCAAATCTCTTGACCTCCCCCCAATCTCGTTCCCCTTTCGTTCGCTCCCCCCCCCCCCCCTCTCTACATTTCAGGATTGCAACTATGCTCATCACCTGTGCAGTGGCGTTCTTGGCGGGGCTGAGCGGCGCCGGCGCTCCGAGGTCGCAAAGCCGCGAGCCGCCCGTGAAAGTGAACCCGACGAACGGCAGATGCAGGCCGGAGAAGGCGGGCGACGCACGCGGGGGCGGCACCGCTTCCGACAACCTGTACATAGATAATTAAAACTCTTTATTATAGTCCGCGCGGAACTAGTTGGCCGCGCCTTAGGTAGGGACAGGGGTGAGGGGGCGGGCTGCTTGCTGCTCGAAACGCACATGGGATTAGACAGTGACGACCAATCTCGCGATATCGTGAACAATAATATTATTTAATTATTGAAAGGAATAAATTAAAGACAATTGATCAGTTTTATATTCTAAACTAAGATATCGGCTTTCCGTTTTTTTAAAAAAGATGCACTTCAAATATTATTTCCTTAGATTGTCTTTTTATCGGCGGACTTATCTTGCTATTGCAATCTCTTGTGCGTTTTGTCTAAACTAGCCAGAACTGTCAAAATCAAGCGCCCCCGCCTCTCCGTCCCACCGCTCACATACCTAAGGCGCGGCCAACTAGTTCCGCGCGGACTATAAACACACACAATAATATACCATAGTACAAAATAAATAATTCATACTAATATTACAAAAGCTAATGACGTGTGTCTTGTCTGTCCTGTTATCTCTTCACGCCCAAACCACTGAACCGATTTTGCTGAAATTACATATTATGGAGAGGACATAGGATATTTTTGAAGTGAAAACTTCTTTAGCGGCGTTGAGCACTTTTGTGGGATGGGAAAAAACTGTGAAACTCGCGTCAGATTCTCGTGCTGATCGAAAAACCTTGGAAAAACCGTAAGACGGTTGGAGAGTAGTGTTTTGTGTCGAACTCGAACTCGAACTCAAATTGATTGTAAGGGTTTCGATTAATTAAAAAAATCGATTTTTTAAAAATCGATTTTCATAAAAATGGGTTAAAAATTTAATCGATTGTAAGGGTTTCGATTAATTAAAAAAATCGATTTTTTTAATAATCAATTTTCAAAAAAATGGGTTAAAAAAATGCACAACGTTAATAATCAAGTTTTCACTTCTGCCGGCACTACCGGAGTGCAACCCGTCTTTTTTATTCCAAAAAAAGGTGCCGCTCAAGTGCAATAAACTAATTTTGGCGCAACGGAGTATCGGACATCATCTAGTTATATTACAAAATATGTGAAACTGTGTTTTTCTGTACGTTTGTCTGTCTTTTATCTCTTCATGCTTACACGGCTAAAACAATGTTGCTGGAAATATGTGTGAAGAATGAAGATCCATAAAATTCAAGTAAGGTTAAGTTCGCCTTAAATATGTGCGTAAATTCCGCCACTGGTGAGACAAGTGCGACGTATTATGACACTGCACTGGCGTATATTTCACAACGAACCAACAGGATTGCATCGAGTCTTTGTCATAAGCACTTGCCAGTATACTGAGCTATGTTTCGGAACTTACCCAGTACATTATCATCACTCACCGTATATCCGTATCATCGACATCGAAGTTGGATGTGTCTGTCGGACTGGACACATCAGGGATGAATGGCGCTCGCGTCTCGCGCACCGCCTCCCACTCCAAACCAGAGAACCAGGGGTGATTCTGAAATTAGTTTTAACATAATATTTAGTAGAAGGTATAGGGCCCGGTACAGTTTTTGGAGTTTACTCCTTAAGAATCGATTTTCATATATAAGGCGCCCGGTATGAGAAAAATCCGAGGGGTAAAACCTACTAACAAGTAACGAAAATGTGTCACGTTTTTGGTGCGCACCTTTAGTGCGCAACTTTCTAATTTGGCTGTGAGTGTATTAAGACCATAAAGGTAATATACCTATCGGAATATTATATTATCTTATATATAAAATTCTCGTGTCACAATGTTAGTCCACGAACTCCTCCGAAACGGCTTTACTGATTTTTACCAAATTTTATATGCATATTCAGTGGGTCTGAGAATCGGCTACTGGGTACTTTATATATTGATAAGTGCATTTGTTGAATAAATAATAGTAAATTATTACAACCTGAGACTGACGGCGACCATTGTTTGTGCGACGGGATAGCGATCGACGCTGCCATGGTGACATGCTTATTTAGTCACTTCAATAAAATAATATGGCAAATATACTTATTATGGCAAAGCAACGTTTGCCGGGACAGCTAGTATTATTATATAATTATATTATTATATAATATTACTAGCGACCCGCCCCGGCGTCGCACGGGTATAAAATATATAGCCACTGAAAAAATAATTATGCCTATAGCCTTCCTCAATGGGCTATCCAACACTGAAATAATTTTTCAAATCGGTCCAGTAGTTCCTGAGATTAGCGCATTCAAGTTAGCCCTTTCAAATAATTTTCGTCGTTTTTTCCACATTTTTCTCTTCGCTCCTTTTAGTCTTAGCGTGATAAAATATAGCCTATAACATCATATAAAAAGAATCATCAAAATCCGTTGCGTAGTTTTAAAGATTAAAGGGAACAAAGGGACATGAGGGAAAAAAAGCGACTTTGTTTTATAATAAGTAATTAATTATAGATTTAGTAGAAGGTATAGGGCCCGGTACAGTTTTTTTTTTACTGTTTGTGTAGTGGCCAAGTTTGTGCACAATACACAAAAGCACAGTATTTTCCGTTACTCTCACAGCCCAGTGAGACGGACGACCGACCACGACTGGCAAGAGATCACGCGCAGGCCTTTTTCATGCCCATCTGATACATGCATTATCTTACTTTGTGAGCATGTAAAAACTCCCTCCAGGCGTGTCGGTCATCCGTCTCTTTATATTACGAGAGAAAAGTAAATTCTCTTGTGTATTCTTGCACATACTCTGGCCTACTATAAATACGCCCTTGGAATTACGCCGAGATGTAGCTTCACTCTGCATCCTCTATCGGTTGTATCACGGGGAGTGCTCTGAGGAATTGTTCGGAATCATACCACCGGCAACTCTTCGCCATCGTCCCACGCGAAAAACATACCATCCTCATCACCTTGATGAGTGGCAGTCTTCCACAGTGCGTTTTTCGCGTAACTTTCTGCCGCGCACTGTAAAACTCTGGAACGAACTGTCACCAGCAGTATTTCCGGACCAATACGACCTGCAAACCTTCAAGAAAAGAGCGTATTCCCTCTTTAAAGGCCGGCCAACGCACCTGCAGCTCTTCTGATATTGCGAGTGTCCATGGGCGACGGTAGTTGCTTACCATCAGGTGACCCGATTGCTCGTTTGCCCCCTAATTTAATAAAAAAAAAAAAGACTGGTTGCACTCCGGGAGTGCCGGCAGAAGTGAAAACTTGATTATTAACGTTGTGCATTTTTTTAACCCATTTTTTATGAAAATCGATTTAAAAAAAATCGTCAATCAAGTTCTTTCGATCAAGTTTCGATCAAGGTTTCGATCAAGGTTTCGATCAAGTTTTGAACAAGTTTCGATCAAGTTTCGATCAGGTTTCGATCAAGGTTTCGATCAAGGTTTCGATCAAGTTTCGATCAAGTTTCGATCAAGTTTCGATCAAGTTTCGATCAAATTTCGATTAAGTTTCGATCAAGTTTCGAACAAGTTTCGATCAAGGTTTCGATCAAGTTTCGATCAAGTTTCGATCAAGGTTTCGATCAAGTTTCGATCAAGTTTCGATCAAGTTTCGATAAAGTTTCGATAAAGTTTCGATCAAGTTTCGATCAAGTTTCGATCAAGTTTCGATCAAGTTTCGATCAAGTTTCGATCAAGTTTCGATCAAGTTTCGATAAAGTTTCGATCAAGTTTCGATCAAGTTTCGATCAAGTTTCGATCAAGGTTTCGATCAAGTTTCGATCAAGTTTCGATCAAGTTTCAAATTGAGTTCGAGTTCGAGTTCGACACAAAACACTACTCTCCAACCGTCTTAGGCGTTTTGTATGGTTTTTCGATCAACACGAAAATCTATCGCGAGTTTCACAGTTTTTACCAATCCCACAAGTGCTCAACGCCGCTAAAGAAGTTTTCACTTAAAAAAAAGCGTAGGTCTGGTTTTGAAGAAACAGAGCAAAATCTATTAGAAAACTAATAAATAATATACAGTGTAAACTCCATGTAACGTCACTCTATTTAACGACAAACTCTCTAAAGCGTCGAAATCGACTTTGGTTGGTTTAGCTTGTCTACCATACAATGATACACTCTACATAGCATCACACCCACTCTCAATAACGACAGCATCACAACGATTGAACAATAAAAAGTACCTTTTAAATTACTAAAATTAGTAAAAACTGCGCAGCTGTGTACGTTTTTTTGTCGCATTGTTATCCTAGCCCGCAATAAACTCGACTTTCGGCATCATGCATACAGAACTTTCTAAGAAATTCGTTCTTTTGTTTGCAAATTGAGATTGATTGCACGTGTAGGCTGTTTTAGACCCTAACTAATAATCGGGAGTTTATTATCTATTATCTATTCGTTATCATGTTCTCAGTTGAACATAAACTTTCAAATTGTAAATACGGTTAGTACAAGAAAATCACTATGTATATTGACGAAAAAGTATTGATTTTTCTTCTCTTCTTTTAACGGCCACTCTATATAACGTCATAAAATGCACGGTCCCTTCAGTGCCGTTATATAGAGTTTACACTGTACCTTACCTTAAAATCTTGAAGCCCATTTCTGCCCAATCTGTTCTCTGGCGCGCAGATCAATCGCCGAATGAGGTCCTTCGCTTCTTCTGATATCTGAAACCACATTTTATTCATATTATTGCGAACAAGTTTACGTACAACTTTGGGTATGTACGCAATTTGCGTACGCACTTGCGTACAGAACACACCTGATTAATCTCGTACGGTGTAGAATAAAAGTGCAAATTTGCGTACAAATTTACGTATAGAAGGCAACCGTGGTGGAAATTGTCGGACACTGCAGTTCATATAAACATACGAGCACTATAATTAGCGCACATTACATTATTAGCGCTATGTTGGGAGTATCTCTGGTGGACAAAATTCCCAATATAGTTATTCGCCAGAGAACTAAAGTCACCGACATCGCTCATAGAATTAGCACGCTGAAGTGGAAGTGGGCTGGTCATGTCTGCAGACGCGAAGACGGTAGATGGAGCAGACAAGTGTTAGAGTGGAGACCACGCTAAGGCAAACGTAGTGTAGGACGTCCCGCAGTACGATGGACCGACAATTTAAATAAAGTGGCTGGCAGCGGATGGATGAGGGCTGCCCAAGATCGGGATGGTTGGCGCTCATTGGGGGAGGCCTACGTTCAGCAGTGGACGGCAATAGGATGATGATGACATTATTAGCGCACAATACACAATTTACGTACACACTTGCGTACGCATTTGCGTACTCGTATAGCACGTACCTGCGGCGCCAACTCATCCGACGGCGGGCACGTAAAACTGTGCGCGTGATTCATAATCTTGCCGTACGTTTTATAATACCGGGGTAAGTAAATATAGGAGTGGTACACAAGCCACTCCTATATTTTACGTACACATTTGCGTATAGTACGTACCTGCGGCGCTAACTCGTCGGGCGGCGGGCACGCAAAACTGCGTGCGTGGTTCATGATCTTGCCGTACGTTTCAACAAGCGACTCCGCGTAGAATGGCGTCTCGCCAAATAGCATTTCGTACATACACACACCTGAAAGCATCGATACAGTCGCACAAGGATCTTTTGGATGATATGAAAACATGATGAAGTGGGAAAACATGAGAAAGAGACAAACAAATTGAAAATTTACTTTTTTGAAGTGAAAACTTCTTTAGCGGCGTTGAGCACTTTTGCGGGATGGGTAAAAACTGTGAAACTCGCGTCAGATTCTCATGCTGATCGAAAAACCAAGGAAAAAACGTAGGACGGTTGGAGAGTAGTGTTGTAACATCGAAATCGATTAATCGAACAATCGATTGTTTTTTTTCGATTGTCGATATTTTTTAATCGATTGTAAGGGTTTCGATTAATTAATAAAATCGATTTTTTAAAAATCGATTTTCATAAAAAATGGGTTAAAAATTTAATCGATTGTAAAGGTACAATTCCGTGTATCGCGATCGATCGCGGTCGCGCACGACCTACGACTGTCGTCGGCCGCTCGCGACCATAGTCAGCGTATGAAAATGTATGGCACCGCTTCCGAGGCCCGCGACTGACGCGCGCGGCCTACGACTGTCGTAAGCCGCGCGCGACCGTGCCATATAACTTTGACACGGTCGCGCGGGGCCTACGACAGACGCGCGCGACCGACGACAGTCGTAGGCCCCGCGCGACCGTGTCAAAGTTATATGGCACGGTCGCGCGCGGCTTACGACAGTCGTAGGCCGCGCGCGTCAGTCGCGGGCCTCGGAAGCGGTGCCATACATTTTCATACGCTGACTGTGGTCGCGAGCGGCCGACGACAGTCGTAGGTCGTGCGCGACCGCGATCGATCGCGATGCACGGAATTGTACCTTTAGGGTTTCGATTAATTAATTAAAACGATCGTTTTTTTTTTTAATTGTTTTTTTTTTTTTTTTTATCGATGTTCATAAAAAATGGGTTAAAAAAAATAATGCACAACGTTAATAATCAAGTTTTCACTTCTGCCGGCATTCCCGGAGTGCAACCCGTCTTTTTTTTGCATAAACGGTGGCCTGAGGACCGAGAAAATTATTTAAAATCAAAATAATCTGGATTCTACTCGTATGTAAAGCCAGATATGTTAGCCAGATGATGATGTAGGTACCAAGGTTTGTAGAAAAGGCCAATAAGGGAAAAGTTAAGTTATTGTCCTAATGTTACATAATGTAACCCACTTTTTTATGAAATAAGGGGGGCAAACGAGCAAACGGGTCACCTGATGGAGAGCAACTTCCGTCGCCCATGGACACTCGCAGCATCAGAAGACCTGCAGGTGCATTGCCGGCCTTTTAAGAGGGAATAGGGTAATAGGGGAGGGTAGGGATGGGAAGGGAAGAGAATAGGGTAGGGGATTGGGCCTCCGGTAAACTCACTCACTCGGCGAAACACAGCGCAAGCGCTGTTTCACGCCGGTTTTCTGTGAGAACGTGGTATTTCTCCGGTCGAGCCGGCCCATTCGTGCCGAAGCACGGCTCTCCCACTTCATCCACTCATGTCTTTTTGTCACTTTGTCAACAAAATATACATAAACAGCTGACTAGTTATATGATAAGTCAACAAGCCATAGTCGAGGTATGACGAGGCACAAACCTTTACGAAACCAAAATTTCCATGAAGTTTTAAACTACATTTTACTATTTTGGCTACATTAAAATACTAGAATAAATAAATACCTAGCGACCACCAATCACACTCTGGTCCGTAGCGCCCTTGGCCGTCTTCCATTGCCTAAAAAAGATAAATAATAAATATATTATTAATTTGGTATAGCTCACATTTCTCATTGATGTAACAATCACATTTTGCTTTTGTTTTATTTATTTTCTGTCAGTTTACCATCTTTTTCATTAATCCTTCAAGCCCCATAAGAGCACCGGTGATCGTGACAACAATAGAATACAATAGCATTTCCAAGAATCCGCGATCGAAGGAATAAAGACAAAAACCATATCGTTTCTTCAATAAAACTTAAATATTAGAAGAGGTCCATATTCCATATTATTTATGAACTTAATAACTTACCCGTAATATTTCAGGCGAGATATAATCTGGTGTACCGACCGCCACATTACTTTGAACCTGAAATAAAGTTAAAACAGTTGTTATATTATTTCACTAGATATTAAAAATTATAATATTATGATTTATAAATTTAATATCTTATATATAAAATTCTCGTGTCACAATGTTAGTCCACAAACTCCTCCGAAACGGCTTTACTGATTTTTACCAAATTTTATATGCATATTCAGTAGGTCTGAGAATCGGCTACTGGGTACTTTATATATTGATAAGTGCATTTGTTGCATAAATAATAGTAAATTATTACAACTCGAGACTGAGGGCGACCATTGTTTGTGCGACGGGATAGCGATAACATACTTATTTAGTCACTTCAAAAAAATAATATGGGCGAAATAGGTACTTTATATTATGGCAAAGCAACGCCGGGACAGCTAGTCTTATATATAAAATTCTCGTGTCACAATGTTAGATAGCGAACTCTTCCGAAACGGCTTTACTGATTTTCACCAAATTTTATATGCATATTCAGTAGGCCTGAGAATCGGCTACTGGGTACTGGTACTTTATATATTGATAAGTGCATTTGTTGAATAAATAATAGTAAATTATTACAACCTGAGACTGACGGCGACCATTGTTTGCATGCTACGGAATAGCGATGTACGTTGCCATGGTGACACACTTATTTAGTCACTTCAATAAAATAATATGGGCGAAATAGGTACAATACCCGGCGATAAATATTTTTTTTTTTTTTTTTTTTTTTTAATGGCACCTTATATGGGACCTCTTGTTCCCCCTTCAATAAGAAGGGACAATTGTTTACTCTTTATTACATTTTTACACTTAACATTTGTTTTAAATTTATTTACATATAATTTCCACTTACGGCGATAAATATTGCACATCGACCTTTGGAAAGTGACAGTCGGCTAATTTCGGTTTTGTAGAGCGTTATCTCTTACGCACGAAATACAAAAAGTCCGGTATATATTAGGAGCTGTTAAAACAATTATGGTTTGCTTCTTTTGACAATTTTATTATTCTTTGTATAAAATACACCAAATTTTCTATAAGTTATGGCTTTAGGTTCGGGTAAAATAAAATAAAAAAGCGTGTTCAAATTATGTTTACGTATTATTTAATCCTTCGATCGGAGGTTCTAGGAATTCCCATTGTATTCTTTTGTTCTCGCGATCACCGGTGCTCGCGCGGGGCCTGAAAGATTAATTCTTTTGGAAAATTACAGCTGTAGCAAATTTATAGATGTTAACAACTCTAGATATATATTTTGAACTAGACGCGACTGCACTCTATTGAATTTGAACAACGACTGACATAATGTCAAATAGGTGTGTGCTACAAAGATAACGCTCTATGAAACCGAAATTAGCCGATTGTCTCTTTCCAAAGGTCGATGTGCAATATTTATTGCCGGGTATTGTACCTTATATTATGGCAAAGCAAAGTTTGCCGGGACAGCTAGTATTAAATTAGATTTAGATCCAAACGCTTATTCTCATTTAAAGTAATAACAAAGATGAAAAGTTTTTTCGTTTACATTGAATATGCTTTGAAACTACTAGGACAATTTTGATTTAGCATAGATATAGAGCAGACCACGGGAAAGAATATATCATAGATTTTATCACGGGAAAATGTACGAACATCGCGGGATAATGTTTACTACAACTCTATGTATAACCTTGATGTTCCAAGCCACGAAGCAAGTCGCAAGACTTTATAACTAACCCTGGCCGCACATAATTTAAAGAAACTCCCGATCAGAAAAATTCGGACGATCACCGGAACACACTCTTTTCATATTACGAGTATGTTCTGTTGTAGACCTCGCATACTATCTGAATTCTGACGTCTGACGGCCGACGAAACGACGTAACTCAAGAACGGTAATAGCTAGAGAGTTGAAATTTTCACAGATTATGTATTTCTGTTGCCGCTATAACAACTAATACTAAAAACAAAATAAATTAAATATTTAAGGGGGGCTCCCATACAACAAATGTAATTTTTCAAACATTTTTTGTTCGGTATCAACAAGTAGGCACTTGAAATTTTCACAAAAGCCTTAATAATATGTGTACTTTAATAATTAAAAATAATATTTAAATAAAATAATAATTTAAGGGGCTCCCATACAAAAAACGCAATTTTTGGGCTATTTTTGCTTTATAACGGTACGGAACCCTTCGTGCGCGAGTCCGACTCGTACTTGGCCGATTATTTTAATTGTTCATTTTTATAAGGTTTATAACAATTTTATCACAGCGGTTAAATCAGTATCATATTATATTAAATTCCTCTATGATCAGTATACAGTAGATACGACGACGACGAAAAATCTTGCGCGTGCGTCACCGCTCGCTTGTGAGTCCCTTATGATTTGCCACCCGCGGGTGGTACTTAAAGTTCGATGCCTATACGCGCGAGTGGGACAGGCCTGACATAAGAGAACTTGCATTCATTTAACACCTTAACACCTTGTTGGTACTTAACAATGCTCTTTTTTAGGGTTCCGTACCCAAAGGGTAAAAACGGGACCCTATTACTGAGACTTCGATGTCTGTCCGTCTGTCCGTCTGTCTGTCCGTCTGTCTCCAGGCTGTAACTCAAGAACGGTAATAGCTAGAGAGTTGAAATTTTCACAGATTATGTATTTCTGTTGCCGCTATAACAACAAATACTAAAAACAAAATAAATTAAATATTTAAGGGGGGCTCCCATACAACAAACGTGATTTTTCAAACATTTTTTGCTCGGTATCAATGATGACAACAGGTAGGTACTTGAAATTTTCACAAAGGCCTTAATTATATGTGTTCTTTAATAATTAGTAATAATATTTAAATTAAATAAAAATTTAAGGGGGCTCCCATACAAAAAACACAATTTTTGGCCTATTTTTGCTCTATAACGGTACGGAACCCTTCGTGCGGGAGTCCGACTCGCACTTGGCCGATTATTTGTCTACTTTCGCTCTATACCGGTACGGAAACCTTCATGCGCGAGTCCGACTCGCACTTGGCCGATTTTTAATTTTTATGTATTCAATGCTGCCGGCCGCCGATGATGACGTCATAGGTCAGAAAACTTTAAAAATTTATTTAAAAAAACTAGCCAATGAATTAAAAAAATATTTAATTTATATTCTTAAAATACCCTATTTCAACGAAAAAAAATATAAAAAGTACATGTGATTTTTTTTGGACAATGCCAATTCGGATCGCGCTCTCTCTATACATTTTGTACTAAGCTTGGACTCGCCGGAAGGTTTCTGATAGGTGTGCGGTGTGGTGGTGCGGCGGGCGTTCGAATTTTTCTGATCAGAAATTGTTATAATGTGCGGCCGGCCTAAATGTCGAAATGTAGGGTAGATAAAGAATTTTTACAAACCTTGCCATCATCGCCCAGTCGCAGACAAGAACCGAAGTCAGCCAGACGTATGTGGCCGCTGGCGTCTAGCAATACGTTGTCCGGTTTGATGTCCCTGAAAATGAAACAATAGTTTAGTTTCTTACGTTAGGTTACAGGTTAGGTTTGTAAATAATATGGGGGGCCATATCGACGCCCCCAAGCAAAAAGTCCGTAATGTGTTATTATGGACTTTTTCCTGTTATGTGAAATTCGTAATCAGAAGACTGAAATACACCTTGTGAATTTTTTCTGGATTTTTCTTAGTGATATTTATGAAGATATAATGAAATATATGTTTATTGCACGGAAATAAATTATAAAACTTTACGAGCAAAAGTACTGTAACCCAATCTTACAAATAAATATTTCTCATCTTATATTGGTAACACCTGTTTACCGGATTATTGCCGTAAAATAAATTCATTATGGTTTTGGTAAATGCTAATTGCTATGCAAAAGGTATTGAGTATACCTCAATCTGAAGTGTCAGCGTTCCATTATAAACGGAAATATCCTTGCTACAATTTTACTGTTTACGCTGCTATTCGGAAAATAGAATATTGTTATGTGTGGCATTATCAAATAGCCAAAAGAGGTAGCACAGAAATAGGAAGTGCCTTATGTATTTTTCAAAAGTGAAAAAGAGAGAGGTTTTAATAAATTTTTTACTATATTCAGATGGATGGTATGGACAAAACAAAAATCGTTATATTTTTGCGCTATTTATTTATGCTGCTAAACTTCTTGCGATTTCTATAACTCATAGATTTTTTGAAACAGGCCATTGTCAAAACGAGGGGGATTCTATGCATACTTCTATAGAAAAAAATCTAAAGAATAAAATATTGTTGTGTTGAAGGAAACACACAGAATATTGTGTAAGGTTTATTAAAACAAATTATTGAACTCTCAAATCAGTTTTATAAAAAACACAAAGTAATTGAGGGGGTCTAGGTCAAGAAACGGACGATTTTCAAGATTTAAACGGGGGACAGGAGACAAAATATATAGTAATTTAAATTATGAAAAAATATGTGTTAGTTAAGGATCTAACATATTGGAATTCATATTCCATTACACAATATCATGAACTTCACTCGATAGAAAAAAATCCCAAAGTTACATCTTCTTTTAACGAAATTGCCATAGTACTATGTCCAAATTGTTTGGAATTTTCAGATAATTTTTGTAATGAATTAAAAAGAAAGAATATATCTATGTCGTATCGTTTATTTGACTCGATTTAATTGATGTATAAAATAACGACGATCAAAAATCTATAAAATCGCAGGCGCAAAGTGTGCGACTGAAAGCACCAGCCGAACCAATTTTATAGTTTTTTGATCGTCGTTATTTTATACATCAATTAAATTGAGTCAAATAAACGATACTAACTAGATATATTCTTTGTCTTTAATTCATAAAAAAATATCTAAAAATTCCAAACAATTTGGACGTAAGTAGTATGGCAATTTCGTTAAAAGAAGATGTAACTTTGGGATTTTTTTCTATCGAGTGAAGTTCATGATATTGTGTAATGGAATATGAATTTCAATGTGTTAGATCCTTAACTAACACATAATATATTTTTTTCATAATTTAAATTATTATATTGTTATGTCTCCTGTCCCCTGTTTAAATCTTGAAAATCGTCCGTTTCTTGACCTAGGACCCCTTTAA
This sequence comes from Polyommatus iphigenia, assembly GCA_963422495.1. Lineage (NCBI taxonomy): Eukaryota > Metazoa > Arthropoda > Insecta > Lepidoptera > Lycaenidae > Polyommatus > Polyommatus iphigenia. The sequence goes on along the minus strand of OY730179.1, from coordinate 3,702,847 downwards.
TTACTTTGTGTTTTTCATAAAACTGATTTGAGAGTTCAATAATTTGTTTTGATATGAATAAACCTTATTTATACACAATATTCTGTGTGTTTCCTTCAAACCTTGTAATATTACAATTAATAAATTTGTCGAATAAATATCGGTATTAGTGCTAACACTGTATTAAATTTCTTATTAAAACGAATGTAATTTAGCAATACAGTTTCTGTATAAATATTATATAACCGCAATAACATCGTAATATTAACATACGCGCCCTGTTTGACATTATAAATTACGTTATAAAAGTCCATAATATAATGTTACGGATGGTAGTTTTTTGTAAAGTTACTGCAAAAACCCTGTAAGTGTTAATAGCGTAATTTTTTACTCATGACTTGTCCTGTATTATTTATTTTCACAGATTACTAGCTTATGATTAAACATATTTGCATACTGATTAAACAATTACATGCACCAAAAAATTTGGTTTTATTTCATATATCAATGTTTTAAATATTTCCCCGCGTTGCCAAAATATACACAAAAAACAGTAAATCCTGTAAAATTTGGATTTTTCGGTTACCAACTTTTTGCTTGGGGGCGTCGATATAGAGTTCGCTGTGAAAGAAAAAAATTTTATTTTCATCTTTGTATAGAAAAATTCATTTGGCGCAAGCGCTTGCCCATACAAATCACCTTTTTTTTTGCTCTTTCAGCACTGCTACTTTCACAATGAAATAAGGAACACATACACACTATAAAGTATTATCACTTAGTTTTGTTACAACTTTTATAAATGAAAACGAAACACTATCTTATATATAAAATTCTCGTGTCACAATGTTAGATAGCGAACTCCTCGGAAACGGCTTTACTGATATTTACCAAATTTTATATGCATATTCAGTGGGTCTGAGAATCGGCTACTGGATACTTTATATATTGATAAGTGCATTTTTTGAATAAATAATAGCAAATTATTACAACCTGAGACTGACGGCGACCATTAAGTTTGTGCGACGAGATAGCGATCGACGTTGCCATTGTGACATACTTATTTAGTCACTTCAATAAAATAATATGGCAAATATATTATGGCAAAGCAACGTTTGCCGGGACAGCTAGTAATTTTATAAAGGTCTCCTCACAATAGTCCATGCTGGCCACACAAGTCATCGCCATTGTGTAGACGGGGTACTGGTGTATGATGGCGGATGATTTCCAGGCGTGGCCTGCAGTGGGCCATTGTATACTGGCCGCTTATGGATCTTGTGACACTTGAGTGACATTATAATCATCACCCCATCATCATCATCACCCACCTGTGCACATATCGCAGCTCGTGCACGGTATGTATGGCGAGTACCATCTCCGCTATGTAGAAGCGCGCTATGTCCTCCGGCAGCCGGTCATCATCACCAAATCATCATCACCCACCTGTGCTCATATCGCAGCTCGTGCAGACTGTGTATGGCGAGTACTATCTCCGCTATGTAGAAGCGCGCTATGTCCTCCGGCAGCCGGTCATCATCACCAAATCATCATCACCCACCTGTGCACATATTGCAGCTCGTGTACGCTGTGTATATGGCGAGCATCATCTCCGCCATGTAGAAGCGCGCCATGTCCTCCGGTAGCCGGTCATCATCATTCATCACCACATCATCATCACCCACCTGTGCACATATTGCAGCTCGTGCACGGTATGTATGGCGAGTACCATCTCCGCTATGTAGAAGCGCGCTATGTCCTCCGGCAGCCGGTCATCATCACCAAATCATCATCACCCACCTGTGCTCATATCGCAGCTCGTGCAGACTGTGTATGGCGAGTACTATCTCCGCTATGTAGAAGCGCGCTATGTCCTCCTGCAGCCGGTCATCATCACCAAATCATCATCACCCACCTGTGCACATATTGCAGCTCGTGTACGCTGTGTATATGGCGAGCATCATCTCCGCCATGTAGAAGCGCGCCATGTCCTCCGGTAGCCGGTCATCATCATTCATCACCACATCATCATCACCCACCTGTGCACATATTGCAGCTCGTGCACGGTATGTATGGCGAGTACCATCTCCGCTATGTAGAAGCGCGCTATGTCCTCCGGCAGCCGGTCATCATCACCAAATCATCATCACCCACCTGTACACATATCGCAGCTCGTGCAGACTGTGTATGGCGAGTACCATCTCCGCTATGTAGAAGCGCGCTATGTCCTCCTGCAGCCGGTCATCATCACCAAATCATCATCACCCACCTGTGCACATATCGCAGCTCGTGCAGACTGTGTATGGCGAGTACCATCTCCGCTATGTAGAAGCGCGCTATGTCCTCCTGCAGCCGGTCATCATCACCAAATCATCATCACCCACCTGTGCACATATCGCAGCTCGTGCAGACTGTGTATGGCGAGTACCATCTCCGCTATGTAGAAGCGCGCTATGTCCTCCTGCAGCCGGTCATCATCACCAAATCATCATCACCCACCTGTGCACATATCGCAGCTCGTGCAGACTGTGTATGGCGAGTACCATCTCCGCTATGTAGAAGCGCGCTATGTCCTCCTGCAGCCGGTCATCATCACCAAATCATCATCACCCACCTGTGCACATATCGCAGCTCGTGCAGACTGTGTATGGCGAGTACCATCTCCGCTATGTAGAAGCGCGCTATGTCCTCCGGCAGCCGGTCATCATCACCAAATCATCATCACCCACCTGTGCACATATCGCAGCTCGTGCAGACTGTGTATGGCGAGTACCATCTCCGCTATGTAGAAGCGCGCTATGTCCTCCGGCAGCCGGTCATCATCACCAAATCATCATCACCCACCTGTGCACATATTGCAGCTCGTGTACGCTGTGTATATGGCGAGCATCATCTCCGCCATGTAGAAGCGCGCCATGTCCTCCGGTAGCCGGTCATCATCATTCATCACCAAATCATCATCACCCACCTGTGCACATATTGCAGCTCGTGTACGCTGTGTATATGGCGAGCATCATCTCCGCCATGTAGAAGCGCGCCATGTCCTCCGGTAGCCGGTCATCATCATTCATCACCAAATCATCATCACCCACCTGTGCACATATTGCAGCTCGTGTACGCTGTGTATATGGCGAGCATCATCTCCGCCATGTAGAAGCGCGCCATGTCCTCCGGTAGCCGGTCATCATCATTCATCACCAAATCATCATCACCCACCTGTGCACATATTGCAGCTCGTGTACGCTGTGTATATGGCGAGCATCATCTCCGCCATGTAGAAGCGCGCCATGTCCTCCGGTAGCCGGTCATCATCATTCATCACCAAATCATCATCACCCACCTGTGCACATATTGCAGCTCGTGTACGCTGTGTATATGGCGAGCATCATCTCCGCCATGTAGAAGCGCGCCATGTCCTCCGGTAGCCGGTCATCATCATTCATCACCAAATCATCATCACCCACCTGTGCACATATTGCAGCTCGTGTACGCTGTGTATATGGCGAGCATCATCTCCGCCATGTAGAAGCGCGCCATGTCCTCCGGTAGCCGGTCATCATCATTCATCACCAAATCATCATCACCCACCTGTGCACATATTGCAGCTCGTGTACGCTGTGTATATGGCGAGCATCATCTCCGCCATGTAGAAGCGCGCCATGTCCTCCGGTAGCCGGTCATCATCATTCATCACCAAATCATCATCACCCACCTGTGCACATATTGCAGCTCGTGTACGCTGTGTATATGGCGAGCATCATCTCCGCCATGTAGAAGCGCGCCATGTCCTCCGGTAGCCGGTCATCATCATTCATCACCAAATCATCATCACCCACCTGTGCACATATTGCAGCTCGTGTACGCTGTGTATATGGCGAGCATCATCTCCGCCATGTAGAAGCGCGCCATGTCCTCCGGTAGCCGGTCATCATCATTCATCACCAAATCATCATCACCCACCTGTGCACATATTGCAGCTCGTGTACGCTGTGTATATGGCGAGCATCATCTCCGCCATGTAGAAGCGCGCCATGTCCTCCGGTAGCCGGTCATCATCATTCATCACCAAATCATCATCACCCACCTGTGCACATATTGCAGCTCGTGTACGCTGTGTATATGGCGAGCATCATCTCCGCCATGTAGAAGCGCGCCATGTCCTCCGGTAGCCGGTCATCATCATTCATCACCAAATCATCATCACCCACCTGTGCACATATTGCAGCTCGTGTACGCTGTGTATATGGCGAGCATCATCTCCGCCATGTAGAAGCGCGCCATGTCCTCCGGTAGCCGGTCATCATCATTCATCACCAAATCATCATCACCCACCTGTGCACATATTGCAGCTCGTGTACGCTGTGTATATGGCGAGCATCATCTCCGCCATGTAGAAGCGCGCCATGTCCTCCGGTAGCCGGTCATCATCATTCATCACCAAATCATCATCACCCACCTGTGCACATATCGCAGCTCGTGTACGCTGTGTATATGGCGAGCATCATCTCCGCCATGTAGAAGCGCGCTATGTCCTCCTGCAGCCGGTCATCATCACCAAATCATCATCACCCACCTGTGCACATATTGCAGCTCGTGTACGCTGTGTATATGGCGAGCATCATCTCCGCCATGTAGAAGCGCGCCATGTCCTCCGGTAGCCGGTCATCATCACCAAATCATCATCACCCACCTGTGCACATATTGCAGCTCGTGTACGCTGTGTATATGGCGAGCATCATCTCCGCCATGTAGAAGCGCGCCATGTCCTCCGGTAGCCGGTCATCATCATTCATCACCACATCATCATCACCCACCTGTGCACATATCGCAGCTCGTGTACGCTGTGTATGGCGAGCACCATCTCAGCTATGTAGAAGCGCGCCATGTCTTCGGGGAGACGGTCCTCGAACTTGGAGAGGAGGGTCAGAAGGTCACCACCGCAATAGTAGTCCATCACCAGATACTGTAACAGTTTATAGTGACGTTAGGACTAAAGTATGTGCATTAGAGAGAGAGAAGACCGAATGAGGTGGGAAGCTCGGTCAGGTCACCTATTTTGCTGCATACCCAAGTAGCATTTTAGGATATATATCGTAAGTTTAATGGTACACATGTACTCCACAAGATGTATAACCCTGCCATACAATAGCATTATATCCGGATATAATGCTCTTAAACTACCAGTTTGGGCACAAGTTAGTCAGCCCTAAGTTCACTCTCGCCGTACAGCAGCAGTATATTAGTAGTAAATAAGCAATGTAAGTAGTAACAGTTGAACTTTAGGCGGTATATTAGAGTAACAAGAGATTCATTGTACACCCTTCTCAGTATAAGTTCAAGATGGCGCCGCGCGGCGCGTGCGTTGTTCGTGTGTCATTAGGAAAACTATTTTAATCTCTGGCGGACATATTACTTTGGATTTCATTGTAACAAAACATTTTAGGTGCCTGTTTTACTTTATATTATAGATAGTGTTAGTGAATGGGGAATGCAAGTTTACTGTGGAATATATGCATATTTACTGCTAAAATATTCACGCGCCTCGGTAAAAACATTAAATTCATTTTAAAATATTTGTGATAAATATGAGGCGAAATATACGATTTGAAAGTTCTAAAAGTAGCTTAATTAATTGTAACGTGCAACAAAAAAACTGAATACTACGTAGTATTTTTATGATACAACTATTAAATATATAATTTGGTGTATTAGGTTAGCAAACAAATATGGTGGACATGTAATACGGCTATGTCAACCATTGTAACTCTAACGCAGTGATCTGTATAACAAGTAAACATGACAGCTTTTTTCTTTATAAATGTTCACCAGTGACCATTTAAATTGCTAAAAATAGTTCTATATTATAGAACAAGTGGAATGCTAAATATCTATTAGCTCACATCTACCCCTTTATAATGCTCTTAATCAGCCAGCTGACTAATGGAGTATTTATAGTGTATTATATTTATATTTATTATATTTATCAAATTTACACTTATATAAGGCCTTTAGACAGGTTTAGATGAATTTATCGCAATAATACAGCATAAACATCACGGATGATCTACAATAACACTACATTAATGCTAAAAGTACACGTGTGAACTAAATGTGAACTCTTAAATGGAGTAAAATGCTACTTGGGTAATGTGTCCCAACCCAACACCAGTGTCCGATACTTTAATGTTATGCAATGTGTGGCATATTTTATTGACAAATTGGCTCTCATTTTTTTTTCTATATTTGCCTTCCTTTTCTCAGTCGGTCAATTACAGACAACTCACCAAATTATGTTCGTCCTGGAAGGCGTAGTGTAAGTTCGTTATCCACCGCCGATCTCCGAAAACGAGCACATCTCGCTCCTCTTGAAAACACGCCGTGTCCGCTCGCTGGGAAACAAATAAATAATTAAAAATATATACGTGTGACACTTGGGGACTAGCGTGGTAAAGCTATTGCAGTCAGCAGGTAGTCTACACGCGTACGTTTAGTCATACGCACACAAACACCGTGCCGAAGTCTACCGAACTCAAATGACGTTAGATGATGCACGGCCGGTCCTCTGTGCCGGTCGGAGTAGGGGTGTTAGGTTTATTTTCGTTCGGTCGCCACGCACAAAGTCCGCGATAAAAGCTATGCAATAGCTTGAAAACTTTTTGAAAAAACACGCTTTTATTACTGGGGATTAAAATGAAAAATGAAATGTTCAACGGTCTCGTAAAGACGAATCACAGGAGCCCAAACTCGATGGTGTTATGTGGTTTTATAACGGAGATCCCATGCCCACCTTTCAGCTCCATCCTCAGATCACGTCATCATAAAATTGCATTAGCGCGCGATTTGCATATTCATGCAAAATTTCAGCTCAATGAGGGTGTTTGATATTCTATTTGCATTTGCCACCAGGTGCTGCTACGTATAGCTATATAGCTGTCATGTGTCACGGTAATATGCTTATTTGACACGATAGACCCTAATGCGACATAGCGGTACCTGCTGGCAAATAGAATATCAAACATCCTCATTGGAAGCCGCAAAACGGAAAAGGGAATTCCGAATAATGCCGATGGCACGCGATTATAAGTAAGTCTTAAAAATATATAGAAAATGCGGTCATAATGAGCCGTGTGACATCACATGCAAATCAATCTTGGAATTTCCTCCTCGTCTCTTAGACCATAAATTAATGTCCATACCTTGAGCATCTCCCACTTGTTGAGTATCTTCATGGCGTAGACTCTCTCGCCGGTCGTGGCCGATATAGTGCCGCCGGGCGCGCTGATACCGTTATCACTGCCCTGAAATATGCAAGATGCGCTCAGCGCTCAGTTATAATGTATACTGACTGATACTGATCAGGTAAACTTTGTGTTATCGTATACAGTGTGGAAGTGTCATGGAAACGTGCGTTTATGTCACAAAGTTTTTTTTAAGATATGGGGGAAACTTGAAATATTTTAAAAATAGTGCTTGCAAATACATTTCACACATGTCATGTTCGCAGTATTATACAAGGTGTGATAATACTTTAGGGTGTGTATAGATCCCCTATATAATGTTAGCTGTGAAAGTAGCAGTGCTGAAAGAGTAACTTTTTTTACTTTTGTATGGGCAAACTCGTGATGCTGGGGCACTTGCCCATACAAATCACAAAAAAATTTTTGCTCTTTCAGCGTTGCTACTTTCACGGGGAACTCTATACAGGGGACGCATACACACACCACAGTATTATCGAAGAAGTGGTCTGGAACAGACTTCCTGAAAGCGTTGTAATGGCAACCTCTGTGAACTGCTTTAAAAACAAACTGGACCAATTGGGAGATGAAATCTTCAAACGATTTGACACACACGCATCAGCTTAATGGCTGCTAGTGTGGTTACACAAATAATAATTATTATTATTATCACTGTTTTGTTACACCTTGTATATTGCGTCTCTACTGATTACACCCCTCCTGGCAAAACCATGAATCTTGATTCTTGACTCTTACATAACTACGTCCAAAGACAAAGCACTTTGTAGCTAAGCTAGAAATTAGAATTTGGTACGCAGATCTGCCCTACCACAACTACGCCTCTAACAAAACTACGCCTCACCTGCAAGAAGGACGCTCGCACGACGCACACTTCACCAAAGGCGCCTCTGCCAATCACCTTCACCAGCTCAAAGTCATCGCGAGAGAGACGTAGACGCTTCAACGCTGTCGCTACTGGTTTCACTGTGAACAGAGAAAATAGTTACATAGTTAGTTGTATGTGTGGTAAAAATAAAACAATAATCGGCCAAGTGCGAGTCGGACTCGCGCACTAAGGGTTCCGTACCATTATAGAGCAAAATTAGCCCAAAAATTGTGTTTTTTGTATGGGAGCCCCCCTTAATTTTTTATTTTATTTTAATATTATAATTAAATATTAAAGTGCACATAAAACTAACGACCTTGAGCAAAATTCAAGTACCTACCTGTTGCCATTATTGATATAGAGCCAAAAAAGCCAAAAAATCACGTTTGTTGTATGGGAGCCCCCCTTAAATATTAATTTTATTTTGTTTTAGTATTTGTTGTTATGGCGGCAACAGATATACACAATCTGTGAAAATTTCAACTTTCTAGCTATTACCGTTCTTGAGTTACAGCCTGGAGACAGACAGACGGACAGACAGACGGACAAACATCGAAGTCTCAGTAATAGGGTCCCATTTTTATCCTTTGGGTACGGAACCCTAAAAAGTTATAAAAAATAAACAGTTTCAAAACTGTATAGGCGTGACCTACACATTTTTAAAATCGCTTCACAGAAATGGTCAATTCCGGTTCCGGAAAAGGCACCAATTCCGAGTTTTTTATGTCTTTGGTGTTGGCGAATTGGTAATTTCGCCAAGCAATCTTAAGGCTGCGTTTCCACTGAAGCGGAGCGGAGCTTAGCGGTGCCCGAATTGACCAATCGTGCTATTCCAGCGGAATGACAGCGAAGATTTCGAGCATGGTGATTGGTCAATTCGGGCACCGCTAAGCTCAGCTCCGCTTCAGTGGAAACACACCCTAAAATTTGTGTTATGTATACCGCACTTCATGGTTGTTTAACCAGACCTAGAATTTGAAGCAAAATCTACACAAAACTACTATAACATTGGCAACTTGCAAAGACTACCTAAAGCTACCCTGACATTGGCTTCTCACTAAGGCAGTCATATTGTAAAAGAAGAAGAAAAGAACTCACCATACTGTATGAAGTCAGCTATAGCCTTCTCCCGTCTGAGGCTGCTGTTGCAGCACTCATCGTATAACACCAGCAGCATGTCAATGAGGGTCTCCACACTGAGGCCATGTGTTGGACCCTGGAGACGCCGGGAGACGAACATCGTCTCTATCTGCTTCAGCCTCTTGATGCCTAGAACTGAAGAGTGTGATGGTTAATCATAACACTGTCTTGAGTCTATACTGTACTCGACGAAACACGGCGCTAGCGGTCATTGACTCCCTGTCAAAAACTTGTCAGTTTCTATATAAACCGCGACAATGAAGTGTCAGATGTTGTCAATCGTGGTTTTGTATAGAAAATGACATGTTTTTGATAAGCTTTGTCCACATTGTGCCTTTTTTCTGTTCAACAAGGGCATGCCTTATAGCGCTGTCAACAGTGAACGTGTGGCATGCCCGTGACGCGCGTCAAAATCCACCCGCGTTGAAAGAAAAGTGTCATAGCGCGCGCTACGATTTCAACGCGCGTTACGGGCATGCCTCACGTTTGACGTTGACAGCGCTATAAGGCATGCCCTTGATGAACAGAAAAAGGCACAATATGGACAAAGCTATTGGGAGTCAATAGCTTTGTCCACACTGTGCCTTTTTCTGTTCGTCAAGGGCATGCGTTATAGGCTATAGCGCAGTCAACAGCGAACGTGAGGCATGCCCGCGACGCATGCCCTCTGACCGTATCCAAAACTTCAAAAATGACAATGTTGCGTTCGTTGACGCATTCAAGTTGATTGAAAGAAGATGACGAAAATTGAAGACGAAAGCGCATAGTGTGGACATAGCTAATGACCGCTACCGCCATGTTTCGCCGAGTATAGTATAGCCATACTCAAAGTGTGCTTCACGGAGCCCTGGGGCTCCGCACAGGCCTTTTAGGGGTCACCGCGGGCGATACATAAATTGTTTTTAGAAATGTCATCAGACACCAGCATGGAAACAAATTCATTAAAAGGCAAAACATTATATTTTTAGCCAAAATGTCAATTCTTAAAAGGGTTCCGCCACCAAAAATGTCTGAGAACCACTGACCTGTACTAAAATTATGAAACGTGAATGTAGGTATGTTCCTTGCATTTCCATGGGAAAAGTACTCAACAGATCATGATAAAATTTGACATAAAGATACTTTGAGATTCAGGACAGGAAATTTTCTTGTGGAAAAGGGTAGCGCGCGATTGTCGAAGTGCTGCGCAATAAAGTTGCAGGTAAAATAAACTAGATGTTTCGTGCAACTTCTTTTATTGCGAAAAAAGCATATAAAAGTTAAGGTGCCGGTTGGCAGCGGGCGACATGAAGCAACCGCAGACGACGTGTCGTCGCGACACTACTGATTTTTATGTATTTCTATGAAATACCCTGCGCAGCTAGCGACACGGAGCTAGCGACACTTTCATAGAAATAGATAGAATCAGTAATAATAATAATACTCCCCACACCGGTTTCGGTGACGGTGGCCAGTTTCATTGAAACCAGGCCTGTTACGCAGGAGTAATTTTATAGTGCCCAAGTGTGTGCGCAGTACACAAGAGCACTCTCTACTCCTTTCACTCTCATAACCCAGTGGGACGGACGACCGACACGACTGGCGAGAGATCAGGCACAGGACCGACTTTTTACATGCCCATCCGACGCATGGATCATCTTACTTGTCAGACAATCAGGTGATCAGCCTGCATTGTCCTAACCAAACTTGGAAATAATTTGTTTCCAACGCGGGAATCGAACCCACAGCCTCCGAGTCAAGAGCCACGCTCTAAACCACTAGAGTCTAGACCACGGAGGCGTTATAGAAACAGTAGTATCGCGACGACACGTCTTCTGCTGCCGCTTCATGTCGCCCTCTAGCATTGCCTATGGGCATCAATCTTTGCAATCACATTGGCAATCCTTGTTGTCAATCATAGTCCAACATCCATACTAATAAATTCGAAAGTCGGTCTGTCACTTTTTTAAGCCCAAACTGCTGAACCGATTTTGTCGAAACTTGGTATGAGAATACTTTAAATCTCAGGAAGGACATAGGATACTTTTTATCGCAGAAAAAAATTTACGTTTCCCGCGCGATAGTCGAATTTGTCTATCCAACATGTTGGACATACATATCCAAATGAATTGTATATATATTTATATGTACTCCAAACACATAACTAACAAAAGTTGTACAGGAAACCATGAGGATATCCATGCCCATAGCAGTAACAATACATATGAGTCAGCTATGATAATGAACTGTACCTTTTAATTGGTATGAAGGATAATTAGTATAGCTATGATTCTGGCCTATTTATGAGATCTAAAACACATACTACTTACTACTATGTTATAAATGCGAAAGTGTGTCTGTCTGTTACCTCTTCACGCCCAAACCTCTGAACCGATTTTGCTGAAATTTGGTATGAACACACTTAGAGTCCCGGGAAAGGGCATAGGATACTTTTTATCCCGGAAAAATTTACGGTTACCGCGCGATGAATGACGTTTGGCGCAACGAAGTTGCGGGCGTCATCTAGTTACTAATAGAAATTGTATGTACAGCACCTTTCAATTGGTACAAAGGATAATTAGTAAAGCTATGATTCTGGCGTATTTATGAGATTTGAAACAAGTACTACCGATTTGAAATAGTGTGTTTTCATTTATCGAGGAAGACTATAGGCTATATTTTATCACACTAAGGGCCGATTCACACCGGAATGGCAGAGGCGAGGCGAGCAGTTTCAGTGTCATATGATTTTAAACTTTATCTACATTGTTGTAATACATAGTATCGCTTGAGAAATCTACGGCCGCCCGTGGACGCTCGTGGCCGCTCGTGGCCTCTGGCGGCCGCCGGCGGCGGCGATTTCTCCTTTTCCTTCAGTGTTAGATTTGTCGTTTTTTTGGGTCCCGTACCCAAAGGGTGAAAACGGGACCCTATTCATGAGACTTCGATGTCTGTTTGTCCGTCTGTCTGTCCGTCTGTCTGCCTTGAGGCTGTATCTCAAGAACCACTATAGTTAGAGTTCTATAATTTTCACAGATTGTGTATATCTGTTGCCGCTATAACAACAAATACTAAAAACAAAATAAAATGTATATTTGAAGGGGGCTCCCATACAACAAACGTGATTTTTTTGGCCTTTTTGGCTCGATATCAATAATGGCAACAGGTAGGCACTTGATATTTTCACAAAATCCTTAATTGTTTGTGTACTTTAATAATTAACAATAATATTATAACAAAATACAAAATTGAGAAGGGCTCCCATACAAAAAACGCAATTTTTGGCCTATTTTTGCTCTATAACGGTACGGAACCCTTCGTGCGCGAGTCCGACTCGCACTTGGCCGATTATTATCCTTTGATCGGGGATTCTTGGAAATGCTATTGTATTATATTGTTGTCGCGATCACCGGTGCTCGTATAGGGCTTGAAGGATTAAATTACTCCCACATCAACATTTGTTTTTGTTTCAAAGTTTTTATGCTTTAGTAAGCTATAGTTTTAGATAGATTTAAGCATGGGCGCCGGCAGAAATAATTTCCAAGGGGTGCAGATTTTAGTTTCCTTTCTTTTCCTCTTACTTTTTACAAACAACAGTGACTGTCAATTTACGTCAACAGAATACATTTAGTGCTGAAACATTACGATTAGCATCTTTGTATGGCATGGTAATATAGGGTTACAGATGGCTTTTTATTTCAATAATTCCTGTTTATTCTGAGATTCCCAAGGGGTGCAAGTGCACCACCTGGCACCCCCCTGCCGATGCCCATGGATTTAAGGATTGATTTACTTGTTTGGTTTATCTACTAACTTAGATTTCAGCTTTACCATTTCATTTCAAAGCCTTATGACAAAACAAAAAAAAAACAACTGAAGTTTAAATTTGGAAGCATTTTGATGGTGTTATTTTGTGTGGTAACTAAGAGACATTTTAATTGGTATTGTTGCAGAGTGTACTAAAATAAACTATTTTTTGCCTGTTAGCTGTGAGAATGGGAACTTAAGAGCTATGAAAACAATGATAGAGGTTCATAGATATTTTGCAATTTGGAACAACAATATACAGGACTAGAAAGTAAACCTAATAACTTGTTTTAACATTGCATATTCTCATAGCACTATTGTAGTTCTATTTATGAATGAACAGAGTATACTATTGCAGTTGTTAGTCTGTAACAGCTGATGGCACAAATACTATAATGCAAAAGTGTCCATCTGTCTATTACCTCTTCACACCCAAACCACTGAACCGATTTTGCTGAAATTTGGCATGGAGATAGTTTGAGTCCTGGGAAAGTACATAGGATACTTTTTATCTTAGAAAAATGCAAGGTTTAATTTTGTCATCTAGTAATAAGAAAATTACAAAGTAGTTTACCTGGTACATTATTTGTTGGGACTAATGCCCAGTCAGGTGAAGAGTCTTCTTCGTCAGACATGTTGGCTTTTGTCACACCCAACAACAGAAACAAACACTAGGAAACATATCCTCTCAACACACAATCATTATAATAAAAAAACACTATCACTATGAAATACACTTTTTTATCAATGTCCAGTGCCCGTGTTCCATTTTCAAATCTGAAAAAACCAAGATAAACTTTTTAAATGTTTACATTCATTATGCAAAAGGTAATATCACAAAAATAGTATTCAGAAGTAAATATTTGTGTGGGTGGTGATTTTCTGGCAGACTAAAATAGTATCATACAATTTAAAATATTGTATCAATAATATTGTATTCGGTTGAACGGCTACCAAAAAACCGTAGCGACCTATTGAGTCATGGAAGAAGGAAATGAAAATACGATTTTCACTATTGTCTAATATTGTATAGTGTTTTATGCTTTCTATTCATTCAATGCAAGGTTGCGGGTGTCAGCTTGTATAGGAGTGCTTTCGCAATGCTCAGATTGAAACTTTAATAAGACAGCTAGCGTTTTATTTGGAAAAAAACTACATCGAAAGCCGATGACATTAAATACGTTTCCGTGTGACTATAAATAAACAGAATATGCACTCCGTATTGTATATATCGGGTAAACAATGGAGCGACGAATACAGTACCTTAGAATTAATTAAGATATTGTAATCGAAAGATCTTAACCTAAATTTGTCCAATCGATTGTTATGCAAAGACACTACCGCATAAATTCCACAGTCACAACGCTTACCTTGATTTTACGCTTGTTAAACGCACTAGGATGCTATCCTTTTTTTAAACTATTGTTGGTGTGTGTATTATTTTCTACGAAGGGACATTATTTTCGTAGTTTTCAAGCAGACATTTTCTTGAATCCCAGGGGGAGCGCCCTGCGCGAGCGGTAGACATTTACAGTGTTGCCAGAATCCGAATATTGAAATAAAAATAATATACATAAAAAATATTTTTCTAAAATTCGTTTGTCTGTATGTAAATATCAAAATAAACATGTTTTGGTTCTTGTCATAGTAAGCAGGAAAGCAAAATTCTTAAATATATGAGGAAAATCTATGTTTTTTTATAACGCTTTAGGTCGTGTTTGCTAGACCGGTACTTCAAGAGAACAAGAATGTCTTTTCACAATATATTTAGTTTTTCTAATAATTTTAGTAAAACTAAGAATTGTTGAACTGCCTAGTTTGAATCTAGGCTTAGAGATATTAATACTAATCATAAATCTATCTAATCTAAATCTATTTCTAATTTAAACTTTAAGTAATTAATTTTTGTATGAAAAGTTAAAATGTCGTGCAATATAAAAAAATCAAGACGGTAAATACGGAGTGTTTGCAAGAACTTTACTTAGATGGTAAATAATTATTCTTGAAAATATGAAGTAACTTCCCAAATCATACATTTTACACCTCAATTCAATCGAAAACGTTTTGAATAAACTAGCATGAATCATGATAGGATATTCCTACTCAATAATCTAAGTTCCTACTGTACCGTGTACGGTCTACGATCATTGGCGTTTTTGCTAAATTCAGAAGTCGTCTGACTGGCAACGTCCTCGCAGTGCTCATTAACCGGATGTGCATAACATTTTTGCTTCATTTTTACTATTTTTTTTATTTCAGGCCCATAACATAATTAATTTATTCATTTAAAATTAGTGAATAACTATTTTATTACCAAAATGAGCAAGTTTTGTATTTTATTCGTATTTAAATACATAATTGATCTCAACATTCCTTAATAAAAAGTATGTCAATTGACAGAGCGTCATTGTACGTAATGGAGTCCATGTTATAAAGAAAAAGTTGTAATCGTGAAAATACGCAATTGTGATAAAAATATCAATGAAATCTCAGTGCTAGTGTAAATATTTGAGTTCATATGAATGATCTAATTCATATATGGATGTCAACGTTTGCTTTACGCTTACAAACAACCTCGTTTTCTTAATGGTATGTGTGCCATCAAAATATTTTGGAAAGTGTTTTTCTTAGATATTGAAGCCTAATCGTGTGTTTTTCGTGATAAATACAACGTAATCTTGAAAATTCGGCACAAAGTACCGAGTTAAATATGTTTAAAATGAAGTTTATAACAGTATCTTTCTACTCTGCGTAACTTAGTAGCTGCAAGAAAAGGTCACTCAATTATGTTCTTTTTACTTACAGATTGTGACTAACCTTGTGCGTAAATCGTGTTTCGCGCCACAAACTTCTGCGATCTGAGCTGCGACGAGTACATTTATGGTTTTACGAGGCCTCAACCAAAAGACAGATGAAGGTATGGCTTCGGATCAGCCTGTTAAAAAGAAGCAGAGGATAGACGGTCCGGATATCGACGAGGGAAGTGACAAGTCTGCCGATGACATACTCACAGACATATACGACTCGGAGATACCACCAGCGGACAACTCAGGTGACTTCATAACCAGGAACGGCGAATCTCCCGACAGCGGAACCGTCAGTGAGGATGCTGTGGACTGTTCGGCCGTCTTGAGGCTGTCCACAGATGCAAGCACAAATATCACACCGTCATGCTCAAATAACACGCTCAATTGGACTTCCGCTGATGACAAACTTCTCGCCGAGCTCACTGTGGTACAAAATGCTCTCGTCGGACAATGTTTATGTGGATTAAACAACAATGCCTTATCGGAGCTGTTTGATAGAAGGTTACACATCGCAGCATGGCCGATAACCTGTTCATTGACTTACCTCTCCACTATGCAGTTGATGTTCGATATTTATTTGAAGCAAAACAACAATGGTACCATATGTTCGAAGCTTATGTATACCTGTGACATGTTTGTACGGAACAGGCACGACTGGATAACAGAAGTAGTGGAGTTGTCGGATCACAAAAGTAAGTTCTTAACATTTGTAGCGTCTAGAGTCCTAGCGAGCTTTCTCATTGTGTCTAAAGACACAGTCGACGAAAACTGGCTGCAGCAAATCACAGAGAATGTGTACCTATTTGATAGAATAAACAGAATAACCGTGCAGAAGATTAACTTTAGTCTCGATATCATTAAGAGGATAGTTGAATGGAAAGACGTGGAGCAGCATCCTCTAGACGAAAGTAGAGGTAGCATGATGCAGGAGGATAATCCGTTTAGAATTAGTTCCAATTTCAGTACAAGCACAAATTCCCAAGTGCCATCTAGTTCTAACGATGCAAACTTGCATAGAACGTTTTCCAATCTGCAAACACAAAGCTCTCCGTCTACGTCAACCGATAAGCCACCAGAGAGGCCGTTCAAACTTAATGAACCAGTGCTCAAGTTGACCCCACCTCAAACGAATGGAGATGAGCCAGTT
The DNA here is from genome assembly GCA_963422495.1 of Polyommatus iphigenia. NCBI lineage: Eukaryota > Metazoa > Arthropoda > Insecta > Lepidoptera > Lycaenidae > Polyommatus > Polyommatus iphigenia. The sequence continues at coordinate 3,685,873 of OY730179.1, read as the reverse complement.
TCACCAGAACCTCCTCCGAGGATGGAAAGAGTTAACGTCAATGGATGCGTTACTGTTGTTTTGACAGACTCTGAGTCATTTGATACATCCCACATCAAATGTCTAACGATAAAAACATTGGAACACCACTGGCCGGTTTTAGTTAAAAACATGAAGCTGCTACTTCTAAGGTACCTGAATTTATCTAATGCTGAAAACTGCATACTAACTTTCTTCTCTCTGTGGGAGAATATTATAAGTGTTAAGGCAAACCTCTCAGTCATCGACACAAAACCGTTCTATGCAGATCTGCAAAGCTTTGTCGATTTACTAAGAAATACGAATCTGCCGAGCCTAATATATAGCCATTTACTCAGCCTTTTCAACGAAGTCCTGTGTTATGGTTCCACATTGGCTTTGCAGGATATCCTACCTGAAGAGATTTGCTGCTTAGCCCACTCGATAGTTAGATACGTAAAGGATTTTAGACTACTCAATGACGTCAGAGTACAGAGTAATAGAAGTGGCTTTGGTTTCCTTGGCAACGAATGCACGGTCATCAGTAACTTTACATTGGGTTCCGAAGTAGCACCGCTATCTACATCGATACAGCTGGTTGATCAAAGTTATGGGGATGGAGATGATTCCCAATCTAAGAGTGAAGTGGACAAAACCATGCTGCAAAGAATGTCTCTTCTAGTTCTCAAATCTGTAGCAGTGACCGTCAAAGAGATGAGATGCGATTCATCAGACAGCTCAATAGATTCCTCGGATTATAATGCGATACAGGACATGCAAATCGTTGAACGATCAATACGTGATGTATTGAAAAAGTTGGATGCTTTCATAAGAAACCGACTGGAGTTCCATCCGGAAACACCATTCACGAAAATGCTCATACACCTCTTTAGTGAACAAGACGACTATTTGATTGAGTCTATGGTGTGCACGTTGGACATAACAGTAGGTATTGTTTATAGGAATTCCATGTACCCAGATCTGATACCTATGTTGAATCCTATCATGTCGTTTATAGAATTTCTGAAGGTTGTATCACATGACAGCGATGTGCTATTAGATTATCTGGTGAGCAACGAAACATGCTTTCTGCTGTACCTGTTGAGGTTCTTAAAATATGTACGTAGAAATTGGCCGAAATTCCTAGAGACATGCCAAAATATAGATTCAGGGACGAGAGGCCTCGATGATACGATGAGAGTGTTGATACGGTTACGTTTACAAATAAGTAGATTAGTTTCAAAGTCACTGTTCCCGTACAATATTAGTCCAGTGTTGAGGCTACTGGAGGTATGCGAGAGTTTGTACGAAGGTAATGAATTTAGCTGAGAATGCAATACGAATATACAGGATGTTGCAAATATGTTGAAATATTTTTTTTCAACCAATTTTTTACATTTAGATTAATTCATTGTGTATTTTTTGTAACATTCTATTTATTATTTTAATTATTGTATGAACTCAGTGTACAATTAATTACAATTTATTTATTGTTTATGTAGAATCAAACTTGTAAATGCCATACAGGTTATTTTGTGAATGTAGATCATTTCCATGTAATATGTTGAAGTAAACAGCAAAGATATTATATATCCATTTTAAACTTTTACAACAAAAATGCAACAATAAAAAAATATTGAAAGTTTTTTTTTGCTAAACAACATTAAGGGGCCGGGTACCCTCGAAATTCTCATACATACGTAATTCCAAAATCATTTTCTTATACGAAAATATTTAACATGTTTGAGTTGTTTTTCAGTTTAAAATAGTAATTATCTAGGTTCCTGCACAAAAATTTACTTCAAAATATTTAAACATTAAAAAAAATTTTTTTGTTTTTAATTTTTTTTTTGTAAATTTAGAACTTAATATTTAAACATTAAAAAATAGAGTAAAACACTAAAAAATATATAAATAAATAGTAAATTTACTACTAAATATTTAAATACTAAAAAATATTTTAAATATTTTGTAGTAAATTAACTATTTATTTATATATTTTTTAGTGTTTTACTCTATTTTCTAGTGTATAAATATTTTGTAGTAAATTTACTAAAAAAAATTTTAAAGCAAAAAAAAAAATTGTGTTTAAATATTTTGAAGTGAATTTTTGTGCAGGAACCTACCTAGGTTCCTGTTTTTAATTACTATTTTAAACTGAAAAACAACTCAAACATGTTAAATATTTTCGTATGAGAAAATGATTTTGGAATTACGTATGTATGAGAAATTCCAAGTGTACCCGGCCTCTTAAGACTGGCAATATCGTAACATTCCAAATTAAATAGGAAATTCAAATATTATGAAATGTAGTAGAATCTAGGGTACTTTAATTAATTTTATTTTATTGTTGTAAGTTTATAATACACATAAGTCTTCCGTGTTTAATAATTTTACACATTGCTCATATTTTTTTTAGTTAGAGGAATTGTACTAATTTTATTATCAATAGGTGTGATTAAAATAATATTAGCAATCCATTAAATTAAAATAATACTTGACACATAATTTTTCAAAACAAAATAAAAAAATAATAATTTGAAGAATTTTTTTAAATAACAGCAATGTGTATTATTATTTTTATGATAATGTTGTGCCTTATCATTGTCTTAGGTAGGTGCTTTATTCATAAATAGAATATTATGTAACATAGTAACTCATGATAGCATTATTTCAATCTATAGAAAGTTAACTTAGTTAATTATAATTCTAATTTATTGCAAGTCGGTTGTATTATATTTAGTTTGTAATGCATATGTAATGCGGGTTTAAAATAATATTTTTACTAAATTATTTCTCAACATCATAATGTAAATATTGCCATCATTTACCTTAAAATAAGTGAAGTACTTGCTAAAAATTTAAGCATAGTGAAGTTAGATAATTTAAGAGATATATCTGTAAAATATTTAACTTCACACTCTTGACTTTTGGTACGTACAATTATTAATGTAATCAGTATTATACACTTTTAATTTATGCATATTATACATAATTTAACACCTCTATAATATTTTGGTTCATAATATTAATTGCTTAAAAACTTTACATGTACCAGATAATTTTGAGATGAAATCAATGATTAAGAATTTTTCGATTAATGCAATATTGTTTTTCTTTCTTTCTAAACAACAGACTGGTATAATATATTTTTATATAGCTTTAGAATGTTTAACTGCTTTGAATCTCGTAAAAAATATTTGGAGTATATATCTTAGGTAACATGGAGATAAAATAAACGCCAATGAACAATTAATGTTGTTAGAGGAGCCATAAAATGTAGTAAAATCTTGCCAATATTATATCTATTTTCTTTGGATGTACGATTCAAAAGTGACCAAATATAGAGAGATATTCTAATTGGGAGGTTGCAATATTTTTTGTTTCAATTAACTGGTTTATAAATTCAAATGACAAAAATAATCCCTGACATTGGCAACTCACTGAGTCGGCCATAATAAAGAAGAAAAATAATATCACACTTCTGTTAAAAAAACGAACACCCTGTATATTTGGTTACTTATGAACTTCAACGAATTTTTTTTAAATAGTTTAATTATTACTAAAATTATTGTTAATCAATTAGTTGTTAATTTAACAAGAATAAAACAAAATATTTTTGTACATGCTAAAATATCTTTTATTTTAAAGTTGAGTACTCTTTTTTGGTGGTAGCTGAAGTACTAAAGAAAACCAACTTCTTTTGAGTACTTAAAATATATCATAATCTTTAGACTTCAATCAATATCCCTTTTCATTAGTAAAGGGAATATTATGTAACAAATAGGGTAAATGACTAGTAGATCGGACAGTACTAGTCATTGGACAAAGCCATAAAGCGCATCACAGACGGTGAAGATAATATAAAATATATATTATTTTAGAGCATATTTTAGAATATCGCTCACCATAGAAATCCTATGAACCATCACACACGACGAAGTTAATTTATATTATGTATCTTAAGATACCGAGCGATATGGAAATATATATTTCATATCTTAATATTTTATCTTAAGATACGAAATATATATTTCGTATCTTAATATGTTATCTTAAGATGCGAAATATATCTTTATGAATAGGTACAGGTGTTTTTGTGTCGAGCAGCGGGCTCATCAGTGATCGGACGCACTAGTGGACGCAGTGTTGCCAGTGCTGTATGTTAGAAAGTTACATACCTACTCTCATTCGAAAAGTAACATTTTGAGGGAAAAAGTAACATTTCGGATAATTTTAAATAAAATTGACTTATAATTTATTGCTTTATTATTATTATTGCTTAAAAAGCTCATGAATCCAAATGAATGTTTCTCTTGAATTTCTAAAATACTCCTGAAACTTCTTCGTTGACAGATATTGATAAAGGTTAAATTCGCCGCAGGTTTTTCTCTTTTTTATGTGAGGCTCTATCCAAATGTTTCTCCTTTTGGAATGTGCTACTACAATCTGCATTTCACATTCTATATCAGAATCATCGCCTGAAGAGCTGTCTAACAAATCAAGAAGTAAGGCAGTATCAGTTATTAGTTATCAGTTATCACTCATAGTCAATCACCCTGTATATAGAACTCTAACAAGGAATACGTGTGGCACCAACGCAGACTCGTATGGAAATGAACAGATTTTTAATATTATCGTATCTTAGCCGTGTGTGATAGCTTAAGATACTATAATATTTTATATTTGGGCATCTTAAGATAAAATATATTATCTTCACCGTGTGTGATGCGCTTAAAGTTAATATACCTATCGGAATAAAGAAACAAAGGACTGAGTAAGCGAGATGTCACTATCAGTAACACTGCGCGGTAGAAAGAGAAGCGTGATTTGAGGTTGCATAGCTTTTTTTTCATCTGTTTGACAGTCTGTCTGCCACTGAGCCGATCGTTGTCAATTTGGGCTCTCAGAAAAATTGTGATTTTAAGTTAAATAATGAATAATTTTTAGAAATACTGCTCTAGAAACATGGTTAAATGTTTGTGGAATGATTGTGGATCCACACATCGAAAAAACCCGGACAAATATTCATTTCACAGGTGAATTATTCTACATCGACAGGACCTAGTTTTAAGTTTATTTTTGCCGATTCCCTACGAGTTATTGGTATTGATTTTCATAATTCACTTCTTTAAATATTTATTTATATGGAAAACATAACTTGACTAGCCATGGTGCACAATTTAAGGATATTTTGTGTCAACAATTTTCATATATTTTACACTAGGGCTGCATCAAGTTATCGATAAGTAGTATCGATATGAAAATATTTTTTAGTTAAGTATACTAATTTTATACGAATGTTGAAATGATAACATACTCATCCGTAGTTTATAATTAGTTTAAGTATATTAATATACTATCATACATAATTTATCGTTTTTAAGGGTCCGCACCCAAAGGGTAAAACGTCCTAGTAGTCGGGTCCCGCTCTACTACTAAGACTTCGTTGCCTGTCCGTCTGTCCATCCGTCCGTCTGTCTGTCTCCAGGCTGTATAACAAGAACCGCTATAGTAATAGACTTCTGAAATTTCCACATATGTAATGTCATTCTACATCCAATATGGCTGCTCATCCAAGATAGGGGAATAGTTTTAAAAAGCACTTCTGCAAGATTGGCATCAAATAAAAGGGCTCATTGAGAGTGAATTGAAAATTAATAGGGTCTAGTGAAGTCGTGTCGTGTACTGATGTGACGTGACGTGACGTAACCTGTCGTGTCGAATCGTGTCATGACATGTCGTGTCGTATCGTGCCGGGTTTTAGAAAATGCCCGGTTGAAACCGGTCACCCTTCATGCGCGAGTCCGACTCACACTTGGCCAATTTTTCAGATTTCCTGCTGACCTGGATACCAGAAATTCATGGCTTAAAATAATTAACCGTCCAAACTGGACTCCGAAGAAAAATTCATGCATATACTTAATTATGCAGCAAGCATTTTGAAGAAAAGTCATATTTTACTTCAAAATTACAATTTTTATTATACCTATCTATGCAGTTTTATTTTATCCCATTCTGTTTTTACAATCTTACAATTATTATTCCATGATCGATATTTTGTCGAATTACAAGATGTTTGTACATCACTGAAACGCACACGTAAACATAATTGTATACACAGATGTAAATCAAATTTTGGTTAAGCTTGACAGCTCGGGATTGTTTCTCTATTCCGATAGGTATATTACCTTTATGGACAAAGCACAAAAACACAATATTTATGTCATGTTCACCCTACATACTGGCTTGGCTTGGATAAAATAATATAAAATGGTTTTTTTTGGAAAAAAGGATATTGAACAAATAAAGCAATTCACATAAAAATATTTTTAATAAACAAATACATTTTTACATTCCTCTTACTCTACATACATCCTTTACTCAATCACAAATCATACAGGTCAATAATAAAAAACATAAACCCTAAAATAACGAAAAAAAAAACTAAACAGCCAAGCGTTTATAAACCGACAACGATCTTGTGGCACTTGGATGACATTGTCAAGAGGGCGGTATTCATTACTGTCAATTTACAAGATGGCGGTATTTCCAGTTTTGTCACTTTTGACCGTGCACCGAAAGATCACTGTAGGTGTTTATTTGAAAATATTGGGTTGAATGTCTCAATGTTGAAAAAGTTCTTTACCCCGTCTAATGTGGGCTCTATTGCGGCCGCGATTCACGGATGCTACGCGCCGTGAACACGATGCGTACAAATACGAAGCCGCGAAGCGCAAACACGAAGCTGCGAAACCCTCCACAATCACGGTTCGCGTCTCTGAGGACACAGTGCTGTGTATGGTGGGACTCCGTCCGCCTTTTTTTATACGTCCATGGTTTTACCCTTGTTTTTCTTTACTTCTGCCCTCAAATTCTTCTTTAAGGTGGTGCGCGCACGGGCAACTTAGTTGCTCGGCGATTTATTGTCTCTCGATCAAGTCTTTGGGTATGCTCTAAATTTCATATACATAGTATGAAATTTCCCGAGAATCAGCCGATCGCTCCATAATGGATGCACCCAATATTCTATTTTTCGAGTTATTTATTTATTTTTCGAAAGAGACAAATAAATCGCCGAGCAACTAAGATGCCCGTGCGCGCATAGGCTTATAGTATAATTGTGTGTTGCCACTTCAATATAATTTTATGATTAAGAGAAATTCAACCCAACAATTATTTCAAATGAATTCAAAGTTCACAAACGAACCAAAACTGTACATAATAACGGTAAACCAAGTAAACACAAACATCCAAAAACAATTTCGAGTCATAAAGTTGTAAAATCAGGGCTTATTTCATAAGACTGTGTAAACTATAGTCAGTAAATTGTCGCCTTAGTTGTACACTTACACATCCGTCGACAGTCGACACTACTATGCAGAGTGGGGCTAGTAGCCACATACTAAGACTATATATAGTAGGGGAGGTCGCGCTCAGTTTAAAAAGTCATTTCATACCGAGCGAAAATCGTTACAATAATAGTATTCCACTAATACATAACAGCTTTGATCGTCAGCCACTTCATAATGGGTGGAATAAAAATTGAGGGCATCTCAAAGTTGTTGTTGGGAATCGTATTGAATTGACATTAAAAAGATCCCAATTCGCACCCAATAAAGGTTCATATCTAGATTATAAACGTTTAGGTTCGGTAGGTGTTATTTTAGTTTTAGTATATAACAACAGATGGCGCTTTTAAAGTAAAATGTATAATATAATTCTTCTTCACAAATATTGACTATCGAATTAATTACTTAAAGTTGCTATGTGAGATAATTTTATGGTTAATTCAAACGAAAATCGCCGTCAGCTGAATGTTTGCAGGTGGAAATGTCTACGCGACGCCCTAGGATCCATTGAGCTGATCGCTGGCTGACGGTTTTTCCACCATCGTATTAGCGACTGACGGTTTTCTTTATTATTTACAAAGTAGAAACATTCACCTGTATAAATTTTGTACGGTGTAAAATGACTTTATATTCAAAAAATTTTTACATGTTCAGTAATGCGACAAACGTTGAATCTCCCGTCTGCAATACGGCTGACGGTGATTTTTTGGTTAAACATGACCTCAATAATCATCCATCAAAGTTTCATTCGATATAAAATCACTTTTCGCAACTATTTTTTTTACAACTTTGAAATACTCTCAGTTAACATTCCACCACGGGTGCGGCGACTGACGCTGATTATATCGATTGATAAATATTAAGCTACTGTTGGACAAAAATTTGGTCGGTATGAAATGACTAAGCAAACGCTAGCACTACCTCCCCTACTAATACATATTGTTATTCTTTTAGATGGGGTACTAATCAAGTAACAAATCCCCGTGTTTTTCATGACACACACATAAATAGAACGACTAACTTAACTTACTCGTATATATTAATTTCAGTGCTTATATTGTCGGTTGGGCGTGATTTGAGAGCGAAACTACATTGATTCGTCGGGGTTAAAATACCGCACCTGAGTTGCAAAGACGCGCTAAAACACAATACAAGAAAGAAACAGCGCAGCGCTTTATTCATTCTCCCACTTCATCTCCTGTCCGGCGCTGCGTCAAAGCAACACGACGACGCATCACGCAACGCATCATTGTGATGCGTTGACTGAAAATCAAAGTGTTGACTCAAATGACAATGTCATAAAGGCCCTCGCTGATTTTCACACCTATTGTATTAGAGTTTTTTGGACAAAAAAAATCCTTACCCTTTTGCCCCAACCGACCCTTTCAATAGTCTGGATCTGATTATTGCTTTTCGTTACTACAGGCCTCGCTAAGGTTTCATATTGTGTTTAGATTCATTCTACCTCTCGAGGCTCTTGGTCCAACGAAATGGGAGCCACACATAGAATCGTCGAGGTAAAATAAGACTAAACAGCCATCCGGAACATGTGAAATAAAGAATGAACTTCGTTAAACAATTGTGTCACAGATGGCGCTTTACCTTTATCTTTTTGTCTGTGGCAATTTTAAGTTGGCTTCTTCTTACTTACAATTATGACTTGCGAGTTGCGCGTGGATGACATTGTCACGCGAAACAGCAGCTGTCTCTTAATATCATAGCGCTAACGGCCACATGCAAAACTATATTTGGATGACATTGTCATGAGGGACATTGATTGTCATTTGAAAACGCCCTTTTATCCTCATAGAATTGTATGTCACGTGGTTTTATAGCATTTACCCAGTGATTGTGTTGAGATCTCTATTTTACATGTTCGCTAGACTTCTAAAACTAGGTCGCCATTTCATGGCTTACATTTTCATGTCATCTTGATTCTTGTCAAATCGATTTTATTTACATTTCAAGCTAAATGGAAAGACAGTTTTGTATTTCTATAGCCTATTCACAGAACACGAAGAAATTCTGTCTGGGCTACTTGTCTCTTTCATTCACACAAGAAAATACTAAAATCGTATCACTTGTGTAAACGAGACCGATAAATATTCGTGCGCGAGTGAAAGAGACACGCGATAGATCCGATCCGAATGGCCGAATTTATATTGTGTTCGAAAATCAAGCTATGACAAAATATTTTCGGAGCTACTGCATTTTTATTGACATTCAAACACTACACGAACAGTTCATAATAACATTTAATTTCTACATGGTTTAACTTTAATCTTTTATAGAATCCAGTCTATCGAAACTAACATTAAACCTACATCTTTTTACCTAATTTTTAATCTGTTAACATTGCTTTTCCTAAATAGAATCACATGTACGCCCAATGTAAGGGCATAAGCCTCTATGTATACTTCATTATTTCAAACCAATCGCTTTTACCTTAATATTACGTTTCATATAAAGTGCATTTTCTAACCTTGCGTCGGTAAAATATAGTGCAACAAACATTTATCAGTGTTGCCAACATAACTGTCAAAAATCGTTGACGTCTTTTAAATCAAGATTTAAAAAACTTAAAACTACCTTCCTCGGCAGTAAAATCATAAATTAGGTAACAAGTGTAGGAAACTTTACATAGCACTTTAGAACACAACAACTTACAAGTATTCAGGTATCGTAGTCTTCGTCGATTTGCAGATTCCCCGCGTTCAAATGATCCAAATCAACCGGCGCGGGAAACTTGACTTCCGGTTTCTTCTCCTTCTTCGAGTTTTGTCTCTGGATTTTTTTCTTAACGGCGATATTTGCCACCGGATCGAGCACTTTGAATTCCGGTTTCTCCAGATCCTTGGTGAAGTCTATATTTAAAACTGGCGTGATGGGTGTGATGGGTGTGGCGGGTTGGTTCCTTACGTCTAGGAATATATCTTGCTTTGGCACTTTGACTGGCTCCATGGGAGTCAAGGTATAGGTTGACGTGGATGGTTGCGGGGAGTAAATTGGATTTGCTTTGATGACGCTCCTGTGGTCATCAAGTAGGGTTTCCTGGTAGAAGTTAGCCGTGACTACCGGTTTGTCTTGTTTGACTGTTAGATCTATAGCTATTCCGGGACTTGGGACTAGGGTATTTGGTTTCTCTTCGCTGGTCATCCGTTGGATGATTTTTTCTCTTAGCGCTGGCAACACTTGTTGTACTTTGACGTCTGAGCTACTCGAACTGTTCGAGTCTTCTCTGACTACCCTCCGAGGTACAGTTGTGTCGGAAAATCTGAAAAAAAAGTTTGTTGTTAACACTAGAGTCTAGACCAGGGATGTTGCGGATCCCGATTTTTTCACATCCGCGGATGTGAATGCGGATGCGGATTTTAAGGGGCTCACATCCGCGGATGCGGATGTTTCATATCCTATATAAATATACTAGGTATACTAGCGGGCCCGACGGACGACGTCCCGTCACAATCATAACTCATATCTATGAAAGAATCATGGCCAAATTTGTATAGGAGCTGGACTCGACTTTTATTTTTGATGTCCCAAAATAAACTATAGTTAGATTTGGTTGTTCTTATGCTCTAAACATAATTCCGTTTGAGATTTATGTCTAAATAGCCACGATTTTTTATAATAATTAATAACGTTTACAATTATTTTAAGGTTAGACTTAAGAAGTATAAGAACTACCTTTTTCCCTACTGCGGTATAGCCTACAAGTGTATATTCGGCGATCTCGTTTCTAATTATTTCAATTTTTCCTAGAGTATTACCCAAAAAATAGAACGAATGCGAATGATCGCCGGCTGTCAGAACATAACGAAACTAAAATATATTGATCTTTTTTTGTGGCTATTTATAGACACATTTCTAATGATTTTCGATGCCATAAAATATTAGGGAATTTTTGCTACTAATGGCATATCGGGACGCCACCGCCCACCTGGTACGATTTGGCCATTGTTCTTTAAATTGTCAATAGCGTAATGACATAATTCTATACGGTGGTAAGGAATTCTTAATTTTCCTAATTATCGACGGTTTTTTTAACCGTATTGTGAATCTAAAACATCCTCGAACCTATTAAATAAAACTAAAAAAAAATTCATCAGAATCGGTCCTGCCGCTTAGGAAGAGTTCAATTATTACAAACACACTTACATAAGATTTTTATATATTACTAGCTGTCCCGGCAAACGTTTCTTTGCCATATTATTATATAAAGTATATCGCCCGTACATGGACGTATAAAAAAAGGCGGACGGAGTCCCACCATACACAAAACTGTGTCGTTCAGAGTCGGCCAGCTGGCTGTATGTACACGGTCCGCACGCACACATTCTTGCGCTAGTCCATACCATTTGACAGGCGTCAGAATGTGTGCGTGGCCGACTCTGAAGAAAAGTGAAGACACAGTTTTGTATATAACAAGACTCCGTCCGCCTTTTTTTCTACGTTCATGCGCCCGTATTATTTTATTGAATTAGTGACTAAATAAGTATGTCACCATGGCAACGTCCATCGCTATCCCGTGACCCGCGTCGCTTAAACAATGGTCGCTCTTTATAGACAAACAATTTGCAATAAAATAAAATTGCGACTATAATTAAAGATCTAAGTTATCCTATCTCTCAAGTTGGAAAAAAGCACACATTTAAAAAAAAACATTAAAATCGGTTAAGTAGTTTAGGAAACATCGTGACATGAGATTTATATATATTAGATGGGTGAGGCCGCCAATTTTTGCTGATATGACGCAGAAGAATAGAATATTCGCGTAGAGGAATTGGCAAATATTTAAACTGCTTGTGACGTTGGAGCACCAAAATTGTAGTGAATTTATTCCTCTACGCTATCATAGCGTTGAGAAATATGGCGTTGGAGCACCAAAATGGTAGCGAATTTATTCCTCTTACACTATCATAGCGTTGAGAAAATCAAACTTATCTCTGTAAATAATACACAATGTGGTTTTTATTATAGCCACAAACATGGCCCTTTTGACTACTCACATGATGCATTTGTGTCACAAAAAAACTTCCTTTGAAAAACCTGTGTACGCATCCCGACTGAGGTTCAAATGTGAACTGTCGAGAAATGGCGGATATTACGAGATTTTCCATAGAATACGTAAAAACTCAGCGTTGCCACCTACCGATTTTACCTTCCCTAACACCCAACGATAATAATAAATCGGTATTATTGATGACGTTTAAAATGTGGGGTAGAATTGATGTTTCTAACGATTCATTTGATTTTAAAAAGTTTATAAAGAAAGTTATCTTAAAATACTATAATAGTAGGGGAGGGGAAGGTTCGCGAGAACAAAAGAATACAATGGGAATTCCTAGAACCTCCGATCAAAGGATTAAACTTTATAATTGTAGTGTTAGGTCAGTACTCATAGTAGGGGAGGGGAAGGTGCTAATTTTGTAGTCACTCGAGCGCGATGGAGACCTAGTAGGTTTTGTACATTAGGTAAACTGATAAAAAAATAATAAGAGCGTTTTTTATTTTAGCGGTGGGTTCAGAAACTGCGGCCATTTTAAAGTTTTGAAAAAGAAAATATATTCAGAAAATTGCTTTTTTCGGTCAGTTATTATTATATTTAAGACAACAAGGACTAAATCATTTAGTTTAGTTCAAAATAAAATATCTGCGAAGTTTAGTTAGGAAAATATGAAGGTTTATTTTTTTAAATTTAAAAATGTTCCTACTGGCTTACCTTATCTTTGAATCGTCAGTGCTTTTTATGGAAGCTTCTTTGGGGTATACTAAACATATCTTAATCTGACAGATCGGATGACATTTCAATATTCAAAAAAAAAAATTTTTTTAATCCACCACGTGAGAAATCTGATTTCTATACCATGATAACTAGACACATATCGGAAGCCTATACAAGCTTAATCTGACACGCTCGAGCAACTCCCAAAATCCCCTCTTCTCCTCCTCTGCTATAAGAATTAGATGAGGTAAAAGCCATTTATATATAAGTATTCATAACATATCCGATTTATCTTCAAATCTGTCATCTACAGCGACAGTTAAAGTGCACCTCTTCCACGGCGGATTGTATATTTAAAATACAAAGGGCGGAGAAAAATAATTGCATAATCAGCAAAAATTGGCGGCCTCGCCCAAATATTATTTTCTTTCTTGTAGCAACTCGTATGACATCCGCATCCGCATGAAAATCCGCATTGATTTAATGCGGATGCGGATGCAGATGCAGATGTCCATATTTGCGCGGATGCTCCGCATTTACGGATGCGGATGCGAATATTCGCAACATCCCTGGTCTAGACTCTAGACTATGACATGTTCTCTTAGTAAGAATTGCAAATATATTATATTCTGTAACACCATTTACAATTAGTTTTTAAGCAATCAATACATTCAGTAACGAAAATAAACCTAACACACCCCACTGACCGCCACAGCAGTGCGGCGCGGCGTTGAAAGCCGTGCATCGTCTAACGTAGTTTGAGTTCGGGATACTTCGGCACGGTATTTGTATGCGTGCGACTAGGAATGCAATAGCTTTACCGCGGCAGTCCCCGAGTGCCACGCGTATTTTTTAAGTAAGGTCAATGGTAACCATAATAGAAAACATCGGCAAGTAATGCGATTTGGAAAACAACGAAAATACCCAATCACGTGTAAATAAAATCAATACTTTTAAAGAAATCGACTGCAACGTGCTAATTTGATAAGGGATTTAACGAGAAAGATTGCAAAATTTCATCGAACCATTCAACCAACCGACCAAACACCAACCAAAGAGTATAGCCAGTAGCGGCGACCGCCCAGGGGCAGGGCGCCGGATCAAAAAGGAGCGCAAAGGCAAACTAAAGGGGCGCCAAATTTTTAATATTTTGGAACAGAGTTCCTTTTCGCGCGTTGCGAAAGGGGGCTTTGCCGAAAAAATTGTAACGACACTTTTTTATTAGTACCTGCATGTTAGGGGCAGAGGGCGTTACGCGTTGATAGTATTCCTGTGCGTCAACTAGATGGCGTTTTTTTGAGCATAAACAGCGACGCGTTGCTAGTATTCCTGGGCGTCAATAGATGGCGTTTTTTTAAATATTTTTTTTTAAATAAATGTATTATGTACAGATTTTTTGAACATAAGAAATAACTCCGTTCCATTCGGGTGTCTCTGGACACCTCTCAAGTTTTTATTTTCAACACTATCAGCACCCTAGGCGCCGAAGAAATTTCGCCCAGGGCGCTGCTGGTAGTGCTAAAACCGGCCCTGAGCTCTCTATGAAATCCAATTTAATCCAAACTAATAAATATTATAATTGCAAAAGTGTGTCTGTCCTTTACGTCCAAACTATTATTATTTTATTACCTTGTTCCTAAAATATGTCATTGAAGAGTAATTGAGATATATTTGTGAAATATCTTTACGTGGGCGGAGTTTATTTGTGAATCACTGGAATTTGTATACGGCCTACGGGGAACACAGGAAGTTTTGTCTATACTCTATAGATAAATTATTACATCCTGTATAGGTCACTGGAGAGCTAATTATTATTAACATTACAGGATTAATAGTATTACAGGATGTCATATTTAAAACAAGTGATAGTGCCTACGGGTGTGTATGTCCCCTGTATAGAGTTCACTGTGAAAAAAAAGTTCCTTATCGCACGTTCGACGTAAATCTGAAGGCTAGACAAAACGATATTTGACCTTGATTTGACCTCGACACTTTTTAGGGTTCCGTACCCAAAGGGTAAAAACGGGACCCTATTCATGAGACTTCGATGTCTGTATGTCCGTCTGTCTGTCTCCAGGCTGTATCTCAAGAACCACTATAGCTAGAGTTCTGAAATTTTCATAGATTGTGTATTTCCGGTGCTGCTATAATTAAAGGGGGCTCCCATACAACAAACGTGATTTTTTTGGCTTTTTTTGCTCGTAATCAATAATGATAAGATGTAGGCACTTGAAACTTTCACGAAGGCCTTAAATATTATATAATACTTTAATAATTAATAATAATATTTAAATAAAATAAAAAATTAATTAATTATTAATTAAAAAAAAAAAATATTTAGCTCCCATACAAAAAACACAGTTTTGGCCTATTTTTGCTCTATAACGGTACGGAACCCTTCGTGCGCGAGTCCGACTCGCACTTGGCCGATTTTTTATTAGTACTTACCTGCATGTTAGGGGCAGAGGGCGTTGATAGTAAATATTCCTGGCGTTTTTTTTAAATAAACAGCGACGCGTTGTTAGTATTCCTGGGCGTCAATAGATATAGGCGTTTTTTAAATATTTTTTTTGAGTGTATTATTATTATGTATAAGTACAGGTTTTTTGAACATAAGAAATAACTTCGTTCCATTCGGGTGTCCCTATTGACACCTCTCAAGTTTTTTAAGCTATATCGCGAGCTTTAAGCGCGGCGACCGAATCAAGAAATTCCGTAACGAAAATAAACTAACCTAACACCCCTCACTCCTACCGGCACAACGGTTACTGCCATGTGCCAGTGAGTCAGTTGCTCGCGTGCGAGTTACTACAACGTTTTTTGACGTGATAACGTCTTTTAATTCGATATGGGGTGCGCGCCCGAAAAACATGACAGTTCATGCGGCGTTACCTCGCTGACAGCTCTGAGGCGTTCCTTTTACACTCTCAAGTCTCTCAACAACCGTAAGGCCCACCTGGGCCGCGCTCTTTGTTTCGATTATATTACGTATTTTGATGACTTAGAGAATACTTTTGTATGAAGAAGTTTGGTTAGTTATGACCTTTGATACATTGACCACACTCTGAATGAAAAATAAATAAACAATCTGTGAGCTATTAGTATTATTTCGGCTATTCAAAATTGTGCTCTATTTTCTACGTATCAAGGTATGACTTAATATATGAAGCATAAAGTATTCGTTTATTTCTTCTGAACAAGTCACTAATTATAGTTTCGAAATTCGAAAATTTATAATTGAGAAACTAATATCACATCGGACTAAATACTATATTATGATGGCTTGATAGATAGAAAATTTAACATACATTATAATGTAGTTCACACAAACATAAAATATGGATTGTATGTAAGGATATTACATTAATTTTACAAAGAGGGTAGGCCGGGCGCCATTTTTTTTGCACATGGACCTGCCAACTTTTTTGCATAGATTTTTCCCGGAACTGAGGGGTTAAGGCTATGACGTTGTCACGTTCAACTATCGTCAGTAAACCGACTTTACACACAACCGATTTTTTGTATTTCACTCGCCACTCGCCTTCCCCCACGATACAACTCGACTATGCGATGTCACTGGGACATTACCTATCTGCGTCAGCAGCGTGCATGATGTGACCTAGGGGGGAGTCGAGCTGCTCTCGTGCGAGTACACCGGCACAGTAGCTGCCTACTGTCACTTCAGCCGCTCGCACTTTGTAACCTATGTCAGTAACTGACGTTAGTCCACTGACAGCTGAATTGCCATAGTGTAAAGGTAGATTTACATTGAGTCAGTTATAATTGACGTCAGTCCACTGACAGCTGACTTGCCATAGTGTAAGGGTCTACAAAGACGGACGGCATTTCAACTGCAATCCAACCGCAAATTGCAGTTCAAGTGCAGTTTGAATGCAGTTGACACGACTGCAATAGAACTGCAAACCAAACAGATACAAGAACACAGAAACAGAGAACAGATAAAACATACTAAAGTCCCTGAAGTCTAGTAGGTGAGCCGGAGTGAGGAGAGAGTGCCAAAAGTCTCAAGTTTTGGTTTTTGGCTAATAACTAAAAAACGATGCGTTGTAGCAACCGTTTTCGAACTACACATTTGAGTCATTCCTTAAACTTAATTAATAATTTGTAGTCCATAAATTATTCAGTAAACTAATAAATAAGTCACGTAATCACAAACTTTTATTACCATCTCTAAATCAACTTCTCTATGAGTCAATATAGAGGTAAACCTTCAATATTGAAGTTTTGAAATACTTAATTTTAATATTAATTGTAGATTGAACATAACTGTATTTAAAAAAGATAAAACCGACTTCAAAATTATACGTAACTAGCTGTTACCCGCGACTTCGTCCGCGTTATCATATTGGTATAATAACAAAGATGGATAGTTTTCCCCTTTTTGTGGTTCCTTATACAAAGGGTAAAAACGGGACCCTATTCAAGCAAACGTCAATAAACTTTCATGTTTCTTACTCAAGAAATGACGGACTTTCATTGAAACTTTCTACCCCAATTTCACCCCCTTGGGGGTAGAATTTCCAAAAACGCTTAAATACCTATCCATTAAATTTTAATCAGCAGTCCAAAAATAAACTTTCATGTTTCTAACTCAAGAAATAACGGACTTTCATTGAAACTTTCAACCCCAATTTCACCTCCTTGGGGGAAGAATTTCCAAAAACGCTTAAATACGTATCCATTCATTTTTAATCAGTAACCCAAAAATAAAGTTTCATGTTTCTAACTCAAGAAATGATGAACTTTCATTCAAACTTTCAACCCCTATTTCACCCCCTTAGGGGTAAAATTTTCAAAATTCCTTCCTTAGTGAGTGTCTACTTAATAAGACAACCCTACTCACCAAATTTCGTGTCTGTAACTTTAACAGTTTTTGCTCAGCGATGATGAATCAGTCAGTCAGTCAGTCAGTCAGGACATGTAATTTTATAAGTATAGATTGAGAATTAAAACTCCATATCTCCAAAACTACTGAACCGATTTTGTTGAAACTTGCACTATTTCCTAAGTTGAACAGTACCTAGTACAACAAAAAAAGAATTACTGAAATCGGAATGGCAGTTCCAGAGATATGCGAACACAAACATAAAAACACACATACATACACTTGTAATTTGCCACATTTGTTCAGACGCTGATACTGTAGATTACAGACTAAGGGAACATACCCATACTACGTGACCCATTTAAGGGGGAGAGGGGGGTCTTCAAAATACTACGCTCGGTCACAAGAGGGGGGGAGGGGGGCTAGAGTTTTGTCACGTAGTCAATTTCACCGAGAGAAACGTTATACGATTTTTTTTTCTCGCCATTTAATACTTGACACGGGCATTTATTATGTTTATTACTTATTTATAGCCAACAGTCATTAAAAAAAATTGGCACTGTTGTCACTTGTCAGGCATTTTGAAGTTTGGTGAAGCTGTCAAGCTTGGTGATCAGCTTGATGAGTGATGAGTGGTTCGCCGGACGATCCGTCTTGGAGCGGCGATCCCGCGATCCGCGATCCAGGATCGTGAAGCGTGGATCGCGGATCGCGTTAGACCGATCCAGGAACTTAGAACTGCGATCCTAAATATGCGCTCCAAGCGGTCCTAAGGCGATCCGTTATTCTGAAATCAGTCATTATCTTGCACGATATGGAGTCACACGTACAGCGGCGGCGAATTGCCGTTGCAGCAGTAACCTTTATTTTGCTTATCTTATGGCGCAAAAAATTACAAAAACGAAAAAGAAGGCTCCGGGTAAAAAATATAAGTACAAAAATCGCTTGGAATCTGGGGCTCAACTTTACGCAGAGTCTTTTGGGTCACATAAATATTTGAATTCCTTATATAGCGATATCAGACGGCGACTTTGCGAAATATCCATGGTGTGATGGATCGCGCGAATCACACAAAACCGTCCAAACCGCGCGCGCCACGCAACTGAGGCACCTTTGAAGCGAGTAAAAAACCGACAACGTGCGGATCGCGAGCACCAGGGAGCGCGCGCTCCAAAACTTCGGTGGCACGTCCACACCAAACTCTCCGTGGAGCGCGCTTCATGCCGCGCGCGATCGGAGCGCGTTGGATCGTTTGGTGTGGACCCGGCTAATTACTATGTTTGGTTTAAACTACAGTCGTGACTAAAATAGCTAGTATGTACCATCGAGGAAATTGATTCCTAGGTAGTTGACAGACCAACGTCATGTAGTCGGATCATGACGTCAATTCAATGTTAATTGTGATCGGTCGGTTGGGTTTAACTTTAAACCATAAAGCTTTAAACGCGACCAAATTACATAGGTCCGCCATCTGCCTAGAAATTATTTTCTCTGATTGTTCTATAGTAATTTTAGACTATTATCACTTATATATATACTTATTATA
Organism: Polyommatus iphigenia; assembly: GCA_963422495.1. Classification (NCBI taxonomy): domain Eukaryota; kingdom Metazoa; phylum Arthropoda; class Insecta; order Lepidoptera; family Lycaenidae; genus Polyommatus; species Polyommatus iphigenia. The sequence goes on along the minus strand of OY730179.1, from coordinate 3,666,407 downwards.
AAACAAAGTCGCTTTTTTTCCCTCATGTCCCTTTGTTCCCTTTAATTTTTAAAACTACGCAACGGATTTTGATGATTCTTTCAGTGTTAGATAGCCCATTTATCGAGGAAGGCTATAGGCTCTATTTTATCACGCTAAGACTAACAGAAGCGAAGAAATAGAGGAAAATGTGGAAAAACGGGGAAAATTATTTGAAAGGGCTAACTTGAACGCGCTAATCTCAGGAACTACTGGTCCGATTTGAAAAATTCTTTCAGTGTTAGATAGCCCATTTATTGAGGAAGGCTATAGGCTATATTTTATTACGCTAAGACTTATAGGAGAATGTGGATAAAACGGGGGAAATTATTTGAAAGGGCTTATCTCGCGAACTACTGGAGAAATTTTTATGTTATTTGGCACAGATAAGAAGTAGACCACGTGAAGGATCATAAGGCTATCGATTTTAATCATTTTTTCAGTGGCTATATATTTTATACCCGTGCGACGCCGGGGCGGGTCGCTAGTTATACATAAATCTAAGTGATAATACTTATCACTTAGTTTTGTTATACCTTGTACAGTATATCTTAAATATTTGTGTCAAGCATTTCTTTTTGGCAAACTATTGGGTATCAAAGTATTTTTTGGCTATCGTTATTTTTATTCCCATATTTAATTAAGTAGTAATAATTATTATAAACATGCAGTATTTTGTAATAAATAACTTAATAAACACAAATTTGAGTCAAATTATTTTCATTGGCTATCTACTACTCTTTCTACTTACAAAATGATAAAAAATTATTCTTGTCAATACCACGTGAACAATTGAGGGGGGGGGGGGGGGGTATGGGGGGGGTGTCCAATGCCAAGACTCTTGGCAAATACTACGCGTGGTCACTAGGGGGAGGGGGGGAGTCAAAAAATCTTTAAAAGTAGGTCACGTAGTATGGGTATGCTCCCTAACATAATATACGAAAATTGGGCAGTTCTGGAAATATTATTTTACACATTTTACATATTACATACATAGATACGCGTCGAATTGATAATCTCCTTTTTTGAAGTCGGTTAAAAATTAATTACCGGGAGTCGAGCGATTAAGATTATAAACCTTCGGCTTCGGCTTCGGCCGAAGGTTGTGGCGATTGCCGATTAATCGGCTTCGGCTTCGGCCAAAAATAGACCTTCGGTCGGACACTAAAATCAATTTACAATTGGTAGTGCTAAGTCAGCACTGACTGACGGCAATCGACTTACGTCAGTTACTGACACAATGTAAATCTGCCTTTATGTGTTAACTTACCTAGACGAATTTGGTGAACTCTCCCCGCTCAACATCTCTCTCTCCTCCCCCGCTGTGACGTCTGGTATATTTTTAACCTGAAACGTACAAAATATAATTAAGTAAACGTGACTTCGGAAATATCCCTAAACTTGGGAAGACATTTTCTATTGGGCTGTAGTAATGTCTAGTTCAGTGTTTCCCAACCTCTTTTTGAGCCACGGACCGCTAAAAAATCATTCACAGTTTGACGGACCCCCCTAATAAAATAAACAGCAAAAAAATCTGATTCGCCATTCTAAATAAGCGTAGCGATTACGAGATATTTGCATTCATGTATGGTCCAGAGATGACACCACAAGTTGGGAAACACTAGTCTAGTTGATAAACTGAAAAATAATGCATAAAACTGCGGCCCGCTCCGCTACGATTCATCATTAAGTGTTCATACCTATACTACAAAATATTCATTCATGCTACAAAAAGTTAGGTCAGCCGTCAGTGATGATGTAATCACATAAACATTTAGGTACGATAATTGACCTTTTCGTCTGGACCCTCCAGACATAATAAAAAGGTTTATAAATTTAAATTTAGATCAAAATATATATTATGCAGGTATATAAGACTATTATAGATGATGCCCGCAACTCCGTTGCGCCAAAATTAGTTTATCGCGTGGGAACCGTACATTTTTCCGGGATAAAAAGTATACTATGTCCTTTCTAGGGTCTCGAAGTATCCCCATACTAAATTTCATCAAAGTCCGTTCAGTGGTATAGGTGTGAAGAGGTAACAGACAGACAGACGAACAGAAAGACAAACAGACACACTTTCACATTTACAATATTAGTATGTATAAACCACTCACTAGATCCCTCAGGAAGTCGAACCTGGACTCGGCCAATATACACTGCTTCACGTGGCTGGGGCTGAGCGTCTTGGCGTTCCGTTGTGCAGTCACCTGCATTGCCTTCCCGAGCAGGGACTCCACGAAGAGCTCCAGGGTCCGAGGTGTTGGTATGAGTTAAGGTGGTTTGGGTGACGTTAGACAAGTAAAAAAATAATAGTTAAAAAAAAGCGAAAGTAGGCAAGAAATTGTCAAGTGCCTGCCAGTTGCCATAATTGATTACGATTTATTGTATGGGAGCCCCACTTTAAAATTAATTTTATTTTGTTTTTATTATAATTTTGTGGATATAATATGTATTATATTATAAATCTGTGAAAATTTCAGAAGTTTAGCTATAGCGGTTCTTAAGATATAGCCTGGAGACAAACAGACGGACAGACATCGAAGTCTTAATCCTTTGATCGGGGATTCTTGGAAATGCTATTGTATTCTATTGTTGACGTGATCTCCGGTGCTCGGAGGGGGCTTGATGGGTTAATATTGGGATCCCGTTTTTACGCTTTGGGTATGGAACCCTAAGGCCGTGTCCCCATCAGACATGGCGCGGCGCCGCCACCGTGTTACGGCACGACGCCGCCACCGTGATACGGTACGGTGCCGCACCGTGTGAGTTGTGACGGTGCCGCGTTGGGTGCGCTGACCCATGTCCCTATTCAGTCGATATTTGCGCTCGAACGAAAGTGCTTGTCTGGATATGGATCGCGATGGATTATCCTCTTGTTTCTAAGACGAAGATTGAAAAAGAAACAGAAACTGATTGATGCTGATGCTGCTGCTGATGCTATTTTTTGTTCTATAACAATAATTATTACAACAGATAGGCACTTGGAATGTTCACAAAATACTCAATTGTATTTATACTTTAAAAATTGATGGTAAAATTAAAATAATCTTAATAATTAAGGGGGCTCCCATACAAAAAACATAATTTTTCGGTTATTTTTTTCTATTATAATGGTACGGAACCCTTCGTGCGCGAGCTTAACTCGCACTTGGCCGATTTTATATGTTCCAAATAAGTGCCTTGTTTAAGTTTGGACATAATTTTTGTTCGGAAGGTTTACCCAGAATAGGGGCGTGCGGTGCACCGTTTGCGGCACCGTGTTACGGTGCGGCGCCGTACCGTGTCACGGTGGCGGCGTCGTGCCGTAACACGGTGACGGCGCCGTGCCGTGTCTGATGGGGACGCAGCCTAAAAAAAGTTACTCTTTCAGTAGTAAGGGACTCATACATACTCGTATCCTAAAGTATGATCATTTAGTTTCAACCCTATAGAACTGAGATGAGTTTACAATAAACTATTATTGAAATTAGGAAAATCATTGTAAAAATGATTATTATGTTTGTGCTAACATGCATGTATAGGTATCTAAATATACCTACTTTATCTCATACATAATATTGAGAAAATAATAAAATAATCTATGGAAGCCTCACACCACATTAGGGCCGAATCACACCGAAATGGCAGTGCAGCGGCAAGGATTTTCAGTATCATATGATTTTAAACTTTATATTCATTAATACACAGTATTACAATAATAAATGAACTTCTCTACAATTTACTGTAGTGTAGTACTCTACACTACAGTAAATTGTAGAGAAGTTCATAGATATTATTATTATTATAGTATCTCTTGAGAAATTGCGGCCGTGAGACTATCCAAGTTTCTCAAGCGATACTATGTATTACAATAATGAAGATAAATGCTCGCCGCTGTGCTGCCATTCCGGTGTGAATCGGCCCTTAGTCTGACCCCATGGTAAGAACCTGAAGGACAAGTGTTATGAGTACCAGACAACAGAAATATAATTAATACTATCTATACATATAATAAAACTGTAGAAATGAAGATTCTGTACATTAAAGATATTCAAAAAATAATAAGCGGAGGGTGTCACTACATTGCTATAGAAGCCAAAAATGTGGTCAGTTTTTTTGTCTATCTGTCTGTCTGTCTGTCTGTCTGTATGTTTGTTCCACTATCACACGAAAACTACTGATCCAATTTGAATGCGGTTTTCGCAGATATATTTGTCTTCTTCCAACTTAACATCTGGTGTATAAAAAAAATTCCCTCCACCCCTCTAAAGGGACGAAAGAGGGGGTCAGATTTTGTATAAGACTTTTGCTTTAACACGAAAAGTACTGATCCGATTTGAATGCGGTTTCCGCAGATATATTTGTCTTCTTCCAACTTAACATGTGGTGTATAAAAAAATTTCCCCCCACTTCTCTAAAGGGACGAAAGAGGGGGTCAGATTTTGTATTTAAAGACTTGCTTTAACACGGAAACTACTGATCCGATTTGCATACGGTTTTCGCAGATATATTTGCCTCCTTACAACTCAACATCTGGTGTATAAAAATTACCCCCCCCCCCCCCCTCCGTCAGATTTTGTATCAAACTTTTTTTTATGGACTTACTTCATATTATTATTAACTATTTTTCCAACTTAACATCAGGTGTATAAAATTTTTCCCCCCACCCCTATTAGGGGACAAAAGAGGGGGTAAGATTTTGTATCAACTGATGAAGTAGAAATACTTTAAATGGCAAAACAATGTTTGCCGGGACAGCTAGTACATAATATATTTAAGATTTAATTATATGATACACATATTTTATACACATCCATGTCCCAGGAACATGTAAAACTTTTTTTCTGTTCACGAAATTCAAACCCGCAACCCCCACTTTGAGCTACCATGCGCTCAACCACTGAGCCATAGAGGTCATGCATTAGAACAGTAACTGAATTGACTCCAGAAGTTTTATATTATGAAATAGAAGTCTTTGTGATGTCTTTAATTAATGTAGCAAATGTTTTGTTTGTTTTCAGTTGTAAAATTAAAGTCCATGTAAATTGTGATAAATATAAGTACTCTAACCACAATCAAAACTTAATTCTTTCCAACATCAATTTATATGAATTATGATAAACATTAGTTGATAAAACCGGTTTTCTATTAATTATGTCAATGATGCTGAACTGTTGTTTGTATTAAATATTTGCACAAAAAATAATCTCAAAATTTTCAATGTTTTCAATTTAGTGTTATTGGATGTGATTTTTATTATATTGTTTCATCATGAAGTATTATATAAAAATGATTTATATTTACATCAATACTATGCATTTAAGAAAATCTAGCAAGATATATGAATATGAATGTCTATTGTATTGAATTTTTGAAGTACAAAAATAGTTATACAAATATTTTGTGTTTACTAAAAAGGATATAGATAACAATAGGCACTGCTTGTGCCATTTTCCCCACCTCTTCGTCTTGCTGCATAATTTTCTTAATTCGTCCCTAGGAGCAAACAATAATATGATATCACCAATCACAAATATTATTTACAAACTCTCTTCAAATACAGCCGAATTCGGCGGTTTTTGAACTTACCGCTGGAAACCTAGCATTGTATTTTCTTTTTTTCGACGGCATCGTACACTTTTGGACACTATAACAATTATTTTAGATTAAATTTATCCCACTTTGATAAAACACTACGATCTTCTCGCGCATTTTTGAGGTTAGAAAAGGGAGACGTTCGCAACCCACTTCATTTATATACGCATCTGTCATAAGTTCCACCCCTTTTCGCACTTTTGAAGCGACGTCGCGCAACTTGTCAAGCGTATATAGATAAAAAAATAGTTTTTTGCAAAGGTTTTTTTGTGGCGAAATATTAAAAATATAATAATTAGATTTACGTTGATAGCGTTGATACCTGCAGGATCTTCCAAACTAAATTTTGGAAAAATGAATACTCGAACTGTACCATATTACCTAGGAGTTAGGCAAAGAGAATAACTACGTTTGTTTGAGATAAAAATTATAATGGAGGCACTTCACATAGCTATTTGTATTTGCGTATTTGATGTATTCGCCAAACAATCACCATGTGTACTACGGTATGTTTTACAAAGTATTGGCCTTATTTGCCTATTTGACAAAATGACAAATACCAAATACACGTATCCGTACTTTTGTCGGTTTTTGACGCACATCAAAAGAGTCAAATAGGCAAGTAAACAAAATCAAGTAAAAGTTTGGTATTTGACGTCCATGTGTGGAAGGCCGTATTTGTCTTTATTTGCTTGTTTGTGTATACGTCAATAATTTTGCCAAATGCAACAAATAGCCAATAGCAAAATATGCAAATAGCCATGTGAAGTGCCTCCATAATATAGGAGTGTACACATTTAACCTAGTGTGAATAGGGTATTTTAGTGTATATGAGAAAAAATGAAAAAATGTATTATTATGATAGTTTAGAGGAAAAGCAATCGAAAAATGTTAGTTTGACTTCATAATCTAGCTTATTATATTTTTAAATGTAGTTTAAAGATTTTAGGATTTTTTATCTGTCTTTGAACGCTCCGAAATCTTTCCGCCATGCTAATGACGTCATTGGGATAGTAACAAAAAAATGACAACTGTGTCAACTGTCAGAGTCCAATGTCTTATGTCAATTGATGCCTGTTTGTTTACTACCGCAATGACGTCATGAACCAAAGAATAAGGATTGGGTTTTACTCATAAAGGTAATATACCTATCGGAATAGAGAAACAATCCCGAGCTGTCAAGCTTAACCAAAATTTGATTTACATCTGTGTATACAATTATGTTTACGTGTGCGTGTCAGTGATGTACAAACATCTTGTAATTCGACAAAATATCGATCATGGAATAATAATTGTAAGATTGTAAAAACAGAATGGGATAAAATAAAACTGCATAGATAGGTATAATAAAAATTGTAATTTTGAAGTAAAATATGACTTTTCTTCAAAATGCTTGCTGCATAATTAAATATATGCATGAATTTTTCTTCGGAGTCCAGTTTGGACGGTTAATTATTTTAAGCCATGAATTTCTGGTATCCAGGTCAGCAGGAAATCTGAAAAATTGGCCAAGTGTGAGTCGGACTCGCGCATGAAGGGTGACCGGTTTCAACCGGGCATTTTCTAAAACCCGGCAAGATACGACACGACATGTCATGACACGATTCGACACGACAGGTTACGTCACGTCACGTCACATCAGTACACGACACGACACGACTTCACTAGACCCTATTAATTTTCACTTCACTCTCAATGAGCCCTTTTATTTGATGCCCATCTTGCAGAAGTGCTTTTTAAAACTATTCCCCTATCTTGGATGAGCAGCCATATTGGATGTAGAATGACATTACATATGTGGTTCTTGTTATACAGTCTGGAGACAGACAGACGGACGGATGGACAGACGGACAGGCAACGAAGTCTTAGTAGTAGAGCGGGACCCGACTACTAGGACGTTTTACCCTTTGGGTACCCGGACCCTTAAAAACGATAAATTATGTATGATAGTATATTAATATACTTAAACTAATTATTAACTACGGATGAGTATGTTATCATTTCAACATTCGTAGCGTTTTACGCGTTTTTAGCGTCATATTATCGCTATGAATTGTTTTTGGATACATTTCAAAAATTCGTGTAATACCCTATTATATTATATCGTTTTCGGCATCTGCACTGCCCCGGGGCAGGGTGGGCTGACAGGATACGGATATAAGAGAAGTTTAAATTAAGAACATAAACTATGTACTAAGTCCACGTGCTTCGTGGATCATTAATCATTAACTAAGTGCAATACGTAGGTCGTAGGTAGTTTATGTTCTTAATTCAAATTTCGGCTGTATCCGTATCCTGTCGACCCACCCTGCCCCGGGGCAGGGCAGATGCCGAAAACCTACACTTACCTACAGATCTTTTTACCGCTCTACCAAAAATACTCTTGTGGAAACAAGGGCAAAGCATAAAGTTAATATACCTAGCGGATATTCCGATGGGTATTTTAACTTTATGGGGCAAAGATAAATAAATAATTATGATTGACATGAGTACTGTGAACTGTCTGAGTTTTAACTTGGTTTTAACCTGACCGTGTATGGTGCATCATATGTGGAAAATACCCTTCTTTCGCACCGAAGAAAGAAGAAAAAGAAGATTCTAATGGCCACTGATGCTTACGTCAGTGTCAAAATTCATATGTCGCAAAATGGCGTCGTTGTCGAGGTGTGATTTTGTTTATTTTATCGTATTTATTACCAATACTTCTGTTTCTCGATGCAGTAGCATGGAATAATTTATTGTTTCACACTATTTCTTACTTTACAATTCAAAAATTAAGGTCTATAAGCCGCCAGTGCTGTGTAGTGTGCTTTGTTGATAGTGCATTTGCAGTCCGTGAATACATCGTTATTTCTGCGCTATAAGGGATTCAGCAGCCTCATTAACTGCTCTTTATACATTAAAATATAAGCTTTAGGATCATCAAATATATGAGAACCCATTCTACGATTTATAAACTTTATCGTGTTACAAAATGACTACACTAACTTGACTCTGTTTTACTATTCTTTCAGCTTGTTGCCCGCTCCAGTGCAGCAAGTATGGGATCGAGATGATGAACGGAAGGCCCAGAGGATCGGCAGTGCGTTGGTAGTGTCACAGACCAGCGTCCCCCCTTATGGGCAAAGAAAGGGATGGGTGCCGAGAACAGAAGAAGATTTTGGAGGTAAATAAGTGTCCAGAAAGTACGAGTTACCGTTTTTCTCGATGATTATTCGTAATGAAAATATTTCTGCATATAAAAGAAGCCACTGCTTATTATAAACAATGCAGGATCAACATCCATAGGACAGGCCTTGCCTAGTTTGGGGTACTGTTAATTGTAAAAAACCCTTGTAAACATTATGGTCAATAAACTGTTTTTTTTTGTACAATTGTCTTTTTAACAGCTTTCTCAAAGTACAAGATAGAGACAATAAAATCAATAAAGTCCTTTTTTAATCTTTGTTTATTATTTCTGCCCTCAATACCTCGATCGTGGAAATCGCAGACAATAGATTTTCAATTGTTATGCAATAGCTGGTTGCTGCTTGGGGATTGATGGGTTCAGGCTTAGTATTTTGTGTACATGACATTCTACTGAACATCATGACATTTTCATTATTCAGATGGTGGAGCATTCCCGGAGATCCACGTCGCTCAGTACCCCCTGGGCATGGGTGCTCGAGGGAAGGAGAGTACATCCAACGCGCTGGCTGTACAGCTAGACGAGTCTGGCCGAGTGAAGTACTCGGCTATTGCACGACAGGGTCACAGTGCAGATAAAGTAAGATTTAACCTTCAACTATGGACATCTAAAAGTTGTAACATACTTATGGACATGGGGTCTGACAGACCGCTTGCATTTTCATCTGTTTTTTAGGTAATTGAAAGATTTTTTTGCATTATTTTTGCTTAAATGCCTTAACACACAATTGATTTAGAGAATGTACGGGTTAAATATCCAAAATTCTAAATTATATTGTAAAATGAAGCATTTTAAGCAAAAAGGTCACTTTTAAGACTTTCATTTCAAGACATTCACCTGTGACAACAAAATGTCATTTTTATATAAGAAACATAAGTTTTAAAACTTTTTGCCTTAATTGTCTATTAATATAAGCCACATTAAATATAAAAATTGGAATTTTAACTCCTGAACATGTAACATAAAAATTTTGACATAGGTCAAACATGGACAAAATTATTGGCAGTCATTTCACATGGTAAAGCCCACTTCGAACTTAATTATAGCTTAAATGTAACTAAAAATATTGTGGTTTGTATTTATTTTAGTTATCTAGACAGATCCAATTAGTTTTTGCTGTAAAAAAATTATTTCCTAAATATTAGCTCTCCTAGACCCTTTGTTCCTTAGAACATATTTTTTAGTCCAATATTCCAATTTTTTGACCGATTACAAGTTTTTTATTTATTACAACGAAGAATTTCACTAAAAAAACATAAGCCGAAGTTATTTCAAGACATTTTATTCAGACATTGATTGCGCACTACCGAAAACACAAACATAATTCTTTGTATGGGAAGCATGGACATGGGGTCTCACAGACCGCGCTCGAAGTTCAAACCAAAATAACTTTGCAAATTTGCAGTCGGCGTCGAATTTTTTTGCTGCAGAATACATTTTTCGATTAAAACTGAAGCTACTAAGCGCCGCAAGAGTGAAGCTTAAGGGGAAACAGGGTAGATGTTATTCTGGCAGGGTATGAGCGGTCTGTGAGACCGCGCGTCCATAGTTAAAGGTTAAAATTGTTATATATATATATAACAATTTTATATTATATATATATATATATATATATATATATATATATATATATATATATATATATATATATATATATAACAAAATGATAAAAGTTATTTTGTCAATTATTAATTTATAAGGCCATAGATATGTTGTCTATTGCAGTGTATGTTGCTCATAACTTTTTGCAATTCCTCATCAAAATAGGTTCTTCAGCTATGTATATTTTGCTGATAATATTGGAGTAAAGGTTGTGTAATATAATGGCCATTCATTGTTCACATTTGAGAACCATGATTTGTTTCTGAAATATGACCTTCGATTCCAATCACTTATAACATGTATATTTTATGATAAATCAAAAACTTAGACCCTAGTGTTTATGTAACAGTACAGTTTTTCTACTGTCTAATTAGACATTTGTTTCCAGATAATTTACTCCAAACTGACGGACCTGCTGCCTGCAGAAGTGTTAGCGGAAGATGACCCAACAATGCAGAAACCATCAGAAGATGATATCCAGGATATTACAGAGAAGACCAAGCTGGCTTTGGAGAAATTGACAAATGCAAAGATATCTGCAGCGTTACCGGTTAAGGCTGCACCGAAAGCTGTGAGTTGAGTTTTGTAGATTAACTAGCTTTTGCCCACAGCTTCGCTCGCGTTAAGACGTATTATTACTAGAGACCGGATTATATGCATTTGCATATTTGCATTTGCATATTTTAGGCATTTTTAGCAGTAATAGCATATTTCACCTAAGATCTAGTTATGATGCATATTATCGGTACATTTACAACATTTTTCACTAATGCTGCGTTTCGAAATGCGACCAAAAATAACAATAACAGAAACTTTACAAAACGTAGGGGATCTATCGACATGCTATCGAGTAATAGTTGTGACTGTTTACTGCATTTCGAATGCAGTCTGTAGCCGTGCGCATCTTTTGTTTTGATAGTTACGATAGTAAAATGAAAGAGACAGAAGAAAGTCGCGCTCGCTAACTACAAATTAAACGGCAGAACTTTTGCAAGAAACTGTAAGACGTGCTAACATAGCACCCAAGTTCAAATTCTGCTCAGTTTCCTCAGTGAATGTGGAGCGAACCTCTTCTATTTAGTATTGAACACTAATAAAACACACTTTTCTTGCACTTTTTCCACTATATTAAGATATTATTATCGCCTATCAAAAAATAATTTACTAATTGTATGCAGATTTTGAATTTGCATATTTTCATATAATTATGCATATTCTGCCAATTTTCGTGCATATTTCAAGCATTTTTTATGCATATTTGCATGCATATAACAAGCTTTTTATGTTGCATATAATCCGGTCTCTAATTAATACATACAATCTTTCATCCCCTATTTTATCCCCGTAGGGGTGGAATTGATCAAAATGCTTTCTTAGCGAATGCCCACGGCATATCATCTACCTGCATGCCAAATTTCAGCCCGATCCTGTCCAGTAGTTTTGGCTGTGCGTTGATAGATCACCATGTCAGTCAGTCACCTTTGTGTTTTATATATAAAGATCATAAGGGCATTTTATAGTGCCCTTTTGGTGATCTGTTTAAAGAAATAACTAGTACTGGATTGAAGTGTCAATGTTTGTGAGGTCTCTTCCATAACATTTGACCCAGTGGGACAGATGACTGGTGAGAGATCAGTCACGGGACTGAATTTTTACTGTATTGCCATCCAATGAGTCTTTGGTCAGCTTATGTCAATTAAATGTTAGTTGTGATTAGTCCAATGGGTTTGACTTAACGCGACCAAATTATTTAGGCCCGTTTCTGTCTATAAATTAACTTCTCTGATAGTACATTTTGTGTAATTATTGTAACTTCATCTTCTCTCATACAAGAGAAGAACACATCACTACGTCTCGCTGATAGTACATTATGTTGTAGGCGCCGGCACAATACATCAGGTACACACCAGCGCAGCAGGGCGGGGCTTTCAACTCGGGGGCCAAGCAGAGAGTGATCAGGTGAGGTTTAGTTTAATAATAATAATACGTGTGGTACTCGAGGACTGCCGCGGTAAAGCTATTGCATAGCATTTTTATCAACTTATGCAATTATAATTCGCATACGTCTAGTTGCGGGCACAAACACCGAGACGAAGCGCGGCAACTGCACAGCTGTGCCATTCTAAGGGTGCGTTGTGGAAACGCACCCTTAGTGTTAGGTTTATTTTGGTTACGGAATTTCTTGATTTGGTCACCGCGCTCAAAGCCCGCGATAAAAGCTATGCAATAGCTTAAAACTTCATTCACCATGCAACAGCCAATAAACCATTGCAGTTGTAAGCGTTGACCCATTGGTCACTCATCAGTCATCACTGTAATATTTTGTGAACCACACTGTAATACTTTGTGCAATTGTGTGGAGAGAACTGTCAAAAACTTATCTTGTGGAAGGTTAAAAGTCACTTAGGAACATTTTCTATTCCCATTTCTAACTAAAGCCTCATTCTAGGATGGTGGAAGCCCAATCCGACCCGATGGAGCCCCCCCGGTTCCAGATCAACCGGAAGATCCCCCGCGCGGCCCCCTCTCCCCCCGCGCCCGTGCTGCACTCCCCCCCGCGCCGCGTGTCCGTCCGCCAGCAGAGGGACTGGAAGGTGCCGCCGTGCGTGTCGCACTGGAAGAACGCCAAGGGTGAGTGTGTACTAGTGTAGTGACGTCACTCCCCCCTTAGGTATAGCTGCGCCCATCAGTACCGAATTTTCCGCCGCCCCATGTGCGAAAACCTCCCAAGAAGAGAAACTGGTCACCTGATGGAAAGAAACCACCGTCGCCCATGAACTCTCGGAATATCAGAAGAGCTGCAGGTGCATTGCCGGCCTATTATGAGGGAATACTCTCTCTTCTTGAAGGTAGGTCGCATTGGTCCGGAAATACTGCTGGCGACAGTTCGTTCCACGGTACTAAGCAGCCTATTATGAACTTTATGATCATAAAGTTCATTGGATATGATCAAAATTTTGATGTTTGAACTTTTTAAAAGTTATTCTTCTTCTTCAAAAATGGACTTTGAATGTTTTGACGTTTATATTTTTAATTGACTTTTAAAAAGTTCAAACGTCAAAATTATTATTACCATAAGCAATCGATATTGACGTTTCTACTTTTTAAATTTTCAGGTTACACGATACCGCTCGATAAGCGTCTCGCGGCGGACGGCCGAGGTCTTCAACAAGTCCACATTAACGAGAACTTCTCGAAATTGGCCGAAGCCCTCTACATAGCTGACCGGAAGGCCAGGGAGGCTGTGGAGGCGAGAGCTCAGCTCGAGAGGAGATTAGCGCAGAGAGAAAAGGAGAAAAAGGAGGAACATCTGAGGATGCTGGCGCAGAGGGCGAGAGATCATAGGGCTGGTGAGTTGTGATGACCAGGGTACTTAGTCAAAATGTATTTGATAGATGTCCAAAATGTATGATTTGACGTAGCCATCACTAGCTCCACAAAAATTAAGAATGCGCTATGAGTTATGACATATCCCATACATTTTTAACCGACTTGAGAAAAAAGGAGGTTATCAATTCGACCCGTATGTATGTTATATTTCCAGAACTGCACATTTTTCGGATATGTTAGTCCTTCCCTTATAATTTGAACAAACCTTGTAACTTATGTTCTTCATTATCTGGCTAATATATCGACGATTAAAAGGAAGTAGGGTATAAGCGCCAAAAAGAAAAATGTTCAGGAGAGTCGCTTAAAGTTTTGAGTTTAAGAAAAACTGACGTATCTCTGTTATTTATTGACGTATCGTGATAATTTAAACAGTTATAAAATGATAAAAAAATGGGCCTCTTACCGGTATTGTTAGTTTTAATGATTTGGTGCTATTTAAAGTGTTTTTTGTCGCTTGTAACAATTACTTTAAAAATTTTAATGAGGTAATATCCCAAGCAGCAACCAAGCGTAATGAACATCTAAAAAGCAGCCAATATAGCACTTAACGCTGTTTTAAAGCTGTATAAGAGCGTTGAAGAGATATTGTAGTGCTATAATGTCGGTTTAGGAGTAATTATTCAGCTCTAGCTGTATTAAGTCTGTATTAAGAAGTCAAAGTACGCTTAAAGTTCTAAATCAGTGTATCGAAACTGTCATATACAGCTTTAAGTTTCCTGTAACGCTTTGATCCGAATTTTAGTATTAAAGCTGTACAATAGCTGTATTATGCATACCGTCACTTACTTAATACAGCTTAGAGCTGTATTATGGTGGTCCTCAAATCTTATTGCTGTATTATGGAGTAGCCAAACTCTCTTCTACAGCTTCTTTTTATGGTGTAATTGTACACCCTTTTACAGACTAAAGCTGTATAATTTCTGTCTTTGACAGTAATAAACAGCAATAATAGTAAATTTATTCCTTTATACAGCCCATCAACCGCTTAAAGCTGAATACTATATCCATTACCTACATAGTACAGCTATTAATGCTATAAGACCATCAAAATAGAAGGCTGCTTAGCAAATTGTCGCCATTTTATCAATTACAAATCGAAGATTACGAACATGAGTACATAAAAATTAGACTAATGTTATTATATTTATCAATATTTTTAGTTTGTCCAACAACCTTCTATGCACCAACGAGGCTCTACGTCCATTAATTCAAACTTTTTAATTTCTAACCTATAAAAACCATATTTAGTAACCTTATTTAATATCTCTTCCTTGATTATTTTGCTGGCGCGTTTATTTTTTATCACAAAACATATATATAACCACAATAAATTTATTTTTGCACGATAATGCACTGTATCCTGCCCCCATCGAATCTCCTTAAACACAGCGTTTATAATATGTTACTTCAATCAACAGTTATTATAAACGCCATCATTAAAATATATCTTCTGTTTCGTTTTAATTCTTTTGTTACTCTGTTCAACAGACTTTTTACAGCGTAAAGCTGAACAAGTGAGTTACAATGGAATAATTGGAGTGTATTGGTTTCTTCGTACACCATAGTACAGCCGCAAAACAGCTATTATACAGCCTATTTTTGCTTATACAGCTACTGTACAGCCAATATAACGCAAAACGCTGTATAATTTGTGCCCATTTCAGGGGTATAACGGCTGTATAAGCGCTTATACAGCCTTTATGCAGCCTGGAAATACAGCATTAAGAGTATAAACGACCTTTAATACAGCTGTTATACAGCTTGTGATGCTGCTTGGGATGGCATAAGAGACAAATGACAAAAAAAAGATTAGAGGATAAGAAGCCTAAACAACATTCTGATTTCTTACATCGCAAAGTAAAAGGGTATACGAGACTAGACGATTCAGTAAGTGTTATAGGAAAAGAAGGATAACGTACTTTTTACAGGTCGTGTTATGGTCGTTTATTAGTTAATAGAACACAAGTAACAGTAGACTTTCACAAAAACTAGAATTATAAGACTTAAGTGACACACATGTGACACACAATGTCGTTTGAAAGTGAAGGAAAAGAAGAATAATCAACATCTGGTGACTGGCATTGCGTGAGTCTATGGAAATATGGTTGAAAAAGGTTTTAGGGTATAACCGACAGAGTAATATGAAAAAAAAAATTGGATATAATATAGGGTACAAGCGCCAAAGCTATGATCAATTACGAAATGGAAGAAGGCTATAAACGACGTTTCAAATTTTTGAGAGAATTGCTTAAAAGATATAAGCAGCCAAAAGCTGTAGACAAATATTTTTTGCAGGGGTACAAGCACCTTTACAAACAAACTAACCTGAATTTTTGTCGGTTACAAAAAATACTACTAGGAAATTGCTTTTTTTTGCTAGGGCATAAACGCCAAAAAACTCATCGTAGAGCTATGAGAGTTAGCGCATTCGAAAGAGCGGGAAATTTTAAGTAAGATGGCATTTAAAACTCATTTTTGACAAAAAATGTCGCTTATTACCTTTTAACCGTCGATATCTAGCTATACAAAGAATCCACATTTATGCAAATAAAGACATCAATTTTCAAGATGTTATCCAGTTCATCCGCTTACGTTTTCAATTGTTCTACTTAAAATAAAATATTTAGATGAGCATTCTACTAGAGTAAGCTAATCAGCCCCCACCCACCAGGTATACGTGGTCCCGAGGAGGAGCCGGAACCGGCGGAGGAGACGGCAGAGGGTGCCGCGGAGAGAGACAAGCTGCGACAGGAGAGACACAGGGAGAGGCAGAGAGACAGGAACATAGCGCGCGCCGCGCCCGACAAGAGGTGAGAGAGATGTGACTAGGAGTATACACACACACACACACACGGCGGAGAGAGACAAGCTGCGACAGGAGAGACACAGGGAGAGGCAGAGAGACAGGAACATAGCGCGCGCCGCGCCCGACAAGAGGTGAGAGAGATGTGACTAGGAGTATACACACACACACACACACACACACGGCGGAGAGAGACAAGCTTCGTGGAGAGGCAGAGAGACAGGAACAAGAACAAGAGGTGAGAGAGATTTGTTGAGAGTAAGAGACGAGAGATGAAATCCAAAATTCTACAGCATTGAGCAGGTTGGTGATGATGAACTATACCTTACAACACTCCCGATTATGTCAACTTTCAAGCAAAAATACCAGATCAAAATCGGTCCAACCGTTTGTCAACACAAACACACAGCCAGACAGGTAGACGCGTCAAACTTATATAATGTTAAGATAATAAAAACAACCCCCGATTCAAAAATTTAAGATATGGTACAACTGTACTGGCTTTACAGCAAGTTTCGTCAAAATGGGATCAGTACATTTTGAGATATGGAATTTTAATTCTCAATTTTGTAAAATTTTGAAGTCAGTTTTTGGAACGAAGTTACTTAACGAGCGTTGCGAAAGGGGGGGGCTAGACGGAAAAAGTTGTAACGACACTTTTCTATTGGAACCTGCATGGTAGGGGCAGAGGGCGTTGATAGTATTCCCGTGCGTCAACTAGATGCCGTTTTTGAGAGTAAACTGCGACCTCTACCTGATGTTTATTTAAACATTTTATTACAATTCCATAAAGTGTCGTTGTTAGTATTCCTGGGCGTCAACTAGATGGCGTTTTTTTATAACTTCGTTCCATCCGGGTGTTACTTGACACCTCTCAAATTTTATTATTTTTAGGGTTCCGTACCCAAAGGGTAAAAACGGGACCCTATTACTGAGACTTCGATGTCTGTCCGTCTGTCTGTCTGTCTCCAGGCTGTATCTCAAGAACCGCTATAGCTATACTTCTGAAATTTACACAGATTATGTATTTCTGGTGCCGCTATAACAACAAATACTAAAAACAAAATAAAGTCAATATTTAAGGGGCGCTCCCATACAACAAACGTTATTTTTTTGGTCTTTTTGGCTCGTGATTCATAATGGCAACATATAGACACTTGAAATTTTCACAAAATCCTCAATTATATACAAAAAACACACATTTTTCTTATTTTCGCTCTATAACGGTTCGGAACCCTTTGTGCACGAGCCCGACTCGCACTTGGCCGATTATTTTCTTATTTCTTTCTTTTTTTTAGGTCCAAATTAGCCAAAGACCGCGAGCGCGACATATCAGAGCAGATCGCCCTCGGCCTGCCGGCGAAGAACAATGCAGGGGCAGAGAGCATGTTCGACCAGCGGCTGTTTAACAACAGCAAGGGCATGGATAGCGGTGAGTGTTGGCGAATAACGGTGGCATGTTTGTACCGTCGAGGATATTGATTCTTAGTTTCTAAACACACTAGGCTGAATTACGCCGGCGTAAATTCCGCCGCGTTTACGCCGCGTTTCAAACTCATACAAAATACGGGCGGAACGCGAGACACAACACACTATTCCGTCGCGTATTTGTATGCGTTTGACATTTGCGGCGGAATTTACGCCGGCGTAATTCAGCCTAGTGTGTTAAGACACTTAGGGCCGCGCTACACTGGAATGGCAGAGGCGAGGCGAGCAGTTTCAGTGTCATATGATCTTAATCCTTCGATCGGAGGTTCTAGGAATTCCCATTGTATTCTTTTGTTCTCGCGATCACCGGTGCTCGCGCGGGGCCTGAAAGATTAAACTTTATCTTCATTATTGTAATACATAGTATCGCTTGAGAAGTCTACGGCCGCCCGTGGCCGCTCGTGGCCGCGATTTTTCAAGCGATACTATGTATTACAATAATGAAAATAAAGTTTAAAATCATATGACACTGAGAGTGCTCGCCTCGCCGCTGCCATTGCGGTGTAGCGCGGCCCTTAGACAGTTGACAGACCATTTGGTCGGATCATGTAAATTCAATTGTGATCTGTCGGCTGGGTTTAACGTAACGCGACCAAACGACGTAGGTCCCCCATTTGCCTAGGAATCAACTTCTCTTATAGTACCTTGTATCTATGATATGAATATTTGAGCAGCACAACTCAGCTCACTCATGGAGTTCCGCAAGGCAGCGTCTTGGGCCCCACCCTATTTCTGCTATATGTAAATTCATTGTGTACACTTACCTTGAAGAATTGCAAACTGTTAAGTTACGCTGACGACACAGCAATGATTGTTCATGGGAGCACCTGGGACAAAGTTAAGTCGCACACAGAGGCAGCTATAAGAGAGATTATGCAGTGGCTGGATGATAATCTTTTGACGCTTAACATAGAAAAATCAAAATACATACCGTTCTCACCGCGCTCCAATTCTCAGCCACCAAAAAATTTCTGTATCATAGCTCATACATGCTCCGGAAGCTTATGTCAATGTTCGGAGATAGCGCCAACAACTACCATCAAGTATTTGGGACTTATCTTAGACAATAATCTCTCTTGGCTGCCTTACTTAATAACTCTAGCTGCGCGCTTAAGAAAGCTGATTCCCGTTTTTCGCAAACTCAGGAGCTCCGCGGACGTTGATACAATGCGGTGTGTGTACTTCGCACTAGCTCAATCCCTCATTCAATACTGCATTGTCACGTGGGGAGGATGTGCGGCTAATACTTTGCTGCCACTGGAACGAGCCCAGCGCGACATCCTTAAAGTCATTTGGACATCCCCGGCGGTATAGCACCCACCAACTCTATCGCGAGTCCTCCGTGCTCACTGTAAGGCAATTATTCATAATGAATGCAATCCTACGTAAGCATAGAGAAATTCCATATGTCCAGAGTAACAAACGAACAGCCTGGAAAATCTGCTCCACGCACCGCTACCGAACCTCACTTGCTAGACGCCAATTTTACGTTATTTCCGCATACCTCTATAATACGGCAAATAAACAAAACAACATATTCCCACTTACTTCCCGAAAATGCAAGCAATGTTTAAAAAAATGGTTAATTATATTAGACTACAATAGGTCAGAGAAATACATGCAAAATCCATACACATAAACACACATCCACAAACTCTATCACTGCACATACACACAATATTATATTATATAGGTGCATACATAATCTTTTAAATAGCATGGAATGGTTATTATTTAATTTCTAATTTAATTTAATTTAATTTTTATTTTATTTAAATTGATATATATGTAATTTAATTTATTTTAATTTAAATTGATTTCGCTTTTAATATTTAATTCAATTTTATTTTTAGTTATCACTTTTCTTATTGTTTGAATATTGTAATATTAATCATATTGTACTTATTTTTTATATTAACATAATGTTGTAACATATTGCTAGTACATCAGGCAGCTGTACACAGTTATTACTAGTACGGCTGCCAATGTTCCTATAAAGTGTACCTAATGAAATGTTTTGTGTTTTATGTACGAGGGCTGCTATTTATGTATCCGGAACTGGCCACTTACAAGAACAATATTTAAAAAGTAATTACAACATTTGAAAATAGAACTCTTTGGTTGAAGAATACATTTTGTTTCATGTGACTGTCAATTATTTTTCCATTGTGGCGTCATTTTGAAAATTGCGTGTCTTCATTTGCCATGGATTTAACGCGTGAACATTTTCGTGCAATGATTTACTACGATTTTCGGCAACTATATACAACGATGGCGATAAATCAACAACAGTGCTTTATTCAACTCACCGCAACTTTTGGAGATGAAGCACCATCAAAAACCACTGTTTATCACTGGTACAGTGAGTTTAATCGTGGGCGGTCTATGCTCACGGATGAAAATAAAGAAGGTCGCCCAAAAACAGCTGTTGTCCCACAAAATATAGATGCTGTGCGGGAACTAATAATGCGTGATCGTCATGTTACATATCGCGAGATAGAGGCGTCCTTAGGCATAAGTATGACGAGCATACATAAGATATTACACGAACATTTGGCTGTAAAAAAAATATGTTCGCGTTGGATTCCGCACAACTTGACAATCGATCAAAAACGGGCTCGTGTCGATTGGTGCAAAAAAATGATAAAAAAATACAACCGTGGTACGTCAAAAGCCGTTTATAATATCTACACAGGTGATGAATCTTGGATCTATGCATATGACCCCGAAACTAAACAACAGTCAACGGTGTGGGTGTTCCAAGATGAGCCGAAACCAACAAAAGTTACTCGTGCAAAAAGTACTTTGAAGCAAATGGTCGCCTGTTTTTTTGGAATTAATGGACATGTGGCTACAGTGCTGAAGGCAGCTGGTGGCTCAGGGAGCTACCTAGCTACCTACGATTAATATTAATTTACTAGGAATTTACTATTTACTTTAATTTAATTTCACTTTTAGGAAAACTGCTAAAACTCAAAATTACTAATTTAAATTTAAAAGGAAATAAATAAGAGATGCCGAAAAACAAACACTCCGATATATTCACTATTTTACAATAATTCGCGATACGGACACCAAGTTAACAATAAACCCTAAAAATAGCGAATGTCTAAATTCATTACAAAATTCGTCAATTTATAACCAAAAATAATTAATAATAATTTCGACTCCCACTTGACCATTTTTATGACAGAGCGGGGTTGCTCGGGAACATGGCCGCAACGCGTAGACAAATAGGCAATCGATACGCGTGCGGCCATATTGCCGTGGGCGGAGCTAACGCGATGCGTAGTAGCATCCCCGAGAATCAGGCGATGTGACGTCAGCGGGTGGCGTGATTCCTGTGCTGCGTTTACATGAAAGTTGCAACTTGCCTTGCAACTTGCCCGACGACTCACCACAGTGCCATTAGAGAATCGTAAAACGGTTAATTCTGAATGGTATACGACCATTTGTTTACCAGAAGTCTTTGAAGAAATAAGAAAGGACAACCGACAACGCAGAATCATATTACATCACGACAATGCTAGCTGTCACACCTCAGCTGAAACAACTCAGTTTTTGGAGGGTCAAAAGATCGAATTGACTGGTCATCCGCCGTACAGCCCTGATTTGGCACCTAACGATTTCTTTTTATTTCCATACGCGAAGAACAAATTACGTGGTCAACGTTTTTCGAGCCGCGAAGAGGCTGTTGATGCGTTCAAAATGCACGTTTTGGAGATACCTCAATCAGAATGGAAAAAGTGCTATGAAAATTGGTTCCAGCGTATGCAAAAGTGTGTCGATCATCGCGGCGAATATTTTGAAAAGCAATAAAACCATATTAAATGATATAATATGTTTGTTTCTTTTTTTAATTCCGGATACATAAATAGCAGCCCTCGTAATACTAGATGATGCCCGCAACTCCGTTGCGCCAAAACTCGTTTATCGCGCGGGAACCGTACATTTTTCCGGGATAAAAAGTATCCTATGTCCTTTCTCGGGACTCAAAGTATTACCATACCAAATTTCAGCAAAATCGGTTCAGCGGTTGGAGCGTGAAGAGGTAACAGACAGACAGACAGACAGACAGACACACTTTCGCATTTATAATATTAGTATGGATGCTAAATTGTAGTTAAATGGATTGTAAGAACTCTGTTTTTAAAGCACGTAGATAAACTACGATAACATGGCGCGCCCCTCCAAAATTCAAAACGTTTGAAGTGCGTTGTCTTGCGCGGTCGGCTAGATATGATTAGTTGACCAACAAATCTTGGTAATAAGTGACATGTGAAATATTACGAGTACTGGGTTGATTGGTTGAACTCTTACTACATACAAACTCTTCCATGAGGATGTACTACACACATTGAAACAGTAATTTGGAGGGGCGCGCCATGTTATTGTAGTTTATCTCTATACATTTATGACTATGATATTTTCAGGTTACGGTGATGACGAAGCCTACACTGTGTACGACAAACCGTGGCGCAACCAGGACTCAGTGGGCGCCCACATATACCGACCCACTCGGTCCAAGGATGCGGACAACTATGGAGGGGATTTGGAGACCATAGCAAATACTAGACGGTGAACTATATTGATTTGTGACCGGCTGATGTCTACGTGGGGTAACCGGGCATTTTTCCGGGTTAAAAAGTATCCTATGTCCTTTCTCGGGACTCAAAGTATCTCCATAACGAATTTCATCTAAATCGGTTCAGCAGTTGAAGTTTGAAGAAGTAATAGACAGAGTAATAGACACAGACATAGATCAAGAATCAAGATAGATACCGCATGTGTATGTACTTCGCGTGCCATATCGCGTTCCCAAACAACGAGCAATGCTCGTCGTTCGAAAGTCTGTTCTTTAGTCTCCTACCGGAGTCGGACGTCAATCGGAATTTTAAAAATGCCTAAGTGCCTAAAAGTGCCGTACTGAGCTGTAGAAATTCAAATAAAAACGTTGGCCTTGATAATGCACACGTTTCTTATCATCGGTACATCACAGTGGTAGGAAAAAGTGAGCGTTTTCATACAAATGGAGCGACATGCGGTATCTATCTTGATCTATGTCTGTGGTAATAGATGTATGTCTGCGGTTTAAACGTGAAGACGTAATAAACAGACAGACACACTTTCGCATTTAGAATGTTGAGTACGGATAAGTCACTGACCTCCATTAATAATTATACAAGTACGCTGGACCTATGATACCCTTTGAAATGACAGCTATTTTTGTGCCTATTTGAAGCGGAATCAGCGCCCCCAATGCGGGGGAAGAGAACTAAATCTGACGTAAACATGACGTTTAAAAGTCGCCATATTGGCGCTGATAGCAGTAGTGAGAGTACTTGGAACTAATACTAGTTTCTACCACCGTAGTGATTACATTCTCTTTGGTTTCCACAACCAATAGCGATTGAGCGGCCATTTGCAAGTTACGTCAGATTTAGTTATCTTCCCCCGCATTGGGGGCGCTGATTCCGCTTCAAATAGGCACAAAAACAGCTGGGTATCATCTGTCCAGCGTACTTGTTTAATGGAGGTCAGTGGGATAAGTACAGACTAGATAGTAATAGTTTTGAGTGTTGTTATATTCCAGTTTCGTGGCCGACAAGGAGTTCGCCGGTACAAGCAGCAGCAACACGCGCGCCGGGCCCGTGCAGTTCGAGCGGGACGCGCCTAAGGAGGATCAGGTATTTTACCTTAAGGGTTGGACCTCATCTGACAGCATGGAATCGCCTTTTTCCGTCTCCCTTTATGACGACAGAAAGCATAATGCGATAGCCTCGAGGATTCCGCCGCGTGCTATTGCATTATGCTTTCTGTCTCGGTCTAGCAAATGGCAGTTCTAAGGGACAGAAAGAGAAAGGGCGACGGAAAAAGGCGATTCCGTGCTGCCAGATGAGGTCCAACCCTAAGGCGTCAATCCACTGCGGCGCACGCTGTGCACGGCCACGCGGCGCACGGATTTATTTCTTTGACTACGTGGGTCAACGTTTCCACTGCAGCACACGCTATACAAACACGTTACTTACGACTATGTAGCTTACGTGTATCCCGTGCACAGCATGCGTAGCGTGGCCAGCGTTGAGCTACGTGTGCACCATATTCGAGCAAGCTACGTGAGTCAATTCGTGCGTAGCGTGTCCGTGGGTTGCAGTGGACACAGCCACATATATTTTCTTGCAAAGCGAAGCTTGACGCACGTGCGTAGTCTCTCCGTGCGCTGCGGTGGATTGGCGCCTTTATAAAGGTGAATGGGCATTTTGTATGAGGTGTGTCCCAACCCTTGTAACAAGTTGCGAGTAGTATAAACATGTTCAGATAAGAATTTTTATTATCAATATGCCAAATTTTAGTTGTAATTGCGTGCAGGTCAAAAGTTACTGGGCTTCAAGTGAAAAAAAGTTTTTGTTTTAAATAATGCTTTAATCATACTTTATAACATTTTGCGTTACATGTAAACATAATTCTTACATTTATAATTTAATTGTATTGTAATCACAGGCAGTAGCAGTTATTTTTTATCGTTATTAAGAATTGCACAGTTGAAAATATGTAAATAACAAAGGAAATAATACAATTCTGATAATTGTATTATTTCCTTAGTTATTTATATATTTTCAAATACATTAAATAACAAAGGTATAATACCCTTAGCCGAAGTCGATAGTTGTAAATGTAGAAACACAGAAGTCCTTTAATAATGCGTAAGTCGTCAATAAATAAATAGGGGAGATACTTAACAATTTTAAACATGGAAGTGAAGCACAGCTACCAAAAACTGACTGTGTCATGTCATGTCATGGCAATGCCACGAACAAAGTTATTTACATATGTAAACTGGTTACTTAGTTGACAATGGTTACTTAGTAGAACTTGACAACTGGTTACTTAGTAACCAGTTGTCAAGTTTAAACTGTTTTGCTCGAGGCGTTGCCTTGACATGACATAGTCAGTTTTTGTTCATGTGCAATAAAAGGTTTAGTGCAAAAAAAAACAAAAATTACGACGACGAACACGGCCAGGCAGCGTGTGGCGCGCGGTGGGAGGGGGGAGGGGGGTTTAGAGTAGGCGCACAGTTGACCGTGTGGTATTTTCCACTTGATTTTAAATTAAAATGCTTTTGATTAAGTTTTATTAAATATTTTATAAAAAAAATATTAAACGACTAACAGCTTCCCTGGAAAGGTACAGAGTTACGCTCATACAAAAAAACATAACACTAATTGAGATCTTTCATATGATATAGGTAGGAAAATGTTACAACACATGGGACGAAACCGCCCATTCGTCTTTACTTCACTATCAATGTATTAAAGAAATGAAATGGTATGGTAATGGTCTTTTATGTACTATCAGAGAAGTTGATTCCTATGCAGATCGGGGACCTACGTAGTTTGGTTGCGTTACGTCAAACCCAGCCGACAGATCACAATTAACATTGAATTGACATATTCGACCAAATAACGTTGGTCTATCAACTGCATAGGAATCAATTTCCTCGATGGTACTAGCATTTTACAAGAAAAATGCAAACGCTATTTTACACCATCCTACGGAAATACCGTTGGTTTTCTTTATTTATAATCACTTTGAATCGTTTTTGAAAGAGAGTCGAGTTTGAGCTATCTGACGCATAGCTCATCTTGTCAGATAAACGCGGGAATCGAACCCACGACCTCCAAGTTGAAACGCACTAAACCAGTTATTCCCAAAGTGGTTCAGGTGGTCCAACGTCCGTTGGACCAAAATTGCACCAACATTTTGAAAGTGGTCTACGAAACAGGAGTTTGGGAACCTCTGGTCTAAACCACTGGTCCAAGTTCACAGTAAATGATTTGGGATTTAATCTAATATAAATAATTTTCGTGTCTCAGTGTTTGTGTGCGAACTTTTTTAATGAAATTTTTGTATGTACCATCGAGGAAATTGATCCCTATGCATTTGAGAGACCAACGTCATTTGGTCGATCATGTCAATTCAATGTTAATTGTGATCTGTCGGCTGGATTTGACGTAACGCAACCAAACTACGTAGGTCCCCCATCTGCATAGGAATCAACTTCTCTGATAGTACATTCGTTAGGCCCGAGAATAGGTTTTTATCTACTTTTTATATTGATATTGGAAATAATTTGTATGGAAAAACAAGGTTTGCCGGGTCAGCTAGTTACTATAATATATCTATCTGTTTTCTAGTCCCGAGGCCGCGCCGCCGACGCGGAATTCGACCCTTTCGGCCTCGACCGGTTCTTGAGCGAGGCGAAGCGCGCGGACAAGGGCAAGAGACACGAGCCGCCCGCGAAGCGCCGCCGCGACTGAGCCGGCAGCAGGAAATATGCCGGTACACGTTGATACTTATGTGTTACAACTTACCCTCTTAAAGCTTGGAACAAACCTACGCGTCAGTGACGCGGGACGCGATACGGGAGCGTCTGCAACGCGAAACTGGGTGTGCACACCTGCGCGACTACTAATATCATGATCATAGAGAAAAAAAATACACCGGGCCATCATGATTCATGAGTGACATGACACAATCTATTAAAACGTAAACAAACCAAAAAATCATAAACTAAAGAGTAGTACAAAATCATATAAAAAGGTTTTAAAAAAGAAGTCTAGTTATGTACACTTCAAAACACACGTTTGACAACTTGACACGCACGTACCGCTTTGACGACGCGAACATCCCGCGTCGCGGCCGTGCACGTGTGCACAGCGCCATAAGATTACATGGGCAGCGTCCGCCGCGCGGTGGACGCTCCCGCTTCGCAGTCAGGTTGGTCGCGTAGGTTTGTACAAAGCATAAGGCTGCGTTCCTCTGAAGCGGAGCGGAGCTTAGCGGTGCCCGAATCGACCAATCGTGCTATTCCAGAGCGGAATGACAGCGGAGCGGAGCGAAGATTTCGAGCAGGGTGATTGGTCAATTTGGCACCGCTAAGCTCCGCTCCGCGTCAGTGGAAACAAGGCCTTAGGGTCCGAGTAACCGACTTTTTTCGTAGGAGACAAATAGATGTCTGAATGGTAACGATAAACGTCTATTGTAGTCTTTCCGCGCATCTGCACACGCGTATTTAAGGAATTTTCCGGGAACCGTACATTTTCCCGCAAATAGTAGCCTATGTCCTTTCCCATGGTCTAAACATAAAAAAAAAACTTGAGAGGTGTCAAGGGACACCCGAATGGAACGAATTTCTTTATATTCTATATTTCTTTATGTTAAAAAAACCTGTATGCATATACACTCAAAAAATATATTTTTTTAAATAACGCCATCTATTGATGCCCAGGAATACTAACAACGCGGCGCTGTTTATTTAAAAAAACGCCATCTTGTTGACACACAGGAATACTTACTATCAACGCCCTCTGCCCCTACCATGCAGGTACTAATAAAAAAGTGTCGAGGTCAAATCAAGGTCAAAAATCGTTCTGTCTAGCCTTCAAGATTTACGCCGAACGCACGCCGAACGCGAGATAAGGAACTTCGTTCCAAAAATCGGCCGAGTGCGAATCGGACTCCTGCACTAAATTAAGAAGTTTAAGAAAAACCTTAGAACCAATCTTATTCAGGAATCCAGAGTGCAAAATATTAAACCGATCAAATCGCTGGAAGTTGCTTACAACCTAACCTTCCATGGAATAGATAAACCCAAAATTTTCAGCACTGAGCAGGCTGATGATGATGAACTATAGCTAAGAACTCTCTCGATCATGTCTAGTGCAGCACGAGTCGGCGCATGAGTACCGGAAACTATTCCACCTCAATTTTTTTATGCGATCCTCTTCAAATTGCCCTCCTGATGATATAAATGCATGTTGCCATGGTGCAACCCGGTGCCATATTGTTTAAACAAACATTGTTTAAACAATTGCAAAGAATTGTTATTTTTTAACCGGACAATTTTTTTAATATTCTTTATTGAATACCAATCTTATAGCGGCAACAAATATACACAATCTGTGAAAATTTCAGAAGTAGCTAGCTATAGCGTTTTTTGAGATACAGCCTGGAGATATACAGACAAACGGACAGACAGTATCTCAAAAACCGCTATAGCTAGACTTCTGAAATTTTCACAGATTGTGTATATCTGTTGCCGCTATAACGACAAATACTAAAAATAAAATAAAATATAATATTTAAGGGGGGCTCCCATACAAGAAACGTGATTTTTTTGGCCTTTTTTGCTCGTAATCAATAATAGTAACAGCTAGGCACTTGAAAATTTCACAAAATCCTTTATTATATTTGTACTAAGTATAATAATTAATAATAAAATTAAAATAAAGTAAATGTTTAAGGGGGGCTCCCATACAAAATAACACAATTTTTTGTCTACTTTTGGTAAGATAAAAAAAGATATAAACAATGAAATTTTTTTAAATCTCTACTAACGATATTATTAACTATTGTATAGAGAATTTAAAAAAATATATTTCTTAGACATTATTATTTTTTTAAATATATTTTTCATGGGTCGAATGTACCCAAATTTAAGATTTTTCGAACCTTTAAAAATTCATATATTATTTAAAAATATTAACTTTATCGTAAAAAGTCATAGAACCTTTTTTATTGGTATTTCAATAAAGAATATAAAAAAAACTGTCCGGTTGAAAAATAACAATTCCTTGCAATTGTTTAAACAATGTTTGTTTAAGGCGACGCCTTGATAATTTGGCTGTAGCGATGCCGATTTTTCTCAGCAATGACTAAAGCTAAGAAATTGAACTTCATTGTCAGTATTCATCATGTCTTTGTCTTTGAATTGCCCATAGCATAACACGATTGGACAACTTTTATAGCACAGAAAAATCAATCGAAAAGACCTCTGTAAAAAAAGGGATTCCTATTTTTCCAACAGAGGAGAGTGATTTAAGGTTCCAAAATTGGTACATAAATTGGTTCAAGCATGCACTTTAATTTGTGCATAGCTTATATGAAATGTATTTATAGTTTTTAAATTATGCGACAAAAACCATTTTGTCGCTTACGCCCTTTCCATTTTTTGCTGTTCCATTGCTTGTTTTCTATGAGAGGCCGGCCCGGCCTCATAGAAAACAAGCAATCTAAAACATATCCAACACGGTTTCTTACTTTAACGCTGCGTCACCTTAAACAATATGGCACCGGGTTCCACCATGGCAACATGCATTTATATCATCAGGAGGGCAATTTGAAGAGGATCGCATAAAAAAAT
The DNA here is from genome assembly GCA_963422495.1 of Polyommatus iphigenia. Taxonomy (NCBI): domain Eukaryota; kingdom Metazoa; phylum Arthropoda; class Insecta; order Lepidoptera; family Lycaenidae; genus Polyommatus; species Polyommatus iphigenia. The sequence continues at coordinate 3,637,136 of OY730179.1, read as the reverse complement.
TGAGGTGGAATAGTTTTCGGTACTCATGCGCCTACTCGTGCTGGTCTAGTCAGCTTTCAAACAAAAAAAAAACAAATCTAAATCGAGTGTATGCTACGAATCACGATGCCACGGACTTAGACGCAGAAAAAGACAGGCATCAACATTTTTGGAACGGAGTTCCTTTTCGCGCGTTGCGAAAGGGGGTTAGACCGAAAAAATTGTAACAACACTTTTTTAGTACCTGCATGTTAGGGGCAGAGGGCGTTGCGCGTTGATAGTATTCCTGTGCGTCAACGAGATGGCGTTTTTTTGAGAATAAACAGCGACGTGTTGTTAGTATTCCTGGGCGTCAATAGATGGCGTTTTTTTAAATAAATTTTTTGAGTATAATATGTATTATATAAATACTCATATAAATAACTCCGTTCCATTCGGGTGTCCCTTGACACCTCTCAAGTTTTTTTTTAAATATTTTCCGAAAAAATACAAAAAAGTTAAAGTTTACAGTGTTACCACTTTATAAAAGCGTTTGTATAAAGTGGTAACAGATAGACACTTTCGAATTTATTATTATGGATTAGTGGCCTCCAAAAAATTATTGTTTTTTTTTTGTTTCAGATTGGTGCATTGGTCCGGTTACTATCACATGCCTTGTATAGTTTGTAATTATGTAGTTGTATGGATAATATGACGTATAACACTATAGTAAAAATTGTGTTCTGTACAATTTCCGATAGTCAAGAGAAAGGAATGGTTAGGTTTCAAAATTTGTTTGATGTTGGATAGAAAGTGATATTTAAGGTAAAGCAAGCGACCGCGACCGACGAAAATTCAAATAAAATGCCATTTCTTTTTAATACATAACTTTATTTATAAAAATGTTTACAATGTTGACTTATACTTACATAAAAAATCGCCAAACCGCACAACAGTTTGTTGGCGATAATTTTGTCTAGCGATCCATGACGCCGCTGCTTTGTAGTGGCGACGAGCAAAATGAAACCTAATAGGCTAGGTCATAAAGTAGCATTTTATTTGAATTTTTGTCGGTCGCGGTAGGTACGGTACCTTTAGAGTTTAGTGAATCCATAGACTAAGTAATATTTTCCTTAGTTAATGGTAAATCTATTCCTACTCCGTATTTTGTATACTCCCTAGACGAGTGTACAAAATGGTGTCCACGCGACGTCTGCGCTGTCGCGGCGTGCGCGCTGCGCAGTCGCGTCGCTTTTAAATCGCTCGCTAATCGCCAGTGTGATAAGGCCCTTACTACATAGTAAAAGACGTACTATCAGAGAAGTTGATTCATAGACATGTCACATGGCAGACCTACGTAATTTGGTAGTCAAACCCAGCTCCGACAGTTCACAACTAAAATTTTAACTAAATTATTGCGCAATCTTATTGTCAAATAAATTGTTCAATATTATTTGTAGGTCTACTCTAGGTCTAGGCCCTAGGGGCCTAGGGGCCCGCTAACATGAATTTGATATAACTCGACCAAATGACATAGGCCCGCCATCTGCCTATGAATCAATTTCTTGGATGGTATTTACACAGCGAATAATACAAGTAGTGTTGTCTATGTCTGATACGTTGGAAAAGTCTGACAAACAAAGACAGCTTGCTTTAGCATACGGGAAAGTATATCAAATGATTAACTGATATACAAAATGTTATAAGCGTTTTGTGAATAAGTGTAAAAACTAAAAACACTAGGCGGAAAATATGCGACTGAACATCCGTGACCGATTTTACGTTCCGACGCATTCGGCTGATATGACGCATGATAAGTGTCTTAACACACTAGGCCGAAAAAACGCGGCGGAAGTTCGGCATGATTACGCCTGCAATGTGTTTTAAATTACCGATGACACACCATGCCGATATTACGTCGCGTTATATTGTATGCGTAGCGCATTGCGGGCATAATCATGCCGAACTTCGGCCGCGTATGCTACGGCTAAAACTGCATAAGAAAACTGTTTCGAAATTTTGAAGTATATTTTCCACATACCTACTAGGATAATATTTTCCTTATGTTAATTATATGTTTGCATAGCATGTTAATCTGTTTTCCAATTCAAATTTTTAATAAACCTAAAATATGTATATTTTGTGAGTTTTTTGTGCCTATTAAAGACATAATATTAAATGGTCTTTGCATAAAATTTTTCGCTAGTAGTAACAGGGTACTACTAAATAGTCACTGTAATTTTAGAAGCCAATTTTTTGTAAATTCTAGAGATGTGCCGACTAGTCGGTAAAGTCGACTATCCGGCCACTTTTGTAGTCGGCGACTAGTCGGCGAATAGTTGGCAAAAAGCGCCGACTAATCGGCTTTTTACTTTTTTGCTATTATTGAAATTATATTAAAGAAAAACCTTGATTATTATTTATAATATTGTGTTCTTATCACACTCAATCAGTGTTACACATTTTAGAATTAAATGAAGTGTTTCTGAAATTATTTGAGTAGTAAAGAAATTATTTTTGTAAATATAATTTTAACAACAAATTAAGTATGTATTATTAAATCAAGATTTCATGTACTTACATGAAATATTGAATAAAAACCATCAGCTATATCATAGAAACAAAATTAAGTAACGTATTCGAAGTAAACTTATCACGATTCGACACGTTTGCAAGCGGCGTGTGCGACTTACCCGCGAAACAGCAGTAAAAAACCATGATCGGCTTGGCCGACTAGTCGGCCGATTAGTCGGCTTCTTTGCAGCCGACTAATCGGCTAGTCGGCCAAAGTCATGATCGGCACATCTCTAGTAAATTCTTACTTTAGTTACAAAAGTTTTGTCACATAAACGCGCTACATTATAAAGATAGAGGTTAAATTCTTCAATAGTGTAATATGAATTGTAAAATGAAAATTGGATTGAATAAAGATAACGAATGGAATACGAAAGGTGATTCATATTATTATTATGTTAATTTTATAATTATTAAGGAGGCCATGCGTATTTGGGCGGATTTGTAAATAGTACATTCAACAAGGAAGCATTGTTGCTTATGGTAAAGAATATGGCTTTAGCATCTTTGGTCAATTTTGAGTTATTAGCACTGATGAATCATTGTAAAATATTTAAAACTAAAAAACTTCTTGTAAAAATAGTTCAATCTCCTAAAGTGCTAGTTTATATTTTCAACTACATAATATTATTGTATGCAGGCTTTCTTTGTTTCAAACCTACGACCGGCAGCGATACTCAACCTACGGCCCGCGGTCCACATGCGGCCCGCCGGGACTATCAGTGACCCGCGTGAAGTTAAACAATTTTAGAATTCACGCCCTCCGGCAAAATAGCACTATTTAGCTGGAGGATGTGTTATTAGCGGCCTGCGACACCAAGACCAAAACGTGTTTGTGGCCGCACGAAAAAAGGTTGAGTACCGCTGCCTTAGCGTTATGGCTGGTTTACACGTATTAAGTATCTACTTAATGCAATAAGTAACTTAAAATTAAGTTAAAATTTAGTTAACTACTTATCTAAGTAGTTAACTAAATTTTAACTTAATTTTAAGTTACTTATTGCATGTAAACACAAAATTTAGTAGGAAGTAGCAAGTTAAAATTTAGTTAAGTACTAAACAAGGAAATTAGAATTTTGACTATTTTCTGTTAAGTTGGCAGGCGGGGCTTGTCACTTGACACATTTCGGGCAGGCACTTCAAATTAAGTTAAAATTTAGTTACTACTTATCTACTTAATACGTGTAAACCAGCCATTAGCGCGTAACGTATAAGGAAAACTATAAGCAATTTTGTAATGTACAAATAAAGACTGCCGTTTTTATTGTTATTTCATTTATTAAAAGTGGATGGCAGATGTGCGAAAAAAAGGTGTAAGATTGACGTTCTAATATTATAGATGCGAGTGTGACTGTCGTTGCCTCTTCACGCTCAAACCGCTGAACTGACTGATGAAATTTGATATGGGGATGGTTTTGAGTCCCGGGAAAGGACATAATACGAGCAGATACCCGAATTCACACATATATCGTATGTATCATAGATATTATTATTATTATTGTTTGTGTAAAGCACTCCTTACTCACGGGCAATTAAATCCCGGACCTTTGGAAGGCATGCGTGGGGCCGAAGCCAACACGTAGAGGCCCGTTACACAGTTTTAATCTAGATGTAATGTGACACCGGCCGGCGACTCTCCCTGTCAGCACTATGGGAGTACGAATAAGGAGAGCCAGCGGCCAGTGTAGGACTATTGCAGGGAATGGATATTAGAAATGATACCGGGCTATGGGGGTGAGGTGCTAGTGGATTGGGTAACTGGGACTATGGAAGGACTATGGCGTCTGCCGATACAATGTTGTAACATGTATAAAGTTGGCAGACGGTGACTCGCCCACTCTTTGAATGGGCCCCTCAAAATGGTCGCACGCACGGTGTACCGACGCGAGGCGGCAACATTGACAGAGCGGCTTGAGGCAGGAGAGGTGTCGCTGGACTTTAAACGCTGATCATTTGCACCCTCTGAGGGTCGCTCAGAGGTTATTATTATCTGTTTTTAGCGTTTGGCGCATCCAATAAAAGCGCTTTTTTTTAAACAAAAAATGAAAGCTATTCCAATAAGCAAAATGCAAATCCTCTTCCATTTTCGTGTAGACGCAAGGAATTTCAGAACGCAAACCAAACTGCGAGCCAATACCAGATTTAAATGTTATAAAATACTAGCTGTTGCCCGCGACTACGTCTGCATGGACTTTAGTTTATAGCGTACGGTGGTTCCCGTTTCCGTGGGAATGCCGTGATAAAATGTCCAAAATAAAATATTCTAAAATGTCCAAATAGCGCCATCTGTTGTCATATACTAAAACTAAACTAACAGCTATCGAACTAAATTATTAATGCCCTATAATTGGGGGTCTAAAGTTTTTTAGCTCACTAGGTGGCGCAACTGTCGTCTAAGGTCCGAAGTATAGGCTCTAGCTGGCTCTAGCTAATAAAGTCGACTTTATAATAGTCTCGAATCCCATTTATTAATTTAATTTAAATAATATCTCCTGTATTTTTGCTGATTTATTTTTAATAACAGAATATTTTTTAATACGATTATTATTTATTTTCTTAATTTCGCTCTCAAAGCATTTACATTGATCGCTAAATAATACTTTTTGGAATAATTTTACGAAAGAGATCGCTTTTCAACAGGAAAATTGCATAAATAATAATTTATGTCACGAAGACCGCTGAAACTAGTACAAAAAATACGTTTTTGGACCTCGCGCGACACTAGCGCCTCTAGCGGAAAATTCACACTGTTATCAATTATTATGTTTAAGGGCCGATTCACACCGGAATGGCAGAGGCGAGGCGAGCGATACTATGTATTACAATAATGAAGATAAAGTTTTAAGTCATATGACACTGAAACTGCTCGCCACGCCTCTGCCATTCCGGTGTGAATCGGCCCTAAAATATGTACCTACTACTACTTATTACTATTTTTATGCAATTTTAATTTTCATTAAATGTATTAAGTAATATATTATACGTCTTACATTTTTTAGTAAAAATTTAAATTGCATAAAAATTCTCATACCTATCCATATTTTATAATAAATATTTGCAAAAATTTATTCTGAATAAAAAAAAAGTTTTTTTTTGAGTTTATGGACACTTCACACCACTTCAGTCTGGCTCCGTGCTAAGTGCCTACAGGACAGTTACAACTTACAGGTACCAGTAACCAGACAACGGAAATATACATTTTAATCTGATTTTAATACTTTTATAATATTATACATAAAATATAATATTTAAGATTTTTGAAATATTAGATACATAATATAATATTTAATACACATCCAAGACCCAGGAGCATTGAAAACTTTTTGTTCCGTCGGCGGGACTCGAACCCGGGACCCCCAGGATGAGCGCTGACCACATCGCCAAAAAACGCCATCTGCTGTCACATATAAGAACTACAATGCGAATTCATTTTCATGGAAATAAGATATTTCCCTCATCAATTCCTATGTCCTTTCTCAGGCTCTAGAATATCTGTGTACAAAATTTCATTGCAATCGGTTCAGTAGTTTTGGCGTGAAAGGGAGACAGACAGACAGACAGAGATACTTTCGCATTTATAATATTAGTATGGATTAGTAAACATTTTCTATGTCGCAACGGCAATGTAGGAGCACTTATAACATGTAACGGCCTGGCCACGGGGATCGGCGGCGGTGCGAACGGCGACGCCGTGGGCGCGACGACCATTCGCGCGGCGCCGTTTGCAGGCCACGGGCAGTCACGTTCGCCGCCGCGACCAGGGAAGTCCGACAGCAAAATGTCTATCGAAATTATCTCAGTATTGCTTAGAGTGCCTTAGACAGTAATCGTTTTTTTGGTTCAAGACCTAATATTTGGAAGAGATTGTGTTGTACATGATTTGAATAAGAATCGGGGTATAGATGGAGAATTCCACAAGAAGTACAAGAAATACAGAATATATTATCCAGAATTATTTTTTTTGACTATACCAGAATGAGTATTGAAACCTTCTATTATATTCTTATGAAATAGCTGGCTAGCTCCAAATAGCTGGTCTAGCTAGAACTTCAGCAATAAAAGTCTCTGTGTTCATTTTTCGCGGCGAAAACGACTAAACTCGTTTGATCACTGCAATTTTCGCCGCGACTGCCGCCCGACTCCGTGGCTTGCGCCGTACTGATTCATACTTTTGTTTTGCTCGCACGCCGCGCCGCAAGAAGCCGGCGCGAATCGCTCGGTACATTTCGCCGGTCGCCGTTGCGCGTGGCATGATACGCATTGCTATACGTTTGTTTCAGTCGCAAGACGCTTCGCCGGTCGCACCGCGCGAAATTTCGCATAGGCGAATTTCCCATGGCCAGGCGGTAACAGTTCCTAACAAAATGTAACAATTGACAACATTTGTTAGTAAATGTTTTTATGTTAGAAAATGTATAAAAACATTTTCTAACGGCGGTGTGGGAGCACCAATAGACCGAAATACACAGGATTCGTATAACCGAGAGTGTTGAGCGAGTTTCAACCGTACATTTTTGACGGATGTTCTAAAATGAAAATCAAGATTTCTATAAGATATTTATTGTTATAACAATACTTTGTAACATTAATGCAATTCTGGAATAGGCGTATACTGTGCATACAGTGGACATACAAAACGGAAAATCCATGACGAACGAATAAATGCAACCAAAAAACTGAATACTCGTGTCAAACCATTCTAAAAATACACTTACATTATCCCACGGTAGCCATGCGTTTTAGAATGGTTTTAGTGCATTTAGTCATGGATTTTATGAGGCCTTTATTGTACAAGCATTCCAAAACCGTGCGTTGTTTTCTCGCGTGCATAGATGGCGCTATTTGTGTTGTTTTGGGTGTCGATAGATGGCGCTTTTAAAGAGTACTTATATTGCAATCGATCGTTTTAACAGCGAAAAAAATGTATGGAATTTGACAAGTCATCGCAAACGTCACTAATATTGTCAAATACCATACATTCTAACTTAGGGTCAATTCAGACCGCAACGCGACGCGTAGATGCATTTCTAAAGTATGGATTTGACAGATTTACAAGACGTCTCACGCAATTGAAACGCATCGCGTTGCGGTTTGATTTAACCCTCAGCCTTCAAAACAATCAAATTCACTGCTTTCATGCAATTTACATTCAAAATGGCCGATGTCGTTAGCATAAGACAACATAGAAACAATCTCAAAATTAAAATATTATGACTGACGACCTACAATCTTTAGTTTAACACGCAATCTCTGCATGATAGATGATCTACGTTATTTAGTCGGGTAATATATCCAATCAATATTGTGATCTATTATTCCTTCGATCGCGGATTCTTGGAAATCTATTGTTATTCTCTGCTCTATGGCGCCATCTTGCACGCATCCGCCATCTTAGATTTACTTGTGCTTGAGTACGGTGTTTTTGAGTTTGTCGATGTTAGCTCCGGAGAACTCCTCCAACATTTTGGAGTTCTTCACAAACACGAAGGTCGGCATGGCGTTGATGTTGTATTCGGTGGCGATGTCTTCGCACTCGTCCACGTCGACCTGAAAAAAAATAACAAATCGAAATTTGAATTTTGACAAAACAACAGATTATTAAGGTGACGCCGCGTTAAAGTAAAAAACCGTGTTGGATATGTTTTAGATTGCTTGTTTTCTATGAGAGAGGCCGAAAACAAGCAATGGAACAGCAAAAAATGGAAAGGGCGTAGCGACAAAATGGTTTTTGTCGTGTAATTTAAAAACCATAAATACATTAAAGCTATGGGCAAATTAAAGTGTATGCTTGAACCAATCTATGTACAAATTTTGGAAGCTTAAATCACTCTCCTCTGTTGACAAAATAGGAATCCCTTTTTTTACAGAGGTATTTTTGATTGATTATTCTGTGTTATAAAAGTTGACCAATCGTGTTATGCTATGGGTAATTCAAAGACAAAGACATGATGAATACTGACAATGAACTTTAATTTCTTAGCTTTAGTCATTGCTGAGAAAAATCGATATCGCTACAGCCAAATTACCAAGGCGTCGCCTAAATAAAAAAAAAAAGACATGCAGGAAAAAATAAATAACAATTTATAATAACAACTAGCAAGCATCAACATTAAATATGCAATTATTTTTAATTTTATAGAACCAGAGAATATTAATTATTTGTGACATTCAACCTTGATATTAACATTAAATAACACAATTTTTATTATGCCTATTATTATCTCCAGTACTCATTAATTGTTACCATGTTCTGGAGATGGAAATACTTTGAGTTCCGGGAAAGGACATATAGGATATTTTTCATCCCGGAAAATGTACCTTCGCGATAAAATATTTTGGCGCAAACATTGTTGTAAGGGTCTACACAGACGGACTGCATTTCAACTGCAATCCAACTGCAAATTGCAGTTCAAGTGCAGTTTGAATGCAGTTGACACGACTGCAATAGAACTGCAAACCAAACAGTTCACACGACTGCACGCCGACTGCAACTGAACTGCAATCCGACTGCGCGTTTGGTTTGCAGTTCTATTGCAGTCGTGTCAATTGCATTCAAACTGCACTTGAACTGCAATTTGCAGTTGGATTGCAGTTGAAATGCGGTCCGTCTGTGTAGACCCTAACTATTTAAAGTATGATATCAATGTTTGCACGTCTTACTATAATAGATAATTAAATAGTTCCACCGCACTTCCTTAAAAATCATTATCATATCAGTGATAGACTGATAATTGATAAACGACGACCAAAATATTTCAACTCGACAGTGACTTGCTAGTTTTGTGCATCGTGGCACACTTTTGACTACAGCATAGCAAAGGATGAAGAACATCATTTTGGCAAACTTCGTTTTATAGTGCGCCCATAGTGCCTAAGGCCACGTTTCCACTGACTCAGAGCGGAGCGGAGGAGCGGAGCTTAGCGGTGCCGAATTGACCAATTACCATGCTCGAAATATTCGCTCCGCTTCGCTGTCATTCCGCTGGAATAGCACGATTTGTCAATTCGGGCACCGCTAAGCTCCGCTCCGCTTCAGTGGAAACACACCCTAAAGCACACATTACTATTTACTACACAGCTGTACACACTACACATAGATTTAAAATCGCACTCTTAAAATCGAATCAGTAGTTTAGGCACTTGCGTGAAACATATCATCATTATATATTTCGATTTATCTAGGTCAAAATTGGTTGATTAGTTAGCTGTTGTTGTTGTTAGTAGTGTTTGGTCCTCAGGTGACACTGCGGACCCTCATATACACAGTAAACTCACAGACCCCCAGGGGTCTGCGGACTACAGGTTGGGCAACACAGCTCTAAACGGTAAAAAGTCTCAACATACCTTGAGCACGACCAAGCTGTCAGCCATCTCCGTTGCCAACTCCTCCAACTTGGGCCCGATCATCTTGCAGGGCCCGCACCAGGTGGCCATGAAGTCGATCACCACCAGCTTGTCTCCGGCCTCGCTGAGACGGGTCTTCAGGTCGTCCGAGTCCTTGATGTGGATTGCCATTGTGCTGGAACGAGACGATGGGAAAATTATTATCATGATTTCTTTTGGGTTCTGTACTTAAAAATGGCACCTATAATTGAGACTTCGCTGTCTGTCTGTCATCAGAATGTTAAGCTATAGCTGACTATGAAAATTTTTACAAATAATGTATTTCTGTTGCCCCTTGTTATTGCCTATTTTGCTTAACATTTGGCCGATCTTATTTTCTTTATAATATATCCCCACTAATAATTTTAAATGCGAAAGTGCACGTATGTCTGTTTATAACATCTTCACGCCCAAACCACTGAACCAATTTTGCTTAAAATTTTATTTAATAATACTAGCTGTTGCCCGCGACTTCGTCCGCGTGGACTTCAGTTTATAGCGTGCGGTGTCAACAAAATTGCTGTCAAAAGCTTTTTAAAATAAATCAAAATACCCAAAAACAGCTGTGCAGTGTGCACATAATATTTCATTATTTTAAATTAAACGTTATTTATGACAAATTTTAAAGCTTATATTTTAGCCCCCCCATTAACACAACTTTACTCATAAACTATAATTATTTATCATTGATATGTTTCAGGTTACGTCACTGCATAGATAAAGTACTGAATAGTTAGTTGTGGTTAACAATCGAAAGAATCGAAAAATATCATTTGACATGGTACCACCTCTTATAGAAACACATAAGTGCAAGCGATAGCGCGATGTAGACGCGATGCTAGCGACATCTGTTATGATTTTTTGGAACTAACTTAATTTGACAGTAGTTTCAAGACTGAAGTGATAAGTTTTCTATACAATACGTCTACGAATATTCGTAGCAATACGTAATTTTTAAGTCATTTAAGAGCTATCGGTCAGATTCTTTTTTGGCTCATTTATTTAAGTACTAATTTACTTTAATTTTTGACTTTTTAAACTTTATATAGCTGTTGCCCGCGACTACGTCCGCGTGGACTTTAGTTAATAGCGTACGGTGGTTCCCGTTTCCGTGGGAATGCCGTGATAAAATGTCCAAAATAAAATATTCTAATTTTAAAATTAACTTAATAAATGTCCAAATAGCGCCATCTGTTGTCATATAATAAAACTAAAATAATGCCCTATTGACTGCCGATATTTTTATTTGGTGGGAATTGGGATAGCTCTGCACTGTAATCATGTTTACAATACTTATTACTATTTTTATGTAATTTTATTTTTTATTAAATGTATTATAATATAATATATTAAACGTCTTACATTTGGCATAAATTAAAATTGCATAAAAATTCTCATACTTATCCATATTAAACATTGTCTAATACGGATGTCGGATAGGTATGAGCATGTTTAAATATTACGAATGAATAATAATAATAATAATAATATCTATGGACACTTCACACCACGTCAGTCTGGCTCCGTGCTAAGTGCTTACAGGACAGTTACAACAGCTTACACCTGTGCCAGACAACGGAAATAATATTATAGGTACTTACATTTTAATACTTTTATAATATTATACATAAAATATATTTAAGATTTTTGAAATATTATTATGATACATATTACATATTTAAATTATAATATTTAATACACATCCAAGATCCAGGAACATTGAAAACTTTTTGTTCCGTCGGCGGGACTCGAACCCAGGACACCCGGGCGCCAACTGAGCTACGGAGCCATCGGCAATAAAAACGACATCTGCTGTCAAATATAAGAACTACAATGCGAATTAATTTTCATCGATATTTTCATGGAAATAAGATATTTTCCCTCATCAAAATGTAGCCTATGTCCTTTCTCAGGCTCTAGAATATCTGTGTACAAAATTTCATTGCAATCGGTTCAGTAGTTTTGGCGTGAAAGGGAGACAGACAGACAGACAGACAGACAGAGATACTTTTGCATTTATAATATTAGTATGGATTATAGCGATCTACCTAAACGGGTCCCACTCAGTATATGTTTGAAACATACTATGTTATTCACCATTACATATTCTATGTAAGTTGTAACATATCTAAGAAATACTATCACAAAACTGTAAATACATATAACTCGTTATCTAAACCACAATTTGTTATCTCGGGCTTGGCAAATAATATTATGATATAAACTGATAGACAGGTGCATTATTATTAGTTTGCATACATTTTAGTTATATCCATAATAATAATATTATAAATGCTGAAGTGTGTCTGTCTGTTACTTTTTAGCGTTCAAACCGTTAAACCGATGTAGGTTAAATTTGGTATGGAGGTAAAAAGTATCCTATGTTCTTTCCCAGAACTAAAAGTAAATATCTAAAGACATACTTTGAGTTCCTACTTTCTGTTGTTTTTTAAATATAGCCTGGAGACAGACAGACAGACGGACATACAGACACCATAGTCTCAGTAATAGGGTCCCGTTTTACCCTTTGAGTAGGGAACCATGAAAAATTATTAAATCTCTCGAGTACAGCCTTGACTCTTGATTGTTATTTTATGACTTAAAAGTTATTAGTATTTATTATCGGTTACATGTGGTTATTGTGGCATTGAAAACCCAGTGAGTTGTGACAAATTATGTATTAAGTGTACTTGTCACTCCGTATATTATTATTTATTACTTTATGCACCATCAAGGAAATTGTTTCCTTGGCAGTTGACAGACCAATGTCATTTGGTTGGATCATGTCAATTCAATGTTAATTGTGATCTGTCGGCTGGGTTTGACGTAACACGACCAAACTACGTAGGTCCTCTATCTGCCTAGGAAACAACTTCTCTGATAGAACTTTGTTTGAGAATTTTTTCATTCAAAAATTTGCCGGGTTAGCCATTGATCAACAAATAAATTTTTCAACAAAGTACATAATATCTAAAACTCAGCTGCGGTTGGCTTACAGGGCAATCGCGCTATTTTTAAACGTTTCAATTCAGGTTCACATCTACTTTGGTTGTGGTTCAGTTACGGTTTGGTTCCGCTGCGTCTGAACAAATTTCGGTATCGTGCTAACGTTTCAACCGTAGCTCAACCTTAGATGGAACTCGAACGAAGCGCAACGTTTGACCTTTAGACAGACATTGCAGCGGACCAATCAGCGCCTTTCTAATTTAATTTTGATTGGTTTAAATATGAACAAATTTTTTCCGATGCGTTAATTGGTCAATTGACAAATTGTTTATTTATACATATGGGTGAATATGACACGAGTGAAGTTGTTTTGGTAGTTATAAATGCGAATTATTATTACTTGGAGTTTTTAAAGTACGTAATTAAATTTATATTGTTTTACTATATTTTACAAGCGCCATAAGTGTTGAGTAGTGACTAGTGACTTGTGACAAAAGTTTTATGTGACGTAGAAAACATTTACGCAAAGAAGTAAGTAATGTCAAAATTCAATCAAACTCAAATAGTCCGTAGTGTTATTTTACAGCTTTGAAGTAGGTAAAACTTAAGCTTATATTATAATTAGATTTTAGCTTATGTTATATTTTTCCATAAATTTTCGTCAATTTAACACACCAAAATAAGAAATGTTTCAGAAACGTGCGAGTAGAAGTTGCATTGTATCAACTTTTTGTTTTGACAGGGTTTGCGCTTGGGCTGAAGTTCAGTAACGTCTCAACTGGCTGTCAAAACGTTAGCGCGATACCGAATCGTTCCAAAAGTCGATCAACGTCAGAGTTGCATTTGCGGTTCAGTTGAAAATATTTAGCGCGATTGCCCTGCAGGAAATAATAGCTGGGGTTTTCCAACCACCGATGACGCCATCTAGCAAAATGACCGGACTAATGACGTTCTAAAGTGGCGGTTATGAAACCTCACTCTAGAAATAGTTTTATGAATCAGATTGCTATAATCGAATAGGCGATAGGTGAAAAAAATGACAATAGGTTACATAAATTTCTACACCTATCGTTATTAATCCTTCGATAGGAGGTTCTAGGAATTCCCATTGTAGTTATTCTTTTGTTCTCGCGATCACCGGTGCTCGCGCGGGGCCTGAAGGATTAATAATATAATAAGTAATAAAACTTAGCGATTTGCTGAAATGTTACAACATATTATAATCCATACTAATATTGTACGAAAATCTGACTGTCTGTATGGTATTTCTCCAAGCTTATATTGCTAAACCGATTTTGGTGATTTTTGGTATGGATAGGAGAGTACCTACTACTCAGAGTTTCCGGGTAGGGACAAAGGATAATTTTTGTCGAACAAAAATGTACGGTTCCCGTGCGAAAAATGTACATCGGCTTTTTAATACATGCAAAAGTCTATCTGTCTATCTTAGGCTGCTATTAATGTATTTTTGCACAAGGTACGAAAAAAAAACTTATGACTTATCAACTTTAATAATTGGCAGTTTTACTCAAAACGATAAAAAAAACTTTTTGTTACAACGTGGGAAGCGAAGCTTTGACCCTGATAGTTTGAATCAAAAACCTGTTCTTTAACCACTGTCATTAGGTCATTCAGCATTCTAAAACACTAGACGTCCCGCGCGGCTTCGCCCGCGTAAATTAGGTATTTCACAGAAAAATTTGTCCACAAAAATAGCCTATGATCCTTCATGTGGTCTATTTCTTATCTGTGCCAAATAACAGAAAAATTGCTCCAGTAGTTCCTGAGATAAGCACTTTCAAATAATTTCCCCCGTTTTTTCCACATTTGCCTCAATTTCTTCGCTCTTATTAGTCTTAGCGTAATAAAATATAGCTTATAGCCTTCCTCGATAAATGGGCTATCTAACACTGAAAGAATATTTCAAATCGGACCAGTAGTTCCTGAGATTAGCGCGTTCAAAAAAGCGCTTTCAAATAATTTCCCCCCGTTTTTTCCACATTTTCCTCTATTTCTTCGCTCCTATTAGTCTTAGCGTGATAAAAAAGACGGGTTGCACTCCGGGAGTGCCGGCAGAAGTGAAAACTTGATTATTAACGTTGTGCATTATTTTTTTAACCCATTTTTTATGAAAATCGATTAAAAAAAAAAAAAAATAGTAAAAAAAAAAGATCATTTTAATTAATTAATCGAAACCCTTACAATCGATTAAATTTTTAACCCATTTTTATGAAAACCGATTTTTAAAAATCGATTTTTTTAATTAATCAAAACCCTTAAAATCGATTAAAAAATATCGACAATCGAAAAAAAACGATCGATTGTTCGATTAATCGATTTCGATGTTACAACACTACTCTCCAACCGTCCTACGTTTTTTCCTTGGTTTTTCGATCAGCATGAGAATCTGACGCGAGTTTCACAGTTTTTACCCATCCCACAAAAGTGCTCAACGCCGCTAAAGAAGTTTTCACTTCAAAAATAGCCTATAGCCTTTTTCGATAAATGGGCTATCTAACACTGAAAGAATTTTTCAAATCGGACCAGTAGTTCCTGAGATTAGCGCGTTCAAACAAACAAACAAACTCGTCCGCTTTATAATATAAGTATAGATTAAGCTACATACATATTTTGTGGATGTGCCATTTTGGGATTTTCGCGCCATTTAAAGATTTTCGCGCCACTTTAAAAATTTGGCGCCTTTTTCAGATTTAAGTGCCATTTAAAACTTTCGCGCCATTTTAAGAAACTACCACAAAATATCATCAAACTACCGGTAAACCGATTGTGATAAAGACACTTTTGAGTTCAAAAGGAAAATGTAAAATTTTTTCAAGGAAAAATGTACAGTTCCAGGGCGACAAAACTGCTCTAACATAGTGCAACAACTAGTAAGTACAAGGAAAATCTTAACTACATAATATTAACTTCTGTTTTTTTTTTTAAACAATTTTGCGATGACTTTAACCTTAAACTTTTAATTTATTTTATACCAAAAACTACACAAGCTTTAAAAGTAATTATTATTTTTAACAAAAAATTAAAACTGACTTCCAAGGTAAAAACAATAGTAATATGAACTAAAAAGTATTAAATAGCTCTTACTCTTTAATAGTGCCTTTTTCAGAATTCGTCTAAATCTCAACTATTTCTGTACATACCACAGTCTTCATTATTTTGAAGTCGGTACCAGCTAATTTAATCGTGAGTTCAGTAATGTGAGAATATCTGAAACTTTTGGGACTGATACCGACTTCAAAGTAATGAAGACTGTAGTATGTACAGAAATAGTTGAGATTTAGACGAATTCTGAAAAAGGCACTATTAAAGAGTAAGAGTTATTTAATACTTTTTAGTTCATATTACTATTGTTTTTACCTTGGAAGTCGGTTTTAATTTTTTGTTAAAAATAATAATTTCACTCTTTTTAGTTATCTACAAAATAAGGCTTTATGCGTAAATAACCAATACGAATGTTATCTATTCACATTATGTTACTGTAAGCGAAATTGTGGTAAATGCTTGCAGTTATCTTAGCGATGCTGCAATTTCCAAACTTTTATCTTTAAAGGTTCAGGAGTTCTGTTCAGTGCCTTTGGACCATGAGACACCTTCGTATGAAATTTCTCTTATTCGTAATATGTTTAACTTACTAGAAACAACATTTTAACCACCATGAGTGTTTTGATAAATTTTTTTTTGCTCATAGATCCCATCATCAGCTCACCACTTTCGTAATTGTTATACAAAATTAAGATTATATCCTATACAACAACACGAGAATTTTGAAAATCGGTCCACAAACAGCGAAATCATCATCAAAAACAACTGCTTCAATGCAAAATATCGCGAAAAGTACTAATAATTGGGTCATAGTGTGATGACCCATGGTATAATTATGGTTGTGATGATGATGATCAATCAAATTGATGTGTTGGCTTATGCTTTCAGGTGTTTAAACAACGCCGAAATCCCCGAACCTGTACCTATAAGCATTTAAAAGTTCTGTTCGGTATCTTCGGATCCAGGGTATAACCTGGTGCGAAGTCTTACTTTTTGGTAACACTTACCTCGAATGCTTCAGAAAAAATCGAAATCACTATATGTTTCCATACAAATTTCAAGGAGTCCCCTCGATTACTCATGGATCCCATCATCAGATCACCATTTTTATGAACATGGTACCAAATTCGAATCAAACCCTATACAACACAAAAAGAATTTTGAAAATCGGACTACAAACGGCTGAGTAATTGTTGAACATACATTTAAAAAAAAATACATACAGCCAAACGTATTACCTCCTCCTTTTTGGAAGTCGGTCAAAAACATAGCTTTCGAGTTTCGGCCAAATCCACTAATACACTCACAGAACACAGAGACATTTAAATATTACTTAACTTTAATTAAGACTATGACAATATTGGAGTTCATGTCCAAATCTTCATTAAATTAAGTTAAGTAAAGTTAAAATGTCTCTAGTTTCCACAATAACACATCTACACACCAACACAAATCAAATACACACACTTAATAACCTTTTTTTACAAGTCAGTCAACACTTACCTAATATAATCAGTCTTTTGCCGACTAGACGTGCGTTCCGAACGATAGTCAATCGAATACTAACCATTAGCACATATAAACATAATATACTATGTAGGTAACGTCATACTATGATTCGTCAATGACATAGCGTTTTCCAGTCATAGTTAATAGTCATACAGAATAATTGTAGCTATCACGTCATCTATCATTGTTCAAACGTCCGAGATTAGTTATATGTTAAATATGTGTTAAAATATCTGGGAATGCCGTCAGAATTTAAAACGAAAGAGCAGCGCAGGCATACATTTTGGGCAAGCCATCGAAAAAGCGGGGTATATAATTTATCCTTTCCTACGCTGCGCCGCACCGGCGGTCTACTTTGTTCACATAAATTAACCTATCGAGCCCCATAAGGACCCCGGTGACCGCGACAACAATAAAATAACAATAGATTTCCAAGAATCCGTGATCGAAGGATTAATACAATACTAGATGTTGCTCGCTACTTGGTCTGTGCGTAATTTTCGTACATTTTTAACCGACTTCCAAAAAAAGGAGGAGGTTATATGTTCGGCTGTGGATATTTTTAATCGACTTCCAAAAAGGAGGAGGTTTCTCAATTCGACCGTATATATGTTCTTTTTTTTATGTTTGTTCGCGGATAACTCCGCCGTTTGTGGACCGATTTTCAAAATTCTTTTTTTGTTGTATAGGATATAGTCTGAATTTGGTACCATGTTCCCAAACATAGTGACCTGATGATGGGATCCATGAGGAATCGAGGGAACTCCTCAAAATTTATATGGAAACATATGGTGATTTTAGATTTATGAGAAGTATCCTAAGCATATACTACCAAAACGCAAGATTTTGCACCAAGGTATTCTATGGTTCCGAAGATACTAAGAGAACTCCGGATTCCTTATAGATACAAGTTTGGGGGTTAGGCGCTGTTTTAAGAACAGAAAGCATATGCTACATCATCATCATTACCACGTCCGCGTCAGGGTCACCAATCGCCGCGCCGCTACCTCACCGCACCCGTGTGGCTTCTCCCTTAAATTACCTAGCATGCATGTAACTAAAAAGAGTGAAATTATTATTTTTAACAAAAAATTTAAACCGACTTCCAAGGTAAAAACAATAACAATATCCGTATAATATGAACTAAAAAGTATTAAATAATTTTTCCTGTCTAATAGTGCCTTTTTCCGAATTCGGCTAAACCTCAACAGCTATTTCTGTACTCAATCTTCATCATTTTGAAGTTGGTGCCAGTTCCAAAAGTTTCAAATATTTGGCAGAGGAAGATTCAGCTATCTGGTACCGACTTCAAAATGAGGAAGATTGAGTACAGAAATAGCTGTTGAGGTTTAGCCGAATTCGGAAAAAGGCACTACATATTAGACAGGAAAAATTATTTAATACTTTTTAGTTTATATTATACGGATATTGTTATTGTTTTTACCTTGGAAGTCGGTTTAAATTTTTTGTTAAAAATAATAATTTCTTTTTTTTTATTTGTGTATGTTCAACGATTACTTCGCCGTTTGTGAACCGATTTTCAATTTTTTTCTTTTGTTGTATAGGGTTGAACTTCAATTTGGTACCATGTTCACAAAAGTGGTGACCTGATGATGGGATCCCATGAGTAATCGAGGGAACTCCTCAAAATTTATATGGAAACATATAGTGATTTTGGTTTTTTGTGAAGGATCCTAGGCATATGCTACCAAAAAGTAAGATTTTACACCAAAGATTTTACATCCATATGAGTAATCGAGGGAACTCCTCAAAATTTATATGGAAACATATAGTGATTTTGGTTTTTTGTGAAGGATCCTAGGCATATGCTACCAAAAAGTAAGATTTTACACCAAGGCATGCTATGGTTCCGAAGATACTAAGAGAACTCCGGATTCCTTATAAATACAAGTTCGAGACTTTCGGCGATGTTTTAAGAACTGAAAGCATATGCTACTATGCAAATTACATTCATCATCATCATCATCATCATAATAATAGTTATCACTACCATCACACGATGCATCGTTATGAGTTATGACCCTATTATTGGTACTTTTCATAGTCTTTTCGATCGAGACTCGAGTTTGTCGAGTGATTTTGAAAATTGTACTAATGTTGTTACAAAGTAAATGATTTAAACTTGGTGTTGTGGTTACCAAGTTGGTAATTTGATCTGGGAAACTCCTTGATTGGGACAAAATATATAGTTATATTATTGTAGCTTAAAGTAGTTAAAGCATAATATTTTAGTTGAGCTGATGAGTTTACATGCGGAAGTTTTATAATACAACGAAAGTCACTGAACCAGAACTCTAGAGCCTTCAGAGATAGGCTTGAACATTTCAGCATTGCTTGATGAACTCTAAACATATACAGGGGTAGGTATATGCTCGGAGTTCTTTAAGAAATTCTAAAGTGGTAGTGAACTCAGATAATAAGTTTTCATATGAAAGTTTAGGGGTTTCATCGTTGTTTTAAGAACTGAAAGTATGCTACTATGCAAATCATGATAATTCAGTAATAATATTATAGTAAATAAGTAATAAATAACGACGTGTTATAGTGGCCATTTCATGACAGTTGAGTGCGTATTAGATTAACAGGTCTGTATATTTATAGTAGGGTATGGCTCATGGCTTTTGAGACATAGCATAAAACTTTTTTGAAAACTGCCTGAGTATAGTAGTTGTGATAGTTTCATACCTAAATCCTATATAATATCTACAACTGACAGCTTATATTGTGTTTACCGGTAAATAACTAAAAAGAGTGAAATTATTATTTTTAACAAAAAATTAAAACCGACTTCCAAGGTAAAAACAATAAGTAATAATATGAACTAAAGTTTTAAATAATTCTTACTCTTTAATAGTGCCTCTTTCAGAATACGTCTAAATATCAACTACTTCTGTGCATACTATAGCTTCATTACTTTGAAGTCGGTACCAGTCCCAAAAGTTTCATATATTCTGACATTGACTGATTAACTCACGATTAAATTAGCTGGTACCGACTTCAAAATAATGAAGCTATCGTATGTACAGAAGTAGTTGAGATTTAGACGAATTCTGAAAGAGGCACTATTAAAGAGTAAAAATTATTTTATACTTTTTAGTTCATATTATTACTTATTGTTTTTACCTTGGAAGTCGGTTTTAATTTTTTGTTAAAAATAATACCGCATTCAAGTCTGTCCTATATCCTTTCCTAGGACTCAAAACATCTACCTGCTACATGTATTTATTTTAAATCCGTTAAGATGTTTACAAGTGTAACAGACATACAATTTCAGATCTATACTTATTATAAAACAAAGTCGCTTTTTTTCCCTCATGTCCCTTTGTTCCCTTTAATCTTTAAAACTACGCAACGGATTTTGATGATTCTTTCAGTGTTAGATAGCCCATTTATCGAGGAAGGTTATAGGCTATATTTTATCACGCTAAGACTATTAGGAGCGAAGAAATAGAGGAATATGTGGAAAAAACGGGGAAAATTATTTGAAAGGGCTAACTTGAACCCGCTAATCTCAGGAACTACTGGTCGGATTTGAAAAATTCTTTCAGTGTCAGATAGCCCATTTATTGAGGAAGGGTATAGGCTATATTTTATCACGCTAATACTGATAGGAGAATGTGGAAAAAACGGGGGAAATTATGTGAAAGGGCTTATCTCGCGAACTACTGGAGCAATTTTTATGTTATTTGGCACAGATAAGAAGTAGACCACGTTAAGGATCATAGGCTATCGATTTTAATCATTTTTTCAGTGGCTATATATTTTATACCCTTGCGACGCCGGGGCGGGTCGCTAGTCTAATACATAAAAATAAGTCGGGTTTTCCTTCCTGACGCTATAACTCCAGAACGCACGAACCGATTTCCACGATTTTGCATTCGTAGGAAAGGTATCGGGCTCTGTGAGGTCTATAGAAAAAAAATCAGAAAAAAAACTGGTTGCACTCCGGGAGTGCCGGCAGAAGTGAATACTTGATTATAAACGTGCATTTTTTAACCCATTTTTTATGAAAATCGATTTTTAAAAAATCATCAATCAAGTTGTTTCGATCAAGGTTTCGATCAAGTTTCGATCAAGTTTTGAACAAGTTTCGATCAAGGTTTCGATCAAGGTTTCGATCAAGTTTCGATCAAGGTTTCGGTCAAGGTTTCGATCAAATTTCGATCAAGTTTCGATCAAGTTTCGATCAAGGTTTCGATCAAATTTCGATCAAGTTTCGATCAAGTTTCGATCAAGGTTTCCATCAAGGTTTCGATCAAGTTTCGATCAAGTTTCGATCAGGTTTCGATTCGGCTATATTATATTTTATACCCGTGCGACGCCCGGGCGGGTCGCTAGTTAATAATAAATTAATAATGTTCGTATGGATAGATATTAGATATGGGTATTTGTAGTATGCAACTTCGTCCAAATTAGTTCTGGAATGCATTGAGACGTTAAACATACTGGGAAGGAACAACAACATCTGCCTAATATGGGTCCCGGGCCACAGTAACGTCCCCGGCAATGAAACTGCTGACGAACTGGCTAGCCTTGGGGCCGAGTCTTATTTATGGCCCAGAACCAGTCTGTGGTATAACTGCCAGTACCACAAACTACAAAGCAAGTGCTCAAGGAATGGGGTCAGAGACTATGCAGGAAGCAATGGGCTGAGACCCCTGGCCTTGAACACTCCAAGGCACTAATTCCTGGCTTCAACAAGAAACTATTAGAATTAGTGCTCACCTTGGGTAGGAACTAATTAAGAATCCTTACCAGAAGCCTAACTGGGCACTGCAAGCTCAACAAACACCTAAACAGAATGGGTATTTGTAGCATAGAATGGGTATTTGTAGCATAACTACTTGCAGATTCTGTGAGGAGGATGAAACACCTATTCACCTTCTCCTCAACTGTCCTGCTCTACTACAGAGCAGGAACAGGCACCTTGGTCGCCACGAATACTCATCCACAGAGGAAGATCGTGGCACCAACCCCACCCATATTGTTCAATTTATGAGCAGTATTGGGTTGGGGATCAACTCTAGTGCGAAGTAGTCACAATAGATCCTCATGGGTCGCAGTGACGTCAGGGCTACAGCGACCTGCCTTCTTTAATAAAATAAAAAAAGTATGCTACTTCTTTTCCGAAAATGCCACATTAATCTTTTGTTATCCTGTGTGTTCCTTTCCCATGGTTCAATCTATACTTTTGGCAAATTTTATCAAAATCAATCCAACTAGTTTGGCAGCCCATTTAATATTTACATACATACATTTCATTCCTTTACAACATTCGTACATACAATATTATTATGTAGATTGCTTTTGTCTTTGCCATAACAAAGAGGTTTTATATTTGTTTAATGTAGTGAGTAAATAATGATTTCACAATAATATGTAATGTTTAATAGTTTATGGAATATCATGATGGTTTTCCTGGAAATTTTCCTTTTCATGGAAATTCCAAATGACTGCAGTCACATTTAATTAAAATTAATTTAAAATAATAATAAAGTTTACTATTATTTGTTAAATAAACTTGTTAGTGCTGTTGTGGTATTTTTGCTGTACACTCACCGCCATACTCAGACACATTTAATTATGATTAACTTTCAATATAATTGGAAATTAACTTCAATTTAGTTGGGGTGATAAAATAAAATATAGCCTTCCTTGATAAATGAGCCATCTAACACTGAAGGAATTTTTCTAATCGGACCAGTAGTTACTGGGATTAGCACTTTGAAATACATATTTGGGGGGGGGGGGGGGGGGGGGGTTCTGTATTTGTCCCGCTGACAAAAAAAATTAATGGTCACGTTACCCATACATTATCCGTCAACTCTTCATTAAATTAAAATGTCTCTGAGTGCAGCAATCAGCTACATAACAAAATCTTTGAAGTAAAAGTTAAAAGACACTTCTTTGAGGCATTGTCTCTTTTAAGATGGATAACATGCAAGAAACCAAATTTACCAATCCCTATTAGAAATATCTCAGCATAAAATCATATTTGATGTGATGCTAGTTATCAAATCGCTAAAGGACAATCTAGTCAGGATCCAGGACAGTAAAGAACTTAGTATTTCATCTCGTAAGAACTTGGTATTTCAATTAACCCATCAGTCGTGGCAAAACGAGACACAATAGCTTTTTCATTGTTATCGCGGCCGGATGTGGCCGCTTGGGGCTTCATGAATTAATCCAATATTATAAATATGTAAAATTAAGGGATGTCGTACTACCCACTACCCAGTCAGGATATCTATGGAGTATGGACTTCATTTGATGACGTCATCGTGGCCGTATTATCGGTCGAGTCTGCAGATATTTTGACAGGGTTAATTAGAAACAATAAAATATTATGGCTATCTAAAATTAAGCATTGAAATCATTATAGAGGGCGATATATACATAACATTTATAACTCTAGTAGAAGTAAATTAGAATTTTTTTGAACATAAGAGCGATGGTTCACCATTAACTTAGCATTTCAACATTCTATGGCAGGTTTTTCAATATAACCTCATTCGTATACAGAATAAATTACCGATTGCGTCATTGCGAGGCAAATGGAACTTAAGTTATAAGTACCGTACAATGTACAATAGTTAAGAACTAATAAAAAAATCAATGCAATTCTAAAAAACAAGGTCAAATAGGTATTAGCTTCAGCCTTCATCTATGCCTCAATGGGTTGAATGTGAAAAACATAGTAAATGTATATTTTAATGATAAATTGGACTTACCTGAATGTATTTACAAGTACCACCGACTAACTCCGGAAGAAAACGCGGCGAAATACAATTACTTCACAATTCACACAGAAAATGTGTTGCTGCGATTGTGGATTGAAGCAGGAAAATGACAGTTGTCATTTTGTCAGTGTTGTCAAAAGCAATCACAGACAAAAAATTTGGAAAAGACTATAGAACTGTCGATTGTCAACTTGACAGCGAATGTTAGGTATAATTTTCAGAAAGAAGAAATTGCAAAGTACCAAAAGTACATTGTTTTGTATTCAGAATATGATCAAAGCGCACGGAAGTGCGCAGGCCTAGTTCCAGCAGGCCGCGCGCATGCCGTGCACTATTTATAAACACGAACTGTTTCGACGCTTTTTGACCCCCCTGTAGCTCAGTGTCTATTGCGAGAGCAAAGATAAAATTAAACCTACGTAATTATATACTAGTACTTAAGCAGTATACCCAATTTCATAGATATAGGTTCGGTAGATCCTGAAATATGTCCCTGTAAAAATAGCTAATTTTGGCACTCACTCACTCACTCACTCACTCATTCACTCACTCACTGACCGGTAATCAAAACCTCTAGGCCACTTCCAATTGTCCTAGCTTTATGAAATTTGGCACACAGGTCGTATGTTTTAAGTAGAATAACGAAAAATTAAGAAATTGCAGGAAATGGTCAAGCGTGAGTCGGTTCATCTACGAACTTCAGAGGCCACTTCCAATTGTCCTAGCGTTATGAAATTTGGCACACAGGTCGTGATACATGTAGATTAACAAAAAATTAAGAAATTTTAGAAATCGGTCAAGCGTGAGTCGGCCCATCTACGAAGTTTAGATTAGAGGCTACTTCCAAATGTCCTAGCGTTATGAAATTCGGCACACAGGTCGTGTGTTATAATGATGTAGATTGTAGATTAACGAAAAATTAAGAAATTTAAGAAATCGGTCAAGCGTGAGTCGGCTCATCTACGAACTTTAGATCAAATTTCTTATGTACCAGTGATACAATGAGGCATCTACTGAAAGTATTGTTGATATCGGGCGTGCCGCGTGGCACAAAAAGAAAAAATAAGTATGATTTCTTGAAAAAAGTATTGAAATCCCACCAAAAACATACCTGTTAAAATAGGGCCTAGTTCCTAAAGGCTAATTGTTGGTCTAAAAAAAGAGTTGAAATCCAATCCTATGCCAAGTTCAGATGCACTTCATCGATTATAATCATCTTCATCAACAGTCTGATCCATAATACTTCTAATTTGAACTTGGCAGGTTTTTGTGCTATACGTTACACTTGATTAATTATATAATTAGATAACTAATAAATAATTTAATTAACCTGCCAAGTTCAAATTAGAAGTATTATGGATCAGGCTGTTGATGAAGATGATTATGATCGATGAAGTGCATCTGAACTTGGCATAGGATTGGATTTCAACTCTTTTTTTAGACCAACAATTAGCCTTTAGGAACTAGGCCCTATTTTAACAGGTATGTTTTTGGTGGGATATGATTCATTAAATCCATTTTGTTATACCTATGCACTTTGTGGTAGGTATTTAATAATACAAAGAAATAAGATAAAAATAAACGATACAGTTCGACAAGGTTTTAAAATGAATGATGTCATTGGGCGTTGCTGGTAAAGGAGAACTGTCAAAAATGACGTTTTTGTATGACAGAAGCGTTAGTTCCTTTTCTCGCCACGTTCATATACAGCCTTGTCGAATCAAAGCGCACGGCGTGCCGCGTGCCAAGTTCCAGCAGGCCGCGCGCATGCCGTGCACTATTTACACGAACGGTTTCGACGCACTTTTGACCCCCCTGTAGCTCAGTGACTATTGCAAGTGCAAAAATAAAATTATACCTACGTAATTATATACTAGTACTTACGCAGTATACCTAATTTCATAGATATAGCTTCAGTAGATCTGAAATAGGCCCCTTCAAAAATAGTTAATTTTGGCACTGACTCACTGACCGGTAATCAAAACCTCTAGGCCACTTTCAATTGCCCTAGCGTTATGAAATTTGGCACACCGGTTGTGTGTTATATTATGTAGATTATCGAAAAATTTAGAAATTTAAGAAATCGGTCAAGCGTGAGTCGGCTCATCTACGAATTTTAGGTAAAAATTCTCATGTACCCGTGAATACATGTGGGAGAAGGAGAGGGGGGGTATAAAATATTGTCATGTAAAATGCACACATGGGCGCCGGCAGGGGGGTGCCAGGGGGTGCACTTGCACCCCTTGGGAATCTCGGGATCAACAGGAATGATTGAAATAAAAAGCATTTTGTAACCCAAAATACTATGCCGTACAAAGATAGTTCGTAATGTTTTGACAGCACTAAATGTATTCTTTTGAAGTAAATAGACAGTCACTTTTGTTCGTAAAAAGTAAAAAGAAAAGAAAAGAAAGAAAACTAAAATCTGCACCCCTTGGGAATTATTTCTGCCGGCGCCCATAAATGCACACTATATAGCTTATTAAGTAAATACTGTTTACTTAAAAATTTGGCTTCTATTCATATTTTAACAAATACCACTAGCGCCATCTATCGAAAATATTGTTAATAAATTATTTTCGATAGATGGCGCTAGCAAAGTTACTCTGAAACGCAGAATGACTGCTTAGATTACAATAAAATATGCGGGCGTGGCACAAAAAAAATAGACCGTACGATTTCTCGAAAAAAAGTATTGAAATCCCACCAAAAACATACCTGTTAAAAAATAGGGCCAAGTTCCTATTGGCTAATTATTCGCCTTAAAAACGAGTTGAAATCCAATCCAATGCCAAGTTTAGATGCACTTCAAAATAGATCATAATCATCATCATCAACAGCTTGATCCTTAATACTTCTAAATTTGAACTTGGCAGGTTTTCATGCCAGACGTAGCACTTGATTAATTGTATAATTAAATTTAAGTATTTGGTATTTATGTGATTAAATCAACCTGCCAAGTTCAAATTAGAAGTATTAAGGATCAGGCTGTTGATGATGATGATTATGATCGATTTTGAATCTAAACTTGGCATTGGATTTCAACTCTTTTTTAAGGCGAATAATTAGCCAATAGGAACTTGGCCCTATTTTTAACAGGTATGTTTTTGGTGGGATTACTGTATTCCTGGTAAAGCATTTACCCTTCATAAGATCTATGCAAAATGGTTTTAAGCGTATTGCTTTTGTTTTTCTAAAGGCGCTGTAAAAAATATTATTTTTGGCTTTGATCTTTGCGGCTTTCCCCGCTTTCGTATGCTTGTCGCTTGAATGCTTAATTCTTGGCTTAATTATTAATAGGTAATTAATTATTATAAAGTTAAGTACCGTACATTAATATGATACATAGTTAGTACATAAATAAGATAGTCAAACGAGCATTTGATTTTTAATCATGGAAAGCGACTAGTCAACAGCTAGATTGTTATTTATGGCGCATTTTCACTGGTCGATAGGGCCCGCATGCGGGGTGCGGGAGATTTCTGAAACGCATGCCACGACCAATGACAAAGCGCCATTAGTTGTCATAGACTCCCCGCATGCTGTATACCTAACGTGACCATTATTTTTTTTTGTCAGAGCGGGACAAATACAGAATCCCCCCCAAACCCCTCCCTCCCCTTGAAATACATGAATAATTATTATCAAAGTGCATATACATTATTATTTACTTGACTATCTACACATATTATAAAACAAAGTCGCTTTTTTTCCCTCATGTCCCTTTGTTTCCTTTAATCTTTAAAACTACGCAACGGATTTTGATGAAGAAATAGAGGAAAATGTGGATAAAACGGGGAAAAATATTTGAAAGAGCTAACTTGAACGCGCTAATCTCAGGAACTACTGGTCCGATTTGAAAAATTCTTTCAGTCTTAGATAGCCCATTTATTGAGGAAGGCTATAGGCTATATTTTATCACGCTAGACTAATAGGAGAATGTGGAAAAAAAAACGGGGGGAATTATTTGAAAGGGCTTATCTCGCGAACTACTGGAGCAATTTTTATGTTATTTGGCACAGATAAGAAGTAGACCACGTGGAGGATCATAGGCTATCGATTTTAATCGTTTTTTCAGTGGCTAGGTATATATTTTATACCCGTGCGACGCCGGGGCGGGTTGCTAGTAATATTGTAAAGCGGAAGAGTTTGATTGTTTGTATGAACACGTTAATCTCAGGAACTGCTGGTCTGATTTGAAAAATTATGTCAGTTCTAGATTTATCCAGGAAGGCTTTAGGCTATATTTTATCAAGCCAAGACTAATAGGAGCGAAAAAACAGAGAAAAATGAGGAAAAAGCGGAAAAATTTATTTGAAAGGGCTTTTCTCACGAATGGGGATTGTCCATTTTTTTTTAATTTTGCTCATTACAAAAACATTTCGAGGAATAAGGTAAGTGATCGTTTTTCGTATATAAACGAAAAAAATACCCATTAGTTACTTATATTTTTGAACAAATATGTTTAACCTTACTTTGACCTTCAATGGCGTTAAATTATCAATAAATTCGACCAACATTACGTTTCGAACTTTTGGTAAGCTTCTCGTATCAGCTTTCACATAATGAGAACTTGCATTTGACGAACCAGCCATTATAAATAAGATTGAAAGGAAATTTAGTACATACTGCAGAGGTCAATTGGCCGCCGATGATGACGTCAGAGCGAAACTTTAAAAATTTATTGAGAAAAAACTAGCCAATGAAATTCAAAATTATTTAATTTATATTCTTAAAATACCACCATTACTGGAGCAATTTCTATGTTATTTGGCACAATATAGCAGAATATTCACGTTTGTTGTAAAACGCAAACGCAAAAATACTTTTAAATTATTGTCGTTTTGTCCGTTTGCAAAAGCGGGACAATTTCGGCCTCGCGGGGGACAGCGGGACAGACTGCCTGAAAGCGGGACTGTCCCGCCCAAAGCGGGACGTATGGTCACCTTATGTATACCGTACGAGTTAACGACTAATTAAAATGCGCCCTTATGGGCGCGGGCGGTTTAGAGTCAAACATTAGCTATAGGGTGATAAGGCCGTGCAGACTGCAGTTAAAGTCGGTTGGATATACTTTTTTAATATTCATAATTTTCTTGTACGCGACGAGTGACGACCTTCACCTAAGCATATTAGTCCTATTTACTCAGATTGATATAATTTCAGCAGTTAATATATGTAATTGAGCATAGTTGTTTCTATGTATAAAATATAGGCATTGTGTTACCATACACTTGGATATAATTTACCACAGTTATTTATATACTTAATATTACTTTTTCCTATCTGCTTTGAAATCTTTGCTTGCAACCGAATAAACTCAAAATCTAGATTCTAGAAGATCGAAAGACGATAGTTAAATTCACATTTATTAGCAGAAGATTGCACAAGCTTAAAGATATATTGAGTTTTGTATGTAAGTACTTACTTAATATTACTTTTTCCTATCTGCTTTGAAATCTTTGCTTGCAACCGAATGAAACTCAAAATCCAGAAGATCGAAAGACGATAGTTAAATTCACATTTACTAGCAGAAGATGGCACAAGTTTGAAGATAATAATATATTGAGTTTTGTATGCCATCAACAACTGATATCGTTTGATAAAATTTGATGCTGAGAGTTGGAGACGCTAGTCTTTATCTTTACCTGTATTAGGATAAAATTGATATAGGCTGGCAACTCTAATAGCTACTTCTAGCTAACAGCTAACTGCACTGCGCATGCATACGTAATGTCAGTCTCTAGCGAGCAGTGTTTGTTTTATTAACTAGATAAACACACTATTTATTAACTAGATAAATATAGCACAAATAATATAAACTAGAACGGAAAGACTAAAATTTCATTCTATACAGTGCCTTTTTTTCGGAGTGGTTAAAAAAATTAAAAATGACCATAGACGTATCCACGATTGGGTCTGAAAAAATTAAGAATTTGCACACCGGAGAGGTATGTTCCTTTTTCAAAATAATCCAAAGTTATCTTTTATCTGATTAAATGCCTAGGAAGTATTTTTGGTGATAAGGTTGCAAGTACCTATAGAATAGATTATTCCTACTAGTAAAGTAATTTAATATTGTCCCAGGTCTTGCGTTCTCTTTCTCTATTTCGTCCTTTTAAATCAAACGAGGATTTTTTGTCCAAGGTACCGTACGTGAAAAAAAAATTCATTACATATCTAGCAATTTTTAAAACACTTTACCTTATCAAAAGTAGTATCAAATTGCCACTATAATGTTTTCTTCCTAATTAATATGGTAATTAAATATCTAGATAATATTGTAGTTGATATCTCGAAGAGACACAATGTTTTTTTTTCAGACGGTAGAAATAGGCAGCCTTTGGAAGAACCAAAATGTCGTCATTATTTTCTTTCGCCGATGGGGTTGCGTGTTTTGTAGGCTTTGGGCTAAAGAGGTAAGTAATAATCACAACTAGATGCATGGGCGTAGCCAGGATTCTATACAGGGGGGGGGGGGGGGGGGGGGGGGGTAGATTAAGAAAATCCTAAACCCTAAACCCAGGTCCCGTACCACGAAACGGTTTTTAAACTCGGTTTTGAGAACAATCGTACGAGAATGCCGCGTCCTACTCTCCAAACGTGAAATGACGTTATTAGAGTAGGACGTGGCATTCTGGTCCGATTGTTTATAGTATGGATGCGTTCAAACGGGGACCGTACATTTTTTCGCAACTTAAACAGTAACTATCCTACGTCACTTCCCGGCATACTATCCTGATACGAATCTTCATCCAAATTGGTTCAGCATTAACAACTAACATACATACTCTGAATATTATTATAATATTAGTAATTTTAGTATGTATAGAAGGTGTAACAAAACTAAGTGCTAATACTTTAGGGTGTGTACTAGGGCGGTCCGATAAGTACTTAGCCTCACCGCCCAGTGGCGCCATTATTGCAAGATAAATTTATTATCGTGTAGTATGTTCTCGTAGACGGCTACTGTTAAAATTTCAGCCAAATCGGACTCTTAATTTGATTTTGACCGCAGGTGGAATCCGGCGTGTCCGCAGATTTTAGAAAAATAGAAAAAGAGCAATATCGGTCGGTGATTCGATTCTTGTTTTTAGAAGGGAAATCACGCAGCGAAATCAAAGAGCGCTTGGATTCTGTTTACGGTGACTCTTCTCCTTCGATGGCGACCGTCAAAAATTGGTTTAGCGAGTTTCGGCGTGGTCGCACGTCGGTTTTTGATGAGCCACGCCCAGGTGCCCCGAAAACGGGCACTACGGACGATAACGTGACAAAAATCCATGATCTCGTGTTGGCAGACCGCCGATTGAAGATACGCGAGGTAGCTGAGACAGTAGGCATCACTAAAGACCGCGTGGGTCATATCCTGCATTAAATTTTGGGCATGAGAAAGCTGTCGGCGCGATGGGTGCCGCGTTTGCTCACTCCTGACAACAAGCGCAACCGTAAGACCATTTCAGATCAGTGTTTGACGCTGTTTAAGTGCAATCCGAAGGAGTTTCTGCGTCGTTTCGTGACCGTCGACGAAACATGAATCCACTGGTATACGCCAGAGACCAAGGAACAGTCGAAACAGTGGACTTCACCCGGCGAACGTGCTCCGAAGAAAGCGAAGACTGTCCTATCAGCCGGAAAGGTGATGGCCACCGTTTTCTGGGATTCACACGGTGTGATATCTACATCGACTACCTGGTGAAGGGTAAAACGATCACAGGGTTGTACTATGCCGAATTATTGGGCCGGTTCAACGCCAAATTGCAGAAAAACGGCCCCATTTGGCAAAGAAAAAAGTGCTCTTCCACCATGACAACGCACCGCCTCACACCTCCGCCCTCGCCACGGCCAAATTAGTCGAATTGGGCTACGAACTGCTGCTCCATCCACCGTATTCTCCGGATTTGGCCCCGTGCGACTTCTTTTTATTTCCAAACTTGAAAAAGTCACTCGCCGGGCAGATATTTGAGTCGAATGAGCAGGTCATTGCCGCCACGGAGGCCTATTTTGCAGACCTCGAGAAAACATATTTTTCAGATGGGATAAAGAAGTTGGAGCATCGCTGGGTTAAGTGTATCGAGCTAAAAGGAGACTACGTCGAGAAATAAATCGCCACTTTTCCAAAATTTTCGTTTTTCTTTTGCAGGCTAAATACTTATCGGTCCACCCTCGTATGTGTTCCTTGTAGAGAGTTCACTGTGAAAGTAGTAGCGCCGCTGAAAGACCAATTTTTTTTTCACATTTGTATAAAACTCGTGACGCCGCACTGGGGCGCTTGCCCATACAAAAGTGAGTAAAAATTGGCCTTTCAGCGCTGCTACTTTCACAGTGAACTCTATGTCAGGAACACATAATATTATACAGCCCTTAAAGTATTATCACTTAGTTTTGTTACACCTGTATAAAATAATACTTTTTTTCTCAGTTAGGCGAGATTTCGCATGTTCTCAAAGAACACAACATCAAACTGATTGGAATCGGAGTAGAAGAAGAAAATTCTGAGGATTTCATCCAAGGGAAATTCTTTGATGGAGGTATGGACTATGTTGGTACTATGTAGGTGCGGTTTCTGAGGGCTTAAACCGACTTCCAAAAAGGAGGTTTTCTTACGTGAATATGCTACATTACTTTTTTAACCGACTTTCAAAAAAGGAAGAGGTATTATATTCGGCTGTGTTAAATGTGTATAATATCAAGCTATTGCATAGCTTTTATCGCGGGCTTTGAGCGCCGCGACCGAATTAAGACATTCCGTAACGAAAAAAACCTAACACGTCATCTAAAGTAGTTTCAGTTCGGCAGACTTCGCGGCTTCGGCACGGTGTTTGTGTGCGACGAGACGTATGAAAATCTATACTAATATTATAATTCTGCAGAGTTTGTTCGTTTGTTTGTTTGTTTGAACGCGCTAATCTCAGGAACTACTGGTGCGATTTGAAAAATTATTTTACTGTTGGATAGCCTATTTATCGAGGAAGGCTATAGGCTATATTTTATCACGCTAAGATTAATAGGAGCGAAGAAATAAAGGAAAATGTGGAAAAAACGGGGGGGAATTATTTGAAAGGGCTTGTGCTTAAGTTGATAAAAAATGCTACGCAATAGTTTTACCGCGGCAGTCCCCGAGTGCCACACACATTTTTTGTATATTTAAGGATAATGCAGGGCTGTGGACTGGGTCTTTAAAACTGAAAAAAAATCGGTTGTCTGTAAAGTCGGTTTACTGACGATAGTTGAACGTGACAACGTCATAGCCTTAACCCCTCAGTTCCGGGAAAAATCTATGCAAAAAAGTTGGCAGGTCAATGTGCAAAAAAAATAGCGCCCGGCCTACCCTCTTTGGAAAATTAATGTAATATGAAATATCCTTACATATAATCCATATTTTATGTTTGTGTGAACTACATTATAATATATGTTAAATTTTCTATCTATCAAGCCATCATAATAATGTATTTAGTCCGATGTGATATTAGTTTCTCAATTATAAACTTTCGAAACTATAATTAGTGACTTGTTCAGAAGAAATAAACGAATACTTTATTCTTCATATATTAAGTCATACCTTGACACGTAGGAAATAGAGCACAATTTTGAATAGCCGAAATAATACTAATAGCTCACAGATTGTTTATTTATTTTTCATTCAGAGTGTGGTCAATGTATCAAAGGTATGTATATATGTATGTAAGGTGTACTAACCAAACTTCTTCATACAAAAGTATTCTCTAAGTCATCGAAATACATAATATAATCGAAACAAAGAGCGCGGCCCAGGTGGGCCTTACGGTTGTTGAGAGACTTGAGAGTGTAAATGGAACGCCTCAGAGCTGTCAGCGAGGTAACGCCGCATGAACTGTCATGTTTTTCGGGCGCGCACCCCATATCGAATTATAAGACGTTATCACGTCAAAAATACATGACTTATTTATAAAAATCTGTCCAATAATTTTTGCGTGATGCGGATAGAAACATACAAGCAGACAAACATTTTTAAAGTCCAAATAAAGCGATTGAGACAGTGTTATATCATTAAATCTTCTTGAGTCAGTGGTTCCCTGTGACGAACGACGACGACGACGACGAACTGTGACGAAGGGTGAATATTTTCGGATGGGAAACCGGAGTATAAAATCTACTAATACCTAAATGTTCAGCACGTTTATAATTAATGGTCATATTTTGAGTGAGGCCTAATTGTATAACATGTTTTTTGTTTACAAAACTTATTTTTAAGTACGAAATTTCCTTTGACAGCTAATAATCTGTGAGACAAAAGTCTATTTAATGCCATTTGTAACGAACGAATGACTATAATATGATTACGTCAGTATAACACATAATACAAATTAATTGAATTCACCACACTTTAACACCAAAACGAATAACATTCGACAAAACAAAACAAACAACAAGTTGTTTATATGATTTTGGATTTTAAAATTCGCACTATCCGCCATAATATTATGTTCAACCAAACCAGGAAAAAATAAAAATGTATTACGCGCCTGCAAAAGTTTTATGCCGCTACATTCATTCTTAATTCGGAATCATAACAATTTTACTGATCTTTCTCATTGCCTTTCTCTATAACAAGCCGGTCGGCATCAAGTTATTTCCAAGCAAAGAAGGGGCATTTTTGTATGGAAGCCGTACCCAAACTGTAGCACATCCACCCATATATCAAATAAAATGGCTTGAAAAGCTGAATATTTTATTGTACGACGTAAAATCTCTAAACCATGAGAGAAAAAATTTAACGAGGGTAGAAGGTGAAAAAAGTCACAAAACAACACCCTGTATTTGCTGAAAAGCACGCGCTACGGCGCACACTTTGGGAACCCCTGCATTAAGTGATGAGTCGTGCAAATGTGGAATAGAAATGTGCGTAACGATCACAGTACCAACAGTACAAAGATCTATAGATCCTTAGATCAAGTTAATCAAGTCTTACATAACTATTGCGTAGTTGGTTTGATTACAAGTATGTTCTAGTGTTATT
Source organism: Polyommatus iphigenia (assembly GCA_963422495.1). NCBI lineage: Eukaryota > Metazoa > Arthropoda > Insecta > Lepidoptera > Lycaenidae > Polyommatus > Polyommatus iphigenia. Next base: position 3,601,946 of record OY730179.1, on the reverse strand, counting down.
AAAACGTGTAAGTACTAGTCATAATATTATTACGGTACCTAACTATACTATGAAGTATTAAAGTTAAAAGTAACTACTATCTATAGGTAGGTTTTGAAGTAAAAACATCTTTAGCAGTATTTTCTTTTGGGGTGGGTAAAGAATGTTAAACTAGCGTTCAAATAACATGTGAACTGATCGAAAATTCGTAAGAGAGAGAGAGATAGAGAGAAAGTAAATTTGCAGTCTTCCACAGTGCGTTTTTCGCGTAACTTTCTGCCGCGCACTGTAAAACTCTGGAACGAACTGTCACCAGCAGTATTTCCGGACCTATACGACCTGCAAACCTTCAAGAAGAGAGCGTATTCCCTCTTAAAAGGCCGGCAACGCACCTGCAGCTCATCTGATGTTGCGAGTGTCCATGGGTGACGGTAGTTGCTTACCATCAGCCATCAGGTGACCCGTTTGCTCGTTTGCCCCCTTATTTAATAATAAATAATGTCCTCCTCGCCTGATCTCTCTCCAGTCGTGTCTGTCGGCCGTCGCACTGGGTTATGAGAGTACCTAAAGCAAGAGAGAGTGTGTGGTACTGCGCACACACTTGAGCACTAGAAAATTATCATACCTGGTTTGGTTGTAATGAAATCGGCCACCGTCACCGAAACTATGAGGATCTTAATAATAGATCATCTTTTTCAGATCTATACTGCGTAGAAGATCTGTCTACTTACAAAAAGTTGGGTTTCAAGAGGTTCAACACGGTAACAATATTAACCTCCTTGTTTTGGAAGCAGTCGCGTAAGGCGATAAACAAGAGTTCTACTATGGGTAAGAAACCGCAACAAAATCGGTCGCGTAAAATTTTAGCAAAATTTTAATGCGACTATCAGATATTATATTGGCAGACGGTGAACCTTCGTAATTTGGTCGGACTATATCTAACCCAGCCGACATAACCCGACTAAAATATCACGCTATCTGGTTGTGTAACAATTTCTTCGATGTTACCATCAGAGATAAGAAAATATTATTTAGCTATAGTCAAAGCCGTGAGACGAGGCACAGAAAACATAAAGTTTTGTCATACAAAATGTTTGTAAAGTTGTGACTTGTGACTTGTACCTCATATTTTCATGGTTGAAAAAATTATATTTTATGATATGATGGCACCTCAGCGGGGCATAACCTGACCAAATTACGTAGATCGTCTGCGTAAGCCGGCGCGGCCCCTAGACGGTCAATTATTGTATTGTGCAACACGCTTCAATTTTATTGAACAACTTGTTTGACAATTGGATTGAAGGCGCGCGATGTTCAATATCAACCCTAGACGCGCAATAATATTACGCAATACGTGATATTGCGCCATAAAATTGCTCGTCTAGGGGCCGGCTAAACAAACATCCTTACATCTTCAGATCTGGGTGGTGATCTCAAGGGAGACTGGGTGCAGACCGGTGGGGCACTTCTCGTGAAAGAGGGGGGGATGGACGTCCACCATTTCATCCAAACCGGTCCAGCCGATCACATGGATAACGTCGATATTTTGAAGGTAAGGACGGGATCAATATGTCTCCAATATTGGTGCCCCATTGGGGCCATTGTTTTAGCATTATGTTATAACTTATAATGCATTAAAATTGCATAAAATCTTTGCGCATATTATGTTAATGTAGAGAAAAGGCAGAAAAGATAGAAACACGAATAAAAATAATTTTGCTAAAAATGTAGAGCCAAAATATGCTCCGTGTTAAGTTAAGTCATTTTGTTTTGAATCTGTAGCAGTCAGAACACCGACTTTGTCTTCTTTTATAGACAGAAGAAGTTCATCTTCTTTTTCTACTTTACCACTCAATTCTTCTTTTCCAGCATTTCGGTCTGGAAGACGAGTATCTTCCAGAGACGATGGCCAACCAATCCAGAGACGATGTACAGTGTTCCCGTAACTAAAACACTAGGTAAATCTTAATCCATACTAATATTATAAAGGTCTGTCTGTCTGTTACCTCTTCACGCTCAAACCGCTGACCAGATTAAGCTCAAATTTGGTATAATAGCTCCCACACCGGTTTCGGTGACGGTGGCCGGTTTTCATTGAAACCAAGGCCAGTTACGCAGGAGTAATTTTATAGTGCCTAAGTGTATGCGCAGTACACAAGAGCACTCTCTATTCCTTTACTCTCATAACCCAGTGAGACGGCCGGCCTACACAACTGGCGAGAGATCAGGCGCAGGACCGACTTTTTACATGCCCATCCGATGCATGGATCATCTTACTTGTCAGACAATCAGGTGATCAGCCTGCATTGTCCTAACCAAACTTGGAAATATATTTCCAACGCGGGCATCGAACCCACGACCTCCGAGTCAAGAGCCGCGTTCTATACCACTAGACCACGGAGGCGTCGGCTATAACAAATTTGGTATGGAGATGCATTGAGTCCCGGGCAAAAACATAGGATACTTTTATTCCGGGAAAATGTACGGTTACTGCGCAATAAACGAATGCGGGCGTCATCTAGTCCGACATGTTGCACACGTACAGTTCGACAAGGCTTTAAATGAATATGTCAATGATGTCAATGGGCGCTGCTGGTAAAGCGGAACGGTCAAAAATGACGTTTTTGTATGTATAGAAGCGTTAGTACCTTTTCTCGCCACGTTCATAAACAGCCTTGTCGAACTGTATCAGAATATTGACAGAAACGTCATCAAACGTCGAACAAAACTTTTTTCTATCTGTACTGGTGCTGCCTTTAACGTGAAAACATTGTAGTTAAATACATAATTATAAGGACCTGTCCACACGGCGCGTTGCGTCAGCGTTGCGTCGTTAAATTTGTACTGAATTGACAGATTTCAATTGCGTGAGACGTCTTGCAAATCTGTCAAATCCATACAAATCTGGCCGTAACGCGCGCTCCAAAACGCCCAATGTGTACCAGCTCTTATCCTATTGTAAATACTAAACAGTGATTCTTATGTGACTTTCTTTTCAGATTTAGAACAAAAAGATTAACCATATAACAGGGAAGAGTACAATTATTATTTTACAGAGGTAAGTATAATAATTATTAGGTAAAATAAAAATAAAAATTGAAAATAATCACCAGTTTTATTTTGGGTAGAGTATTTTATTGTAGAGATCTCCCTAAAAATATTTAATTATAAATAAGAAAATATACATATAATATATTATATTTAATCAAATAAAAAAATTAAAGTAAGAAGTTTGAAAACGAGAACTTTAAGGTAAGTATAAAAACTTTATGCTCGACTAATTAATATAAATTAACAGAGCGACAAAATTAATAATAATTAATTATTGTCTGTGAGAATGTAATAAATAAGCATAAAACAATATAATTAGCTATTACCGCAACTTTTATTATCGGCTTTTATGACTCTATAACTTTGTATGCGACATGCGCTTGCTCAAATGTATAAAAAATAAATAAAATAAGTAATTAAAACATACCAAAAAACTTTAGATCAGAATATTATCATGCAAGACACGTCAATGCCGGTAATCTATACTTTATACTAATATTATAAATGCGAAAGTATCTCTGTCTGTCTGTCTGTCTCGCTTTCACGCCAAAACTACCGAACCGATTGTAATAAAATTTTGTACACAGATAGTCTAAAGCCTGAGAAAGGACGTAGGGTACTTTTTTACTGGAAAAAAGGGTTGTAAGGGGGTGAAAATGCGTAAATTTGTTCAAATTGAGTCAGTTCCAAAAATTCATAATAGATGGCGCTGTGCCGTCTCCTACAACGCACAAGCGCTTACTCAAACGTGTTACTATAAGAGGTGGTAAGGATGAAGATTCCTTTTGCGTTTTTTTTTAAATATTAAGAAGAGTTGATGTTCGACTTCGACCCCACTCCCAGTTTTTAACCCCCTACGCAAAAATAGGGGCGTTTTATGTGTGACGTGTCTGTCTGTCTGTAAAGTGTAAACATTGAAGTTTGAAGTAAGCGTACCGCGGAAGCACTTCTGTCGTGCAAATTTTGCAATTTGCAGTAATGTAGCCTACATGGTTCAACGAGACCTACCTACTAAATAATATAAGTTACTCTATGACGGGAATTACCGCGCGCTATAAGCTGAAGTCCACGCGGACGGAGTCGCCGGCAACAGCTTGTCTTAAATAAATCTTACCCTAATTTAACAAACATTCACTTATAAATAAAGGTGTGTCTACATCTAAAAAGTGTACATCTAATAGAGAATATTTCGCAAAGGCAGAGGGCGTTACAGTAAATAATCCGACCGAAATCCGACATGTTGCACACGTCATATCAGAATATTGACAGAAACATTGTCAAACGTCAAACAAAACTATTTGTTTACTGTTTAAAAATATTATATTCTATTAATAAAAATTAATTATATTTCTTTATACAGTTAAGTTATTAAATATATTATCACAATAGTTGGATTTTTGAAATTTTTTGCCACACCATCGAGGAACTTGATTCCTAGGCAGTTGACAGACCAACGTCATTTGGCCAGATCATATTAAAGGTATTTGGATCATATCAATTCAATGTTAATTGTGATCTGTCGGCTGGGTTTGATGTAACGCGACCAAACTACGTAGGTCCCCCATCTGCCTAGCAATTAACTTCTCTGATAGTACATCTATTATAGCGCTGTCTATTGGCCAATTTTTAACGCCAGCCAATCAAAATTCAAAAGCGTTAATAAACAGATAAACTCCTTTCAAAAATACCTTTGAAACTGGCTCATTCACTCAAAGTTAAGTATTATTTTATTATTACTTTTCTCACCTCCGGGCGGAAAGCGTCAACTTTCTTCCCGCTGCGCTTACCGATGTTGCCGTTTTCCGCCTCCGTCGATGAGAAAAATAGTATACGCACCACGGGCAGTAAATAAGAAAGCCACAGATCACATGTTTGTTTTTATCACATTACATGTGATCTGAGACATTTCTTACTTTCCTGCCCTAGGTGCGTAATGTACTATTTCCTATTATTACGTCTATCATCACGTTACTAAAATTACGTTTAACTCTTCAAAACCTTACTTTAGCATTAATATCAGGTTTATCAACTTAAGCTACTGCGTTCATTTCGTTGGCATCATGTGCTATTATTTTAACATCTTTATTATTATTATCATTTTCTGCTAAACTATTAACAAAAGAGAATAATTTACTTCTTCCCCGATTTTTTGTAGTCACAGTACATCTGTTCAGTGTAGGAGAGAGATAGTAGATGCTTTTGTCTTTCTCATCGTAGTATATTATGTGATTATCACTGTCGAACACAAATTCAACAACGCTACCTCTAAAAGCACCATATTCCACCAACCTACCAGTTCTATAATCAATTTTGTATATACCCTTAGTATATGTCTGAGCGAAATAAGCTTCACTATTTATATCTGTAGCCATAACATATATTTCATTTTCGAATACACTAGCAGTTTTAGCACCATTCTTCAAAACATATATTGTATAGTTACTCATAAAATATATATCATTGTTTTTATCAACAATGAAATCATCTATTTCATAATTTGTACCTGGTATCACAGAAGTTTTTCTATTTGTATAAGTATAGATACCTTGTCCTTTAAATTCGTTGTAATATAACTTATCTGTGTGTTGTAAATGCCATATTGTTTTATCTTTTAATCCGTACAATTCAGTGGTATTTTTCTCTGGGTTGTATCTATAGATCCCAGTCATGCCTGACGCATATAGATCTCTAGTATTCTGATCTACAGCATGACCGAACGTGAATCCTAGATCAGGAACAACTTGGAATCGAACAGTATCCAAATCAAAAGCTCCAGTGTGGTCTTTTCTTTGCTTATTTTGGTAGTGGAAGTAGACGATGTCAGAAGTTCTGTCTATAGCCAATTGGCCGGAGAATTTGGCTGTTCTGAGTATGAGATCGCGGCTGTAACATGTTCTGTTAATGCAGGCGTGACAGGTGACTCGTCTCGCTGTTGTGTACGTCGCTAGCAGAACCAGAAGTGTGGACCTGAAAAATATGAGAATTTTTGTCATGGACCTTTCTTTACTTGAAAATCATATACGCTGTCGCACTTTGTCGATAGATCAAATTAGATTTAAATGTGAATAAAGCTGCTTTAAATTGGTAGTATTATAGCCATAATATTCTTTTTCAACTTTCACTTACAGTTTTCACCTAAATAAAATATACAGGCTGTAATAAAACAGAGTGATAATTATACTTTAGGGTGTCTATTTTTTGTTACCTTCTCACGCCCAAACTGCTTAACCGATTTTGCTTAAATTTGGTATGGCGATACTTTGGGTTCCGGGGAAGGACATATGATACTTTTTATCCCGGAAAAATGTACGGTTTCTATACGATAAACGAATTTCGGTGCAACGGAGCTGCGGACGTCATCTACTTAAGTAACATAGCGCCTGTGAGAAAAAATATGCAATGTCACGAATCACGTTGATAGTTATTAGTTGCATAAGAGTAATTAAGATAGTGAATGCTATAATTATTATTGTTTATAACAATAGAGTAATTATCACATTAGAAGATATTGTGATGTAGACAATCATTTGTCGATCATAATAGGATCATAATGACAATACATATTAAGATTATAAATGCGAAGATGATTGTTACCTCCAGAGGCGGTGCAAGGCGGTGTGGGCGACCGCCCACGGCCTCGCGGTCCTAGGGGCCTCGGGCCTTTGGACCACTAGGTTTTTTTAAAGGTTTTACGAGTTGTACGTGATACTCAAATATTCACAAATAAAAAGTTTTAGGGGGCCTCGCAAGATATATCTTGCCCACATAATTTTGTGTGTAGGTCTTGCCCCGCCACTGGCTACCTCTACATGCTTAAACTGAACCAAGCCCGTAATTCCTTAGCGCCAAAATTAGTTTATCAAGCGGAAACCGTACATTTTTCCACGATAAAATCTACCCTATCTTTTTTCCTGGGGCCCCATACAAAATTTTAGCAAAATCGGTTCAGCGGCTTGAGCGTGTAGATGTTACAGACAGACAGCCAGTCTTTGGCATTTCTAATATTTGTATGAATCCTACGTTATTTTTTTGGTAGATCTTACCTTATAAGGATCATAATTAACACTATACACTGAATAGCCACTATTAAGTTTACACAATTTTTTTGTATATATTACACACTGTCTAACAAAACTCGTGCACACTTGTTAATGAACTGAATTTAATAATAAAGATAAATATAATCTTGACCTAATAGAGGTCAAATAAACATTACTATCAATATATTTTCCGTAATAAGTAATAACACGTATTTTATCTCTTTCACGTGAATATGGAGTGAAAAAGATAGAAGTATAATAAGGGTTTTAGAAGTCGATGGACGAGAATCGAACTGAGTTCGAGTGAACGAGAATTTGGCACCTATATTCGAAATGACGAACCGAGGCACAGAAACAAAGATTTTTATAGGTATGAAGTTTTGTGCCTGGATTCGTCGTTTAGACTTTAGCAAAGGTATTAGATGTGATGATGACGGTATATTATGTACTTATAGTTCTTTAAGGCGGTCATCCAAAACATGATCAAAATCCAATATTATAATTAATGTGAGAGTATGTCTGTCTTGTACATTTTGATGCTTAAGCCGCTGAACCGATTTTGCTGAAATTTGTCCTTTTTGTTCCGGAAAAACGGAGCTACGGGCATGAACTAATTCTAATACAAGGATTAGACAGATTGAAAATCTGTCGAATCTAACAGCGAGTGGCAGCAATAGATTAGCAACATAGCAATAGCTATGTAAGCAGATAGCAGTAATCGACCTAAAAGTCGTGCGTGCAGCGTGGCCCCAACTTAAATCACTCTTCCAACCAATCTGACAGATTTTCAATCTGTCGAATCTAACAGCGAGTGACAGCAATAAATAGCAACAGATAGCAATAGCGAGGTACACGGCCAACGGTATTGACCGCGGCTGGATCGGAATATCTAATGTCGACCTAGAAGTCGCGGTGCGAGTGTGAAGATTGGGCAGTTTGTAAAGAGTCTGGGTCTACAAATTATTTTATTATTATGGCACTATAGTAAGTTTAGTCTGAAAGAAGCTTTACTGGAAGAGTCACATAAGAAGTACTGCTTACAATGAGAATTAGGTTTAATATTAGAAGTTACTGTAACCATAAAGCAACATCTCTCAAAAGATTGTACCATCAGAGAAATTAATTTATAGGCATATGGAGTAGCCTACGTAGGTAGTTTGGTCGCGTTATGTCATGCCCAGCTGACAGATCACGATTAACATTGAACATTGAATTGACATAACCTGATAAATCAATTTCTTCGATGCTATATTTCACAAAAATATGTCGACATTTTAGATAAGCCAGGCACAATTAACATGGATTTGATATAACCTGATCAAAAACGTAGGTCTGCCATCTGCCTATGAATCAATTTCTTTGATATTTCCCACAAAATTGAGCTTGAATTTTCTACTCAAACTTTCAACCGGGCAATTCTAATATCGCCAGCCTTTTACACTTTGGCTGCAACATACATATGATCTCATATGTCCCCTGTCTCATTGGTCGTATGTTACGATAGCGTATCCCCTATATTATGTAAAATATTGGCGATCTGTAAAATTGCTCAGCAATTTTTAAAAGGAAAATGTAATTTTACGATGGAGAATATTATATGAGATCTTAGGAGTTGACTATAATGACGATAGCAATGATAATGTTGATGATGATGATAATTTTGTCTTATCTTTAAATTAAATTAGATTGGAACAGAGTTAGAAATGACATTGGCAGATTTCTTATTACGAGATAGCTGGAGCCTGGATTTTTTAAATATTTTCATCAAATATAGCAATTAAAGAAGAGAAGTATAATATCGTACTGTAATGAATTTACCTCGTAACTCAGGTCGTTAAAGTTTTTTATAAATTTGGGCACAGTTATAGTATTACAAATCAGGAATATTAGATACGCAAAGGTCGGAGCAGTCAGCAGAGGGTGCTCTTAGTCTTAGCACACACAGTAAACAATCCAACCAAAATCCGACATGTCATATTAGAATATTGACAGATTATATTTAACAAAAAATTAAAACCGACTTCCAAGGTAAAAACAATAAGTAATAATATGAACTAAAAAGTATTAAATAATTCTTACTCTTTAATAGTGCCTCTTTCAGGATTCGTCTAAATCTCAACCATTTCTGTACATACTATAGTCTTCATTATTTTGAAGTCGGTACCAGCTAATTTAATCGTGAGTTAATCAGTCAATGTCAGAATATATGAAAATTTTGGGACTGGAACCGACTTCAAAGTAATAAAGACTATATAGTGCAGTTCCCAGAGCGTAAAAATCGTGCAAACCTACGATTTTTGCAATAGTGGATGAAAATTGAAAAGAAAAAAAGGAATGTGTAGCTGATAACATAAATAATAAAGTTTACCTATTGAAAAGTTGTGCTTTTGATTTTTAAATTATTCTCTTCCACTTCAAGTAAACTCATAAACTGTAAAATTTTCATATTTCTTTCTTTTAAATATACTTATAGCAAAATAATAAAATATATTATTATTTTTTTGATTTGTATCGTTGCTTATATTCCAAAGAAAGAAAATAAGTTGAAAAAATATATAATTCAGATTTAAAATTAATATTTTTGTATGTAGATGAGCATACCTCCAAATGTGCTTGTTGTGTGCCTCGCCAGGTAAATGGCGTTCCTATTTTTCTTTGATTTTAAATAGGCAGTTTAAAATTATTTTTTAGGCTTAACAAAGCCTTCTTTTTCTTAATGTGTATAACTTTTTAGCTCTTACTTTATTAAATTTTCTGAAAATGTAGCACAAACTTTTCACGGATATAACGAAGAAAATCTGTATTTTATTTCTTTTGGTTAGGTTTTTACAGAATAAAATTGATTTTTATTTATTTTTTTTCATTAATTATATTTGCTAAAACATACTTAAAGGAAAAAAATACAAATTAGGTTAAGAACTGATATTTTTTGTATTCAGATAGGCATTTTCCAAACATAGGTCGCAGCATGCGTCTTTAGTATGTACGTGAGATTTGTAGCACCCAATTTTTTTTCTGGCTTTAAGTAGGAAGTTTAAATATATTTCAAGGACTAGAAAAAGTCTTTCAGTTGTCGATGCATTTAATGTTTTAGCTCTCACTTAAATAAATTCTCAACAAATATAGAAAAATATTTTCGGTCTATTTTACACATTTTTGGAGATATTTAAACGTTTTTAAGTACTTAAAAGTTATAATTTCTCTAAAAGTTAAATACGCACAACAAGCAAGTTTAACACACTTTTCGTTACAACTCTTAAATCCACCCAAACCCTTTTATCTTGGTTACGACGAGCGTTAATCTCTAAAAACTTTGCAAAAACCTTATAGTTGTATTTAGCTTAGCAAAGCAAACTTTCTTTTTTAAAAATTGTGTATTTGGTTAATTTTCAATGTAAACAATCGGATAAGAGTCATTAAATAACAGGAACAAGAAAAAAAAAAAATTTTCTGGACCGGTTTTATATGGTGAAATATTAATTTTTAATTAAGTAACTAAAAACTTAAAAGCACAAAAAAATTTTTGGTAAACTTTGCAAATTATAGTGTAAAAAAGAAAATGACACCTCAAAAACAAAAAACCATTCACTATTACAATTTTCGGAGGTTAAGGCCCTATAGACCCGAAAATTAGCAGGTCGATGTCTGTCAGTACGAATATCGACGTAAAGGACATTAAAATAACATTCATATCAGCGCGCCTTGTACAGTGGCGGTTACGACGCTCGCCGCGTACTTGATAGGGCGAAATAGGAGAAAAAACCTTTTTTCTTTTTATTTTTCTTTTAAATTATTCTTCTTTAAGTTATGAGCTTTTCGTAGATATGATTTTTGAAAGTAAAACTATCATAAGCTTCATGAAAACTAAGAAAAATATCACAAAATATTCGAATTTAGCCTCCTCTTCGGAGTTATTTTTGATCGAGTGAAGTTTTCAATATTATGTTTCGAACCACAAATTGGCAAAGTATATTAAGTAAACAACAACGTTTATTTTTTTTGGCTTTTAAAAGTCACTATTTGTTTGTTTATTATTGATTCAAAGTCATGTAAAATTGGGTCTATAGGGCCTTAAAACCTCTGGCGACTGCACTAATAGTATGTACAGAAATAGTTGAGATTTAGACGAATCCTGAAAGAGGCACTATTAAAGAGTAAGAATTATTTAATACTTTTTAGTTCATATTATTACTTATTGTTTTTACCTTGGAAGTCGGTTTTAATTTTTTGTTAAAAATAATAATTTCACTCTTTTTAGTTATTTACCGGTAAACATATAAGCTGTCAGTTGTAGATATATAGGATTTAGATATGAAACTATCACAACTACTATACACAGGCAGTTTTCAAAAAAGTTTTTTCCTACGTACCTCATAGATCCCATGATCAAATTGCCAACTTGGTAACCGCAACACCAAGTTTAAATCATTTACTTTGTAACAACATTAATACAATTTTCTAAATCACTCGACAAACTCGAGTCTCGATCGAAAAGACTATGAAAAGTACTTACCAATAATAGGGTCATAACTCATAAGTCATAACGATGCATCGTGTGATGGTAGTGATAATTATTATTATTATGATGATGATGATGAATGTAATTTGCATAGTAGCATATGCTTTCAGTTCCTAAAACATCGCCGAAAGTCCCAAACTTGTATCTATAAGGAATCCGGAGTTCTCTTAGTATCTTCGGAACCATAGCATGACTTGGTGTAAAATCTTACTTTTTGGTAGCATATGCCTAGGATCCTTCACATAAAACCAAAATCACTATATGTTTCCATATAAATTTTGAGGAGTTCCCTCGATTACTCATGGATCCCATCATCAAGTCACCATTTTTGTGAACATGGTACCAAATTGGAGTTGAACCCTATACAACAAAAGAAAAATTTTGAAAATCGGTTCACAAACGGCGGAGTAATCGTTGAACATACACAAATAAAAATAAAAAAAATCGGTTTTCTGTAAAGTCGGTTTACTGACGATACTTGAACGTGACAACGTCATAGCCTTAAGAGGCCGGGTACCCTTGGAATTTCTCATACAAACGTAATTCCAAAATCATTTTCTCATACGAAAATATTTAACATGTTTGAGTTATTTTTCAGTTTAAGATAGTAATTACCTAGGTTCCTACACAAAAATTTACTTCAAAATATTTAAACAAAAAAAATTTTTTTTTGTTTTAAATTTTTTTTAGTAAATTTACTACTAAATATTTAAACACTAAAACATAGAGTAAAATACTAAAAAATATATAAATAAACAATAAATTTACTAAAAAATATATAAATAAATAGTAAATTTACTACAAAATATTTAAACTCTACAAAATATTTTTTAGAATTTGAATATTTTGTAGTAAATTTAGTATTTATTTATATATTTTTTAGTGTTTTACTCTATTTTTTAGTGTTTAAATATTTAGTAGTAAATTAACTTAAAAAAAAATTTAAAACAAAAAAAAAAATTGTTTAAATATTTTGAAGTTAAATTTTGTGTAGGAACCTAGGTAATTACTAACTTTATGCGTAATGCATTTCCCCATGTAAGAAAAAAAAAAAAAAAAAAAAAAAAGGTAATTACTATCTTTAACTGAAAAATAACTCAAACATGTTAAATATTTTCGTATGAGAAAATGATTTTGGAATTACGTTTGTATGAGAAATTCCAAGGGTACCCGGCCCCTTAACCCTTCAGTTCCGGGAAAAATCTATGCAAAAAAGTTGGCAGGTCAATGTGCAAAAAAAAATGGCGCCCGGCCTACCCTCTTTGTAAAATTAATGTAATATCCTTACATACAATCCATATTTTATGTTTGTGTGAACAACATTATAATATATGTTAAATTTTCTATCTTTCAAGCCATCATAATATAGTATTTAGTCCGATGTGATATTAGATTCTCAATTATAAACTTTCGAAACTATAATTAGTGACTTGTTCAGAAGAAATAAACGAATACTTTATTCTTCACTAGCGACCCGCCCCGGCGTCGCACGGGTATAAAAAAAAAATGATTAAAATCTATAGCCTTCCTAAAATCTAATCCTTCACGTGGTCTACTTCTTATCTGTGCCAAATAACATATAAATTTCTCGTAGTTCGAAAGATAAGCCCTTTCGAATAATTTCCCCCGTTTTTTTTCACATTCTCCTATTAGTCTAAGCGTGATAAAATATAGCCTATAGTCTTCCTCAATAAATGGGCTATCTAATACTGAAAGAATTTTTCAAATCGGACCAGTAGTTCCTGAGATTAGCGCGTTCGAGTTAGCCCTTTCAAATAATTTTCCCCGTTTTTTCCACATTTTCCTCTATTTCTTCGCTCCTATTAGTCTTAGCGTGATAAAATATAGCCTATAACCTTCCTCGATAAATAGGCTATCTAACACTCAAAGAATCATCAAAATCCGTTGCGTAGTTTGAAAGATTCAAGGGAACAAAGGGATATGAGGGAAAAAAAAGCGACTTTGTTTTATAATAAGTATAGATATATTAAGTCATACCTTGACACGTAGGAAATAGAGCACAATTTTGAATAGCCGAAATAATACTAATAGCTCACAGATTGTTAATTTATTTTTCATTCAGAGTGTGGTCAATGTATCAAAGGTCATAACTAACCAAACTTCTTCATACAAAAGTATTCTCTAAATCATCGAAATACGTAATATAATCGAAACAAAGAGCGCGGCCCAGGTGGGCCTTACGGTTGTTGAGAGACTAGAGAGTGTAAATGGAACGCCTCAGAACTGTCAGCGAGGTAACGCCGCATGAACTGTCAACTGTCAAGTTTTTCGGGCGCGCAGCTCATATCGAATTATAAGACGTTATCACGTCAAAAAAAAACCCACAGCCGTACATATAACCTCCTCGTTTTTGGAAGAAGTCGGTTAAGAATATTGTCAAACGTCGAACAAAACTTTTGGTTTACTGTCTTGTGCTGCCTACTATTCTGGTGCTACCTATAGCGTGAGAACATTGCAGTTATATGTACCACCGAGGAAATTTATTCCTAGGCAGGTGACGGCTCTACGTCATGTGGTCGGCTTATGTCAATTCAATGTTAGCGATAATCGGTCAGATGGGTTTGACCAAATTACTTAGGCTATCTGCCTAGGAATCAACTTCTCTGATAGTACATAATTATATTATCAATTTATCACATTTCAGTGTGGTGTTGCTGGAGTCACTCATTGGCTAAATAGTTATCCAAAAACGTCACGTCTTCAATTTTCAAACAAAACGAATATTAGGCCAATCGAAGGTTTTTTGAAGAATCACGTCTTGAAATCACCAACTGTGATATCACGGGACTTCCAATCTTATGCCATCGTGATAAGGACATTATGACAGGTGTTTGGCTCGAAGGTTCGTCAAAGGCCGGAGTGTTGGTCGGAATTATAATAGGGCGTGATATTGTCTATATAACGACGCTAGTGACGGCTCCGATAAGCGAAAGTCGTCGAAAATGAAGGTGAATACACGTGTTTTGGAGTTTTTTTTTGTGGATTTTTTAAGTTTTTTTGGCAAAGAAGGAAAAAAGATCAAAATTAATTAAGAAATGCCTTGAAAACAATCGCGAAAAACTCATAAATTAATAAGTAAAATAAGTGTCAATTTTGAACATTTTAAGTTTGTGCCTTTTGCCTGCCGGAGCAATTTTTCAGCCAAAATGTGTTATACTATCGGACATATTATAGCAGCTTGACCGGAGAAATACTACAGCCTCACAAAAAACCGGCGTGGAAGTGTGAATGGAACGACAGAAAGAGCAGGAGAAACCATAGACTTGATTTTGATCTAGATGTGAACAATGTTCAGTATGGGCTATAATGCTATTAATTTAAAAGACACGTATTGATTGCATAATGCAGAAATACATTGCCACATTAATTTGGTCGAACTTATGTTTTTAAATTAACATTTTTATCCAAAAAGATTTAATAAAGGGAGTATACCTGCACAACTCAGCAAGGCAATTGGTTCTATTGCAATTGTCAAAATCATGCTTTCTCCTTCTTTTGTACGAAGAAAGAGAGAGAAGGCATAACATTTCCACAGTTAAGGATGCGTTTCCACTGGAGCTGAGCTAACCTGTGTAGCGAGGAACGTGTTTTTGAGAACCAATCGAATCACTTCGTTTGCCTGATCTCGCTCAGCGCACCGATTCTATTGGTGCTTAAAATTCCTCGCAAGCAGCTGCAGTGGAAATGCAACTTAATTCGGGTGATGCGAAAACGCCTATTAAGGGGTTGTTTCACCACTTCCTTATAAGTGCCGGATAGGCTATCCACGTCTTATAAGACAGATAGACTATGGAGTAGATAAGTTGTGGATAGCCTATCACTTAGCAGGAAGTAGTGAAACATCCCCTTTGTTGCGTTTTCCCCCCACTATGTTAGACTAAGTTCTAAGTGTAATCAGTGGCACTGTATAGAAATCCTCGGTTGCAGGTGCTGATATTTCTGTCACTGGTGTCGGGGGTAATGCTGGAGGCTCCGTACCCCGCGAGCGGCTGGAGACCAGATGGACCGGCTTTCGACCCAACGAGGGGGCAACAGGTATAAGGATTTCGGCTAAGTAATCTACGTTCTTTTAGTTAAAAGTGAGAAGTGATATTAATACTTTAGAAGCTTAGGGCCTAAACTCTAAAGTATTATCACTTTTCACATCTAGTTTCGTTATGCTAAGTACTGACATACGGTTTTGCTCGATAGTTTTACTCCAAATCGAGCAATAACCACCGTGTGGACCGCCAAAACTGACAGCTCGCTCATGCTCAAAATTCCATTCCAAAAGCTCAAAATTCCATTGAGCCGGCTCGCTTCGAGCCGGCTCGATGGAATTTTAAAATATGTCAAAATATATGTCATTTCCTTCGATTTGGAGTAAAACTATCGAGCAAAACCGTATGTGAGTACTTAGCATACAGGGTGTAACGTGTATATGACGCGAACTTAGAGATTCGAGAATTGAACATAATGATCCCAGCTTACATTGCATGCTTATAAATGCGAAATTATGTGTCAATCTTTTGCTTATTGAGTCTTGACACCTAAACAGTAGCCTAAACAGCTGAAACTATTTTGATAACATCTTCTAAGTAGTCTGTGTTTTGATAAGCATGAAGGTACTTTGAGCCCGGGAAACGAAGTAGGATAGGTTCAGAGCAAAATGGGTCATAGATTTATTGCGAAGCATAAAGTGATAATAAAAAAGACGGGTTGCACTCCGGGAGTGCCGGCAGAAGTGAAAACTTGATTATTAACGTTGTGCATTTTTGAACCCATTTTTTATGAAAATCGATTATTAAAAAATCGATTTTTTTAATTAATCGAAACCCTTACAATCGATTAAATTTTTAACCCATTTTTTATGAAAATCGATTTTCAAAAATCGATTTTTTTAATTAATCGAAACCCTTACAATCAATTCGAGTTCGAGTTTGAGTTCGAGTTCGAGTTCAAGTTCGACACAAAACACTACTCTCCAACCGTCTTACGGTTTTTCCAAGGTTTTTCGATCAGCACGAGAATCTGACGCGAGTTTCACAGTTTTTACCCATCCCACAAAAGTGTTCAACGCCGCTAGAGAAGTTTTCACTTCAATAAGTTAACAGATACCTAATATTTACATTTTAAACTTTCTAAGAATCTCTTTGATAGACTAACTAGATCCTAAAATTTTTCATATCAAGAGATAAAAACAAAATTTCATATACAGGCCCCTCAACAGCCCCACCCCTTCGATCCTCGCAACCCGAACAACCTGGATGGAGTGGACGTGTCAGTCCAGGGTCTGCCCACCGCTGAGCAGCAGATCTTCCAGCTGTCGCCCGTCAACGGCCAGCAGTATAGCGGACCAAGTGTCAACGCTGATGTGGCCAAGTTGAACCCACAGTTGCAGCAGGAACAGGTAAGAAGTAAATAGAGATAGACAATAATATTAATTTTAGCCATTTAAGAAGAACCCCAGGTAGGCCTACGTTCAGCAGTGGACGGTAATAGGCTGGTGATGATGATGAAGAAGTACCCCCGGGTAAAGAACTCGTCAGCTTCAAAACAAAAAACAAGCTCATAATGGCTTCACGGTTTGAATGCTACGATGCCACAGACGGACACGCACACACACAGACAGACAGACAGACACGTTAAATTGATAACACCCTAATAATGCCCGTAATAACTTTAAAAGATACACAATTAATGAAACACAAGTTAACGACGTTAAGTACACCTGATGATGATTTATATCGAAACTGGTCGTGTTTAAATTGTAATTTATGAATATAGTGGAAAAAGTGCACGTAATATTGTGTTTCATTTGTGTATAAAATGAATTTCCATCAAGAACCGACAGTACAATCAATAATTACAAACTTTAAAAGAGTCTAATATCATAAATTTACTTTCAGTATCAACAACAACTGCAAATAGCAAGGGAGTTTGCGAGACAGAGAGAATTAGAAGCAGCTGCTCGTCAAGCTAATCGACCAACGTATCAAGCTCCTGGAACCTTCGGACAGACTACAACAGCTAAAGCATCAAGAAATCCCGAAGAAACAACCGAACAGTTTGACCTGAATGAAGGCGAAACCCTAGACGCTTCCAGAAACCAGCCTGAGAAGGTTTCTGTGGAAATAACTAAGCAAAACATTCAGGAGTATCCAGCTGAGCTGTTCTTGAGTCCACTCACTCAATTGAATCAAGCTCAATTTGTACAGCTACAGCAGCTCGGTCAGCTTCAGAACGCTCCTGTTATTTACCAGCAAGTCCAAGCTGAACCTCAAGGTTTCGGTGGTCCAACTCATTTGGCTGCTTTGCCCTCAGTTCTGGCTCAAAGAGAACTATTCCAGCAACAGCAACTCAGTCAAAACCCAATTGTGGTTCAGCAAGAAGCTATAGCGCAACCTGCACCCCAATACCAACTTAACCAGTATCAGCCCATCCAGCCGCAAATACCGGCTCAGCCGCAAATCCAACCCCAATACCAACCTGGTCAGCCTCAGATTCAAACTTTTCAGTACCAACCTACTCAACCGCAATTCCAGCCTGGGCAGCCGCAATTCCAGCCAGGCCAATCGCAGTTCCAGCCTGGCCAACCACAAATTCAAACTGCATTTCCAGTTCAATCCCAATTTCAACCAAACCCATATCAGCCAACCCAACCTCAATTCCCCGTCACGCCTTCAGGACAATACCAACCGCAAGTCGTATTCCAACCCCAGAGCCCGAAATTCCAACCAGCCAATCCCGATGACGTTGAAGAAATAGAGACCAACCAGCAACAGCAACCACAGTTCGCCTACCAATTCCAGCAACCGAATCAACAACCGCAAGTCTACCAACCACAGTTCTACCAGCCAAACCAACAGCCTATCATAGCTCAACCGTTAGACAACCAACTGATCCAGTTCTACCAGCAGCAGCAGCTTGAGTCCAATCAGCAAGGCCTTCAGAGTGGTTTAGATATCAACCAACAAGGCAATGATATTGAGGAGAAAGATCGCGAGAATGATGATACGAAAACTGCTACAGCTGTGGCCCCCGCATTTGGTACAAGGTCAGTCGCTTTATGAATTTTAATCGATATGTGCTTTGAATTAATCGATGCATTGTTAAAGGACATAATTTATGAGGATGCAATTGGACTTGTGCGTTGAAAACCTTATTTTGGTTTTCTGCAACAATGCTGTTGCATAATTTCCTTCAATAATCAATTTTTGCATCAGCTATTTAAATTGAATCTGCTTACGAGTAGTATCTTTATGCATGAATATGAATGGTAATGCATTAAAGGATAATATCATGATTGAATGATTAGAATTGTAATGAGATCCCTTGCGATCAGCATTCTGCACTTTGAACATTGTAATAGTTGTTTTAGGTCGATGACACTATTAGATCGTCTAGCTTTGTTTTATACTTTTCCAATTTCAGATTTAGATTTTGTATGTGCGCTAAGTTTCAAATATTTTACTTAACTACACATTTTTAAGTGCTACCTTATTTATTACATACTAATATTTATAATACCTGTGTTATTTCCATGTATGTTTCACAGGACTCAACCTCGCGTGGTTGCCCAATACGGAGTACCTTCAACAGCCCAGAGACAACCCTCTCCTAGATACAGGACAACTACTGAAGCTACTCAAGAGGAAGTAAGTTTTCACTTTTTATAAAATAAGGGGGCTAGCGAGCAAACGGGTCATCTGATGGAAAGTAACTACCGTCGAACATGGAAACTCGCAACATTAGACAAGCTGCAGGTGCGTTGCCGGCCTTGTAAGAGAGTATAACGCTCTCTTCTTGAATGTTTCGTATTGTTCCGGAAATACTGCTGGGGGGTTAGTCAAGACGAATTCGTAATCGCTTCGTTATAGAATCGCCGATGAAAATGTATGGAATTGACATAAGCGTTCGTTAACATGACGTTGACGTTCGACTCGTCTTATGTCAATTCCATACATTTTCATCGGCGATTCTATAACGAAGCGATTACGAATTCGTCTTGACGTGACAGTCTTTCCCACGTGACAGTTCGTTCCAGAGTTCTACAGTGCGCGGCAGAAAGTTACGCGAAAAACGCACGGTGGAAAACTGCCACTCATCAAAATGATGAGGATGGTATATTCTTTATTCAAGGTTAGCTATCTTTGTCATGTGACCTTTCGATTGTGCCAAAGAGAAACATAAGCAGACCTTGTATTGTTTGCTGTGTATTTATGCATACTTCCATGTTACTTCTGTTACCTCTTCACGCCCAAACCGCTGAACCGATTTTGTTGGGTAACTTTGAGTACCGAGAATGGACATAGGATACTTTTGATCCCGGAAAGATGTACGGTTCCCGTGCGATAAACGAATTTCGGCGCAGCGGAGTTGCGGACATACCATTCAGTAATATTATATTCCCTCGATCGTGGAAAAACGAGACACAATTATAGCCTTTCTAATTGTTATCGCGGTCGCATGCGACCGCTTGGGGCTCGAAGGAATATAAAGAACAATCAAATATATTTTACTACCTTTCTTCCAGCCTGCCACTGAAGATGGCCCGGCGATAGCAGAAGCTACAGCAGTAGCTAATGGGAGTGGAAGAAGAAACGCTAGACTGAGGTAAGATAAAGTAGAAGTTTGAATAGCAGCTAAATTAGCCCAATTAAGGGATAGGTCAGTCAGTCAAAATACACCATACAAAGGATCCATCTTTTTTTCGTAGTGAGACCAAATTTAGCTTCAGTATCAGACTGAACAATTTCACCAACGACTGTTAAAGTTAATGCTCGAATTAGTGTCACGTTATCTCATTCGTTTTTCATATGAATGAAAGAGAAGACATGACATTTTAACAAGCTGATAATACTAACAGACGTTGGTGAAATGTGGCATATACATCAATTTCTTTGAGTTTTTTTTTCAATTTCTTTTCAGGAGTCGCCGTCTCAGACCGGTGTTCACATTAGACAAATCTGGCCACCTCGTCCTCGCACAGAATGCCTAGATCAGAATTATTACTAATGACTATTGCCTAACAACTGCAAGCCAATCTACTATGTGTTATGATAATTTTAGTCTCACTTGTGACTTAGGGAGTATCCCTCTTACTTATGAAATAGTCAAGTCAGTTACATATTGTTACATTTTTGTCATTGTCTGACAAGTCACATTTAACTTGTAACTCACTTAGATGTGGCTTGGTAGTGGTAATGGCTTCTAAGATGAACATTTCGTTAGTAAGATGATATTATTTAGGATCTGAAAAGCAGGAAAAATTCAAGCACTGAAAATATAACATTTGAAAATAATACACGAAAGTGTTGAGGTCTTAAATAGTTGCGGTGTCGAATTTTCATAGATGAGCCAAAAGTTTCCTTTTCAGTGTTATGAATGTTCACTGGCTTACATGGGTCCAGACCCATGTAAGCCAGTAAATAAAATATAAAATAAAGATCCAGTCTTTATTTTATATTTTATTTCTTCCTTTTTATTTATTTTTACTTTCCCCTTAGTTTAAATACAACGGTTAATTTTGATAATATCTCACATTATTTTATTATAAATACATCTGTTATTTATGCTAAAGTACTATTTAAAAAGAAATGAAAAAGACACTTTTTTTGTGTCTCCATTATAATTTAATTTAATTACATATTATGTAAGTACCTAAATATTCATCTATTATTGTTTTATTCTACCTCAAAATACTACTATTATTATGTGTACCAAAAGGATCTTGGGAACCTTCATGGTACTTACATTATATTTATGACTAATATTTTATGAACCACATTTTTGGTTTCTTCAGTATTATTAATTGTATCTATTACTATGTCACCTACAGTTTGATTATTATTATTATAGTTATCGAATTTTTAAATATATCTGTGATATTTATTTATTAAATAATACATTTTGTGACTTTAAACCTTGTTTAATTTTTTTCAAAAATAAGAATCTCTATGAAACTTTTCGTTATAATCTTTTCAGAAAATTTTGAATTTGCATGATCATCTAAGTAACGCACTACCACAATTATTTTAAGCGTTTTTAATGTCTAAAAGTTTTGTAAATTTTCACAATCTTTATTACCCACAATATAATACCATAAATAACAATCAGTGCCATAAAAAATATTGGAACACCGCTTATAACGACAGCATTGGCTCTAACAAACCTTATGGACTTGACTAAAGCTCTTCTGTAACCAGGTATATTGTTATCATTACCTCTATTTTCATTATTCCGTGCTGCATCTTCATTAGCTGCTTCTGTTTTCTTTTTAAGAATGTCTAAAGGTTTTATTGTGTCCAAGTACTGCTTGAATAGTGGTTTCTTCAGCTGCTTCGCTTCGAGGGTATTTTGTAGATTAATTTTCACGTCTCCAATGTTCATTTTGAATGGTAGTTTATCGATTTGATTCTGTATGTTACATTGAATGAATTCACTCAGATAATCATGTTTTGTTTTGTTTGATTTAACGTTGCTGGGTTTGTTTTCGATGTCGATTTTTGATTTGATAGAATTCAGTTTTGACTGGGTCCGTTCGGTAGCGTATTTCTCAATTTTGTCGTACGATCGTTTTATTTCACTCAGTATCTTTTCTGTCAGCGATATTTCCATTCTTTTTAACGACACATCGAAGTATATTGCTAATTTATCCCAGAGATCAGTCAACGATGAGAAACAACGCAGTTCCTCTATACATTTTTTGCCTGATTTGTCATTGTTCGGTAACGGAATTTCTGTGACACTTTTATCCATTTCAACAAAGACAGCATTCTCGTTGCTTTTAACAAGTTCATCATCTTTACTCTTTAACATTAGCGTGAGTGGATCTTCTGTTGTGATCATTTGATTATTAAGGAAAGCATGATATTTCATCTCGTCTCGGCTTGTTATTGGAATGTCAACTACAATTTTGTCTATCTTTGGATATAATGGAGCATCATCATAGTTTTCTGTACTTTTTAAGGAATTTATTGCAGTAATATTATCTTCGTTATTAGTAACAACATTATCTTTATCTTTGTTTTGAGTATTATTAACAGCATTTCTTATTTCATTTGACTTTATGTTTTCAACCTTATCAATGTTGTTGTTCAAGACATACTGTTGTAAAGTAACTTTTGAAAGTGTTTTCATATTTGGGACATTGAAGTGACTGCTTTGGTTGCTATTACATGAACCTTTTAATGTGCTATCAGATTTTACAACACGAATAATCTCATTGCTCGATTCCTTGACAAAAGTGTCACTACCACTTGTAGAGTCGGATATGATTAAATTACAACTGCTTATACTATAGTCACTAGAATCATATTTTGATAGTCTATTGAGCCGAGCTATTTTTTCTAAGTCTATTATAGTGCTTGCAAGACTATCATTGTCACTTGTCAAATATCTCTGAGTGTATTTTAAAACAGTAGTTTTGTTCATATATACTTCTGTAGCATTTAATGGATTTGGTATTCCGGTAACAGCTTTTGTAATATGTAGTGAGCTTTCGGATGAATTTCTTAGCTGTATAACATCTGAGCTTGACATAACAAAGTTATTTTGATCATTACATGATGTGGTAAATTTTTTTGCAGTTGCAATAGATTCTTTTGGTAATGAATATAAATTGCTTTTAGATAATTGTTTCATCTTATGTCTGGTGTTAGATTTACTTGCTGTCTCTAAGTATTTCAAGTTATGTAATTTTCTTAAATGTTTGTTAGTCCTTCGTTTAATTTTAAATGATGCTGCATGTTGTTTACCTGCACTTATAAATTCTGGTTTATTGATCTCTTCGTTAGGTCCAGTAGAATTTTCTTTTTCTTCGACTTTGGTACCATTTTCAGAACTCGTTTTAGCTTTTATTTTACTCATGTGCAGAAATCTTATATCCTTCCTTTAAGATAGTTAAATCTCTGATCTGTAATTGCAAATGCAGAAATTAGGGCTACAAACATTTTATATCCAAAGTATTCAGGCGTCAATATTATGGTGTCCAGGTGTCGCATCTGATACAAAATAATAGGAAAAAGTATAATTTTTGTTTAAAATTTTAATAGAAAATGAAATTGTAAAACAAACATATTACAAACATAATCATTACAATGACATTATTTGTAAAATTTATCAGAACCCTAATGCTGTACGATTAATCGGTTTTTTATCAGTCAACAATGGGAATATAGTAGCCGAAGGCTTAAAGGCAAATTGTCCTCTAAGATAGAGATAAACTAAGCTCATAACAATTATAAAGGGAACAATAAAGAACATCGAAAGTGTAAATCTTCTTTGGAAGTCTGTGTGAAAGCAATCGTAACATCTCTTCTTTCTCTCTTCAGGTCTGCTTTCAATGTCTGTGTTACTACTTGCTGGTGCTTTACTACTTCCAGAATTGCTAGAAGCAGCCGCTATATTCTGTACTTCACTATCCTTTATTTGAGATATAACATAGTAAATTCCTGAAGAGTACGGTGGCATACAATTACGTAGACTTTCGTCTTTCTTTAAAGAGTCACAATAAAACGCGTATAATTTACGCCCATCCGCAATGGAATCAATTGAGGATATAGATTTTTGTGTGGAAGTTTCATATGTATCGGAATATTTGTCTACAAGAGTACTATTTGCAGCGGAAGTCATATCAGTAACTCTAAGTATAGTTTCACTATCGAATAGTCTGTAGGAGGTACTTTTTCGATATACTCTATTGTGAATACTCGGAGAATCTCTTGCTGCTTTATGACGGTCTATTTTGGATGCTGTAACACATTTCGAAAACGATGAACTTATTTGTACACTTTTGTTTTGCTTTTGATTAATTCTCTCTGATGTTGATTCTTGTGTAACGTTCCCTTTTTCTTCTGAAGTTGTTTTTTTGTAACGATCTTTATATCTTTCTCCAACAGCTGTCAAATGTGTACTGAGCATTTCTTTTGCAGTTGCAGCTAAGCTTCTTACTACTTCTTTCAACTCTCTTATTTCAGTGGCAATTTCTAAACCATTCGTTTTTGCAAAATCTCTGTTCATTTTGTTCATGTAGTGTGCATCGGGGTCGATAAAATAATTGTCACTCGCAAAAATATTTCCTTTACTAAGAGTACTATCAAGTATTGTCATGAGATTCGGAGTAGAATTCAAAATGTCTCCTTTTGTTGTGAAAAAAAGCTGCTGAGATTTATTTTTTTGTGATTTTTCTTGTAAATTATGAGATAAACTTTTATCCAGTGTATATGGATGGCCTTCGGATGCTTTATTTTCTATACGTTTTTCATCTTTACTTTCTTTTGCAGCTATTGGTAAGACATTTATTGATATATCAACCTTAACTTTGTTTATCTCTTTAATAAATGATACACAATCGAAAAAATCTTTTAAGTTTTTCATGAGATCGTCTTTTTTCATAGTAGTTTGTTTTGAGTTGTAACGAACCGCGTATCTTTTCCTCTTAGGTCTATAGTTTGTTCTCCTATACTGTTTGTTTTGAAAAGTGTTAACTTTTTTGTTACTCATTGCCTTGGTATGCACATTTGAAACTGGTTCCTTTAATTTTGTATCTGTTTTTAAGCTACTTACTCTTTTAAGATTCAAGAAATCAATTATACTATTGATATCAAACTGTGAGTCTTCTTTATAAGTAAATCTATTCAATTCTGTTTTGTTTACGGTTATAACTTTGTTTTGTTCTTGAGTTAACAAATTAGGGATATCTTCACTCCTTTTAATTTCACTTGATATAGAACTGCTATGTTTTTTCAACGTAGTGGTTTCTGCAACCTGCTTCTTTTTAATTATATTTTTTTGTTCCGACTCATTCACTTTATCATACTTTTCTCTTTTAATTTCGTTTGTGTTTTGTCTCATCAAATGTCTTGGAACACTTAAAGTAGACATGATTTTGCAATGATTATCGTTTAGTGGAAGAGTTATTACCGATGTGATAGAACTTATATGTTTGATTGTAGCATTCTTTGCGTTTCTCATAGCAGATAGGTCGTTCAAATTTGGATCCACTGATACATCTATAGCGTACGTACATGAAGAAGTATTAGATTTTATGTCCAGTCTATGTAATATTGTGTTTACTATTCTGTCAACCTTTTCTTTAGTTTCATCATTGTCGAGCAAATGTTTCTTTACCCACTGACCGACTAGATTATTCAAATTTTCAATCACTAAAGAGGTAAGATCAAAATTGATTCTTGTTTTTGGAATATCATCAATACTGTCTCCGCAGCTGTGTTCTACGCACTCATTAGCTGAAAATACTTCTGTTTCATTGTAATTTGATCTAGTATCTCTTTTAACGCTGAATTTCTCTCTATTATTCTTACAGTAGTTGCGCAATATACAGAAATCAGTTGCGATGCTCAAATCTCTCTTCAATTTTCCTTTGCTTTCGTAATAGTTGTCTTTTGGTCGTCGTTTCTTGATGATTACCACTAAACTCTCTGAGTACAACTTTGATACGCTGGAGCCAGTTCTTGACTGAGTTCTGAATGTGGTTTTAGAGTTCTTGTATATCAGTTCCTCGAAATTCTCTCTGCTTTTTACCATTGTTGTACGCTGCAAACATACCATTCTTGGTTTAGCATTTCTTTTCTATCTCAGAGTATATTTCAGAACACATTTACAGTAAGTACTTATTATGAATTGAATGTGGTTTTATGAAATTAACATCTTTAACAATAATTATTTTAGGACAGTGTTCATTCTTGTCGGCCCTCAAATTAAGGTTGGATGTAATTGTTAGTCTTTTTATTTTTTGGGACGTGTTATTTATTACAACATAATTCCTTGGAATTTATTATTGCCGTTGGGTAAGTACTAGACTGAAATGGTGCAAGATCGTTAAGGTGCTCCATCATCGGGAGCATTCGCTTGTAATGTATCATTATAGATTCGACTTTGAGCATAACATTACAATACTACCTCCCTGGCCGACGAGCATTCTCGTGTAATTTAACATTATAGATTCGACTTTGAGCATTCCATAGCTGATAGCAAGTTGACTTCACTGTCACGTAGCACTGATGTTACAAGTTGTATCAAAATATTACACATTGTATCATCACAAGGTGTGCGTTGTAATGCTCGACTCTGTAACGTTACATTTAACAAGCGAATGCTCCCGGTGAGGGAGCACCTTTATAAATTTTTATCATTATAATGGCAAGTTTTTGGTGATGGAGTTTTTAAATATTAGCGAGTCCATACCTACTTGTATTTTAAATTCTTTCCCTGTATCTCTTGGAGCGCTTAACCGATTTGGATGAAATTATACTTAAATTGAGAGTGAGTACAGAGGATATTTAGGTTTCTCAGCAAGCGAAGTCACGGGCAACATCTAGCTAAGCTAAATAGTAATAAAATATACTTACAATTTAAATATGATTATTGATTACTTATAATTTCAATGTTTTCAATAAACACAACTTTCCGCAATTTATTGATTTAACCAAATTCTTCTGTCACTACTCACTGTCAGAATTGTCAATCTTCTGTGACAGGTTTATTCTTCGTTCTGGCCTGCATGAAGACAGTATAAAGTTATAATAATAATTATGACTTTGCACGCCACAATACTGGCAGAATGTATGGCGCTAATATTATTACTTTTAAGACCTTTATTTTATGTACCATCGAGGAAATTGATTCCTATGCAGTTGATAGACCAACGTTATTTGGTCGATCATGTCAATTCAATGTTAATTGTGATCTGTCGGCTGGGTTTGACGTAACGCAACCAAACTACGTACCTACGTACGTGCGCTCCAGCTGCAGACACTGCTCCGGCCACGGCGGCGTGCTCATCAACTTCTCGTGGTCTTCCAGTTCTGGTTCACGGTCAAAACGAGATGAATGAAAAGAGATAGATTACAGCAGGAATACCTTTAAATTTTGGGTTTTTACGGAAACTTGAGGTTCTACCTCCTTACTTTAATCTGTCGCTACTCGCTTTTATATGCCGAAGTGCATATTAAAATAAGAGCAACTTCGGTCGTTCTGGTCTTTGTAAACTAAATATCAAATAAATTAATTCTTATCAAGTCAATGAAGATCTGATATCATTTCTGATGAGTCAATCAATGAATTTCAGATGAAGATCTCGGGGACCGATCGGGGACCTTCCCCGATCTGCATAGGAATCAACTTCTCTGATAGTACATTCATGCAAATAAATAAATTTGAATTTGAAGACTTCTAATTCGATTAATCGTCAATTAAAAAAAATCGATATCAGTTTAAAATTATATTTAAAACACTGGCCCACTTAGTAAAATTATTAATACAGCGAATAATTAAACAAGCTTTATCGTCTGGCTGTGAATGTCATATTATGAAAACAGATATTTTTAATTTTCTCCGAAAACGTTTTTCATCGGCATTTTTAAAAAGAGATTAGGTACTATTACCAAGAGCCACGTACGTGATTATCACAATTCACTTACTAAGAACACCTCCAAAAAGCCTCACATCCGATTTATATTATAAATTTATAAATGAAAATAAACTAAAAATGCGAAAGTCTGTTTGTTTATTATCTTTTTACGCCCAAATCGCTGAACCGATTTTGCTGAAATTTGGTATGGCGATACTTTTCAGTCCCGGGTAAGAAAACAGGATACTTTTTATCACGAAAAAATGTACGGTTTCGAGGCGAATTTTGGCGCAACGGAGTTGCGGGTGTCATCTAGTTTCTTATAAATCAGTTCAGCCGTTTAATCCTTCGATCGGGGATTCTTGGAAATGCTATTGTATTCTATTGTTGTCGCGATCACCGGTGCTCTTATGGGGCTTGAAGGATTAAGCGTGAAAAGGTAACTTAGGCTGGTATAAATAGTCAGTACTCAGTACTCAAGATGCATCTCGGTCTCAAGACGCGGTTCGGCTCTGTGATTGGTCCAAATTTTGACAGCCAACCAATCACAGAGCCTGAACCGTGTCTTGAGACCGAGATGCATCTTGAGTACTGACCAAAAATACGGGCCTTACAGACAGAGATACTGTCGAATTTATAATATTATCAAATTCATTTACTACAAACACTTCCAAAAACCCTCACATATATTCAAATATGGCTACCAGGTATGAACGAATATAAACTCATCAAAATTCATAGACCTGCAGTATTAGCTTGAACTTCCGCTCAATTTTAGCCGCGTATGCTCGAAATGGAAAATTTTAAGCTGCCTCTTTGAATAAAGGTCAGTTTACAACAACAGCACAACGCAGCTTCGAAAATGGAACCCAATGTAAATAAAGTCAAATTTCGTATTTCTAGTTTCTGTGCCTTTGATTAAAGACACACTGCAGAGTGCAGGTGCAGCCAAAATTGGAACTCCTTTAAATGTTGGTGCAGTGTCGCGTTTCTTTTCAGTGTGGGCTGACCCTAATAGAACCTTAGTAGTTTATGCAGATATTATGTGGTAGCGTCTAGGTGTTCGCAAAAAAACCCAGCTGCAACCGCACATTTTATACGTTGTTATTGCTAACACTAAGGGTCAATTCAGACCGCAACGCGACGAGGCGAGGCGAGGCGAGGCGCGGCATAAATTTGTATCGATTTGACAGATTTCAATGGCGTGAGACGTCTTGCGAATCTGTCAAATCCATATA
Organism: Polyommatus iphigenia; assembly: GCA_963422495.1. Taxonomy (NCBI): domain Eukaryota; kingdom Metazoa; phylum Arthropoda; class Insecta; order Lepidoptera; family Lycaenidae; genus Polyommatus; species Polyommatus iphigenia. The sequence continues at coordinate 3,572,744 of OY730179.1, read as the reverse complement.
AAGAAGACTGGTCACGAACCATACAAAATTTACCCATGGCCGACACGAAAGAAACGTATCCCATTGTTTTCGTTATATTATGGGCATCCAAGATATGTAATTTTTATATTCAATATCAGTGGCTAACATGTTATTTTATTGCTTTCTTTTTTCTTCAGGCGCAGTATGAAAAGTGCAAATATTAAGCAATTTTATTCAATATTATAGGCTAACATGTAATTAATGCACTTATTAGATGTAAAATGCAATCACATGTTTCTTCAAAACATTTTTTTTGATTACTAACAACATTTGTATCTGTGAAAAATCTTGAAAGTGGTAGCTAACAGAGATAGAAAGGATTTCATACTTTGATTTGATGGTCTTAAAATATGGATTGTTCTATTTGTTGGACAATTTACTCTAAAATTATATAACTGTTAACCTACCAATATACAAAAAATCTGCTTATTAGGGTTCCGTTTGAGGGTTCTGTAATCAACAAAACTTGGTTGACTACGGTACCCTAAAACGGAACCCTAACCATCTGTTTTGTATATTGTTAAGTTAATAGTTATATAATTTAAGAGTAACATCAAATCAAAGTATGAAATCCTTTCTATCTCTGTTAGCTACCACTTTCAAGATTTTTCGCAAATACAAAATATGTTGTTTGTCATAATATCAAAATGAAGCAACTCACAAAAAATTAGCTTGCTAGTATTAAAAAAAATGTTCTAGGGCTCCCTGAGTATTACACTTATGTAATGTCAATTCCACCATTGATGGAAGATATTCTATTAATGAATATTACCGTACATGTTATCATGGAAAGCTAACATTAGGAAGTTGTGCACACGTGATAAGTGTTATTATTATAGCCTAGGGTGGGCTAGACATCTCGTTTTCACGTTCATTAGCTAAAGAAAAACTCATGTAGGTATCTATAGGTTCATCTCGCCCTCGGTGTTATAATTATCACGCGTGATAAAATATAACATGCTGCAGAGACAGGACGTTTCTAATTGTTTGAAACATACTAGTAGAAGGTAGTGAAAAAAAACCTTTGTTTTTAATTGTAACTACCTAGGTAAACAAAATAATATTTATTATGGTTTTGTGTTTTTCTTTAGACACGGTATAAAAATAATATATTTCTAAGTGTTAGCCACAGATATTGAATATAATTCCATGCAAATAATGATTCTTATTCTTCGTATTAACACTTTTCATACTGCGCCTGAAGAAAAAAAGAAAGCAATAAAATAACATGTTAGCCACTGATTTTGAATATAAGAATTACATATCTTGGATACCCATAATATAACGAAAAAAATGGGATATGTCTCTTTTGTGTCGGGCCTGGGTCACAAATGACCCGTCGCCTTTAGAAATGCATCTACGCGTCGCGTTGCGGTCTGAATCAACCCTTAGTTTACCCTAATGGCCGGTTTACACGTATTAAGTAGATATGTAGTAACTAAATTCTAATTGTCATCTAGTTTAGTACTTACTAAATTTTAACTTGCTACTTGCTACTAAATTTTGTGTTTACATGCAATTAAGTTAAAATTTAGTTACTTAACTACTTATCTACTTAATACGTGTAAGCCAGCCTTAAAGGCTAAACTTCTAAAGTATTATCACTCTGCTTTGACGCTGATTGTATTAATTGCACAATGTACATGTGTTTGTGTGAGTCGGTAAAGATATTATTACAATATACTTACACAAGTATACACTACACATACATATATAGTATATACCTATGTATATAACAGAACATAATTAATTAACGTTTGACGGATTACTAGCTAACTAGTTGTCAATTGATAACGGGCACTTAATTTAATTAATGCTCAAGACGTAAATAATTTAGTAAGATCAGAGTAAGTGAAGATCAACTGTGTTTATGTTGGAGGGTTTTGTACCTACTTGTCATTGATCTCTCAGATAGTCTGATTAACAAGTGCCATTTTCCTCAAAACCTGATCTAATGCACCGAAAATTATGATTTTGGTCTCATTCGATTCGGAATACCATCTAGAACATTCTATCAAAATTCCAAGAGCGGCTGAAAAAAAATGCAAAAGTTATAAACAATTAAGTAAACATAAAAAGAAGGGTTCAGTTTTCTTTTTATATTTCGAAAACTATTTGAGTTAATCAAAGTTTAAAAATAGATCCATATAGAGCAGGAAATTTCCTAAAAAAATTCCTAGATCTTGGAACCTTATCAACAATCCTTATAACTTTGATTGAGCGTCGAAAGTAACGGTAAAAACGCGTAGTTCGGGTCTCGCGTGAATTGCCGCAATCTGCCACGTGAACTAAAAAATATATTTTAACTGATTAAATATTAATATAAAGAAATAAAAAAATTCAGGTACCAAGAAGACATATCAATAAACAATAATCCGCCAACAAAAATAAATTATCACAATTTGTTTAATTATTATGCTTTTATTCATTTGTTAATAGTCACCATTTTAATCTATACATGTAATAAATCTGTAGAAATGACAATTCTGTACATTAAAGATATTCAAAAAATAATAAGCGGAGGTTGTCACAACATCGCTATAGAAGCCGAAAAGTTAGTTAGTTTTTTTGTCTGTCTGTCTGTCTGTCTGTCTGTCTATCTGTCTATCTGTCTGTCTGTCTGTCTGTATGTTTGTTCCAGCATCATACGAAAACTATTGATCCGATTTGAATGCGGTTTTCGCATACATATTTGTCTTCTTCCAACTTAACATCTGGTGTATAAAAATGTCCCCCCCCACCCCTCTAAGGGGACGAAAGAGGGGGTCAAATTTTGTTTCAAACTTTTGCTTTAACACGAAAACTATTGATCCGATTTGTATACGGTTTTCGCAGATATATTTATTTTCTTACAACTCAACATCTGGCGTATAAAAAGTACCTCCCACCCCCCGCCCACTCCTCTAAGGGGGGTCAGATTTTGTATCAAACTTTTTTATTTAATGGAATTACTTCATATTATTAACTGTGTTTACCAACTTAACATCTGGTGTATAAAATTTTTCCCCCCACCCCTCTTAGGGGACAAAAGAGGGGGTAAGATTTTGTATCAACTGATGAAGTAGAAATACTTTAAATGGCAAAACAACGTTTGCCGGGACAGCTAGTGTTAACATAAAAACGCTGATTATTTCAAAACAAGAAATCTAGAAATTTTTATTATTCTTTTGAGCTAATCTTAAAAGGTCTTAGAAGAGATATCCGTTGGAAAAATTCAACAATTTTGATTTTTCACTTTTTTATGAACAATCAAAGGCATTCATGAAATTTTCATATAAATATAGCAATTAGGGGTTTTTCATCAATAAAAATGATTATTTTTCCGACCCAAATATCGACCAATAGAATTGCACCATTCGACGTCACGTGGTACAACCTACATGGTATTATACTGATAATTTTTTGAAAATTTTCTCTGGTCGTTGCTATATATAAAAAACAAAACATGATCCAGTCAAATTAACCACACGTCAAACTGACAGGTTGAATTCAATTGTGAAAATTGGAGATTTTGCATGAAAATGAGTCGATTTGGAGTTTGTTCTCTGTCCACCATCGATAAAAAAGTCAAAGGAAATGTTCCCATTAATACGGAGAAGGCAAAAAAAAAAACAGTTTGGAACCAATTTACTACTTTTTGTACTGAGAGGGAATACACATTGAGTGCTGAAACGAGTGAAGCGCAATTGGCAAACCATTATGAAAGATTACGCTTACAATATGAAGAAAATGGATGGAGAAGACTATAAGGAAGGTACAAATTCTTATTTGTTAACTGTAAAAATAATCCCCCGAATACCACACGAGCTTCAAAATTATCTGGCATTTCCCTCAAGGTTCCCTGCAAACAAATAAAGTCGTCAAGTTTTTCAGTCCTGAAAAACTTGAATCCTTCATTTGTTTGCAACGAACCTATCGGGAAATAACCGATAATTTTGAAGCTCTTGTGGTATTATAAGTGATTATTTAAATTTTATTTGCTACAAATAAAAAAATATATATTGTTATCTGGCTTCTAACAATAACAAAACAAAATAGGAACAATAATTGGATATAAAAGTACCGTAATTGCTTTATTTACATGAATAATTTTGGAATGACTTTGAATGTTAATAAAAAAGTGAAAAATAAAAAATATTTTTTTTTTCAACGGGAATCTCTTATAAGGCCTTTTAAGATTAGCTTAAAAGAATAATAAAAAAATCTGGATTTCTTGTTTTGAAATAATCAGCGTTTTTATGTTAACATTAAAATGGTGACTATTAACAAATGAACAAAAGCATAATAATTAAACAAATTGTGATAATTTATTTTTGTTAACCGATTATTGTTTATTCATATGTCTACTTAGTACCCAAATTTTTTTATTCCTTAATATTTATATTTAACCACTTAAAATATTTTTTTAAACCCGAACCACGCGGTTTTACCGTTACTTTCGCCGCTCAATTAAAGCTATAAGGATTATTGGTAAGATTCCAGGATCTAAGATTTTTTTTAGGAAATTTCCTGTTATTTAAGGATCTATTTTCGAATTTTGATTATCTCAAATAGTTTTCGAAATATTAAAAGAAAGCCAAACCCTTCTTTTTATGTTTACTTAATTGTTTATAACTTTTGCATTTTTTTTCAGCCCCTCTTGGAATTTTGATAGAATGTTTTAGATGATATTCTGAATCGAATGAGACCAAAATCATAATTTTCGGTGCATGAGATCAGGTTTTTACAAAAATGGCACTTGTTAACCAGAGTAAGAGGCAAGCAACAAGACATGAAACGAGGTGTAATAAAAAATAAAGGGCTGCACTCCGGGAGTACTGACGAATTGAACAAACTTAATTTAACCTATCAAGCCCCATAAGAGCACCGGTGATCGCGACAACAAGAGAATAACAATAGATTTCCAAGAATCCGCGATCGAAGGTTTAAAACAACATTTAAAACCAATGAGGCTTGTGTAATGCTGCGATAGAGATAAACTACGACAACATGGCGCGCCCCTCCAAAATTCAAAACGTTTGAAGTGCGTAGTCTTGCGCGGTCGGCTAGTTATGATTAGTTGACCAACAAATCTTGGTAATAAGTGACATTAAGTGAAATATTACGAGTAGTTGCTGGTTGATTGGTTGAATACTTACTACATAGTAAACTCTTTCATAAGGATGTGACTACACACATTGAAACAGTAATTTGGAGGGGGCGCCATGTTATCGTAGTTTATCTCTACAGTCCTATTCACAGATGTGGTTATATTAATTCGGTCGCCGCCCGCGCTCAAAGCCCACGGGCCGCGATAAAGTCTCCTCTACACAGAACTAATACTTAATCTTTGCGCCATCTTAGGAACGAGCAGGATACAGAGCTTACCGGGTAAACCATGTTTGGTTCTAATCTTTGGTTTCGGATTATTCCGGCTTGGTTGTATTAGCCGGATTATGTTATATAATATCATTTATTTACTGAACCGTATTATGTAATAGATGAAATGTCGAAATTGGTCGCGGGAACCGCACATTTTTCCGGGACGAAATCGTCCAGATACACCGATTTTAGTTTCAGATATCCATACTAATATTACAAATGCGCAAGTGTGTCTGTCTGTCCGTCTGTTACCCTACTGTGTAAGTTTTATCCCGAAAAAATGTACGGTTCCCGCGCGATAAACGACTTTTGGCGCGACGGAGCTGCGGGCGTCATTTAACAATATATATTCAGTAGTTTTTGCATTACATCTAAGCTTAACTATTCTTATTTTCACGCAATGTTTTCTGAAAATTGACCAACGTACATTAAATCTGTCGTGGAAAAGTTATTTCTAAATCGTACCGTTTTATGCAAAACTCGTTTAAGGAGTATTTCAAAAGGGAGAATTTTATATTTTCGGTGCGACTCCATCCTAATCAGCTTAGTTTAAGCTGAAATATAAAACCGGACAAGCGCGAGTCGAGTCTTATAAAGTGAGGTTTCGTAAAACATAACTAATTTTGAACTAAAAAAGTATTAACCTATCAACCCCTATAATATAAACACCGGCGACCGCGACAACAATAGAATAACAATAGATTTCCAAGAATTCGCGATCGAAGGATTAAATAATTCTTAGCCGGCCCCTAGGGCCTAGAGTTTAGAACTCTAGATTCTACTAGACTCTAGACCAGTGGTCCCCAACCTTTTTTTCATGCGGGCCACAAACATGTTTTGGTCTTGGTGTCGCGGGCCGCAACAAAAATTTTTACGGTTAAAAATAATATTCTTCAAAATTAACGATTTAAAAGTGGAAAAAACGTAAAGTAGACGTAAAGTCTACGTGATAGTCTCACGGAGACTACGTTATTTTGCCGGTGGGCGTCAATTTCAAAATTGTTTAACATCACGCGGGCCACAAATAAAGTCCCGCGGCCCGCGGGCTGCAGGTTTAGGATAGCGGCTCTAGACTATCAATAATTATTGTATTGTGCAATATCACGCTTCAATTTTATTGAGCAGTTTATTTGACAATTAGATTAAAGGCGCGCGATGTTCAATATAATATTACGCTTAGGTTGGGTTGCACCAACTTACTTTAACTATAACTGTAACTTTAACTATAACTTTAACTATAACCACAGTGCAAAATGTCAAATCTTTGGTTAAAGTTAAATATGGCGTCCAAGGACGCCATATATTTTAACCTCCGCTCATAAGTATATCTAAATTTTTCGTGAAAATTTACTGTTTTACAGTGATAAGTATATTTTTAACCGACTTCCAAAAAGGAGGAGGTTATATGTTCGTCTGTTTATATATATTTTTTGTATGTTCAACCATAACTTCGCCGTTTCTGGACCGATTTTCATGATTCTTTTGTTGTTGTACAGGGTTGAATCCGAGGTTGGTACCATGTTCACAAAAGTGGTGATCTGATGATGGGATCCATGAGGAATCGAGGGGACTCCTTGAAATTTATATGGGAACATATGGTGATTTCGATTTTTTCTAAGTATTTCAGGCATATACTACCAAAAAGTAAGATTTTGCACCAGGATATATCCTGGTTCTGAAGGTACCCAACAGAACTTTTGAATCCTTATAGATACAAGTTTGAAGATTTTGGCTTTATTTAAACTACTCCAAGCAAATCCATCATACATTATTTGTCCTGAACATAGGCTAAATTTTATTTTGGAAAAAATAGGGTTTCGTAAGTTATTTGGGTTTTTCGGACGCCAGGTGAAAAAATCAACCAGAAAAGTAACTTATTTTGCGTACGCTGCCGAAACTATAAAAGATAGAACCATAAAATGTTCTAAGTATTGTAGATCTTATAAATATCTACAAAAAAGTCCGCGACACACTATACTTATCTATCTATGTCGAGTGAGGCACAATAACCATTTTTTTATTTAAAAATCTTGAATTTTTTTGGACAACATTTAAACGCGTTTATTTTACTTATGCCATTAATCCTTATCAAAATAAATTATTTCATCACTAAGTACAGTTTATGTAGATAAAATTTGGTCTTTGAATGATTAAAATTGGAAGTTTGGTTTTGAAATTATGGCGAAATTAAAATATTACGATAGTGGGCGTCACCAAGCGGGATGCGCTTGCGGATAATGACTGCGTCCGCGTCGTCGACATTCACGCGGGCAGAGCCGCAGGCGACCGCTAGTAATATGTACAACTCTAAGACAACAAGCTATATAATATTATTGCCTTGTCGTCTCATATTATGTAACTAAAAAGGGTAAAATTATTATTTTTTAACAAAAAATTAAAACCGACTTCCAAGGTAAAAACAAAAGTAATAAGTACTTAATCTTAATCTAAAAAGAATCAAATAATTCTTATTCCTTATTATAGTGGCGTCTTCAGACTTCGCCTAAACCTCAACTATTTCTGTACTCAATCTTCATGCTTTTGAAGTCGGTACCAGCTTACCTTAGCGTAATTGCTATGTCAAGGATCTCAGAACTTTTCCGGGCTGGTACCGACTTCAAAAGTACGAAGATTGAGTACAGAAAATATAGTTGAGGTTTAGGCGAAGTCTGAAGACGCCACTATAATAAGGAATAAGAATTATTTGATTCTTTTTAGATTAAGATTAAGTATTACTTTTGTTTTTACCTTGGAAGTCGGTTTTAATTTTTTGTTAAAAAATAATAATTTCTGTCTATTTTTACGGATAATTCAATTTTTTATACCCTCAATCCTGTTACCTGTAGCTTCAATAAAAAAATAAACGCAACAGACATCTGTCAATTTCTCCGGTTAAAGATAAGGTTAAATTTAAAGCTAAAGGACGCCATATTTAACTATAACCATAACTTTAGCCTTATATTTAAATTTAACCACGCCTCTGGTGCAACCCACCCTAAGTCAATAATATTAGGTGCGCAATACGTGATATTTTTTTTTCTGTTCTCAATCTTCATAATTTTTAAGTCGGTACCAGTCCCATAAATTGCATATATTCTGGCATAGAGCTCACGATTAAGTTTAAGGGCGTTCCCTCCGGAGATTCCGTAATTGACCGTATTTAAAGCCTTATAAACTCATAATCTGAAAGCTACAAAGTTAAAAATACAGCAATAATCTTCAGTATATCAACATTCCTTTCCCCGTTTTAAATTTTATATTTTTGTTTATTATACTCATGATATCAGCTTCCAAATTAATGTCAATTTATTAAAATTCAAGCATACATTTAGCATCTCCTTAGCATTTACAAGTTACTTTTATTTGAAACTCACGCCAATAGATCGACAATATCATAAACTACATATTCCCCGTTTTAAATTTTTTTAGGACAATTTTGAACTAAGATAAGTAAAAATAATAGGGTTTTGGCGCGATCTCGGCAACGCGGCAAATGTATGGCCAAGGTCGTTTGCTCGGGGGATGGCCTTAAACTGGCATCGCGAACAGAAATATTCAGTACAAAATAAGATTTTTTTAATACTTTTTAGTACATTTAACAATATTTTCGTCTTTATCTTGGAAGTCAGTTTAAATTTCTTGTTAAAAATAATAATGATTAACAAATAAAAAAAAGGTCTCTAACTCAGTTAAAAAGCGAGCATGCAATTTAAAATAGATATAACTATTTGTGTTATATTTTAAATTGCATGAAATTGTTGACGACCTCTGTGGCTCAATGGGTAGAGTGTGTGGCAACTGGCAGCTCAAGCCGGGGGTCGCGGGTTCGAAACCCGGAACACGAACGATTAACGGAACAAAAGTTTTCAATGTTCCTGGGTCATGGATGTGTAATAAATGTGACGTTATCACCGTGAAGGGACCTTATTGTCGGTATTGAGTTATTAGTATCCCCATAATCTACATTTAATAGGCTATCGAACCATGTAAATAACATGCGTGTAGGTCTGGAAAATATTAAAAAAAAAAATGTTTAAACTCGAAAGTCGTAAAAGGTGATATTGAGAAAATCGCATTCAAACTTCGACACCCAAAAAAAGTATGTTATTGTAGGAAGTTACATAGGTATCATGTTTTTTGAGAAGTACGTTAAATGGCCTTTTAGAATTTAACTTCAATTATATAATTTTATAACTCTATTCCTGTTGTTTACCACGCCAAAGTGCATGATGTAATGAAAATGCCCAAGATGGATTTTACTAAATCTATACTAATATTATAAATGCGAAAGTATCTCTGTCTGTCTGTCTGTTTGTCTGTCTGTCTCGCTTTCACGCCAAAACTACTAAACCGAGTGTAATGAAATTTTGTACACAGATAGTCTAAGGCCTGAGAAAGGATATAGGCTACTTTTTAACTGGAAAAAATAGTTGTAAGGGGGTGAAAATGCGTAAATTTGTTCAAATTATGTTAGTTCCAAAAATTCATAATAGATGGCGCCTCGCCGTCTGCTACATCGCGATGACGCTTGCACAAATGTCTTTCTATAAGAGGTGGTATCATCTCACATCAAATTTTCGATTTTTTCGATTGTTATTTCTTTGTTACGTTATTAAATAATTCAGTACTTTTATCTATGCAGTGAGTAGTGACGTAACCTTAAATCTATCTGACACATATTTTACATTATCTATGAATAGGACTTTGATAAATGTTACCATAGCATGGTTGTTATTTCACTTTGTAAATATTATTGAGAATAAAACTACATGAATTAACATTGCATATTTTAATATCCAACAACTGGCGACGATGTCGACAGCAGAATTGAAGAAATGGAGAAAAATACGCGCTACTACACGCGCACAACTTACAAAACTAGAAAATTACGTAAACTCGAACGAAACTCTAACTCACGCGGAAACACAAACAAGACTGCAGTCCCTACAAGAAAATCTACAGTCATTCAAAGAAGTACAACTAAAAATAGAATCGGAAATTGCTGATGACGAATTTGATAACGAAATAGAAATCAGGTACGAAATTGAAGAAAAATTTACACTATTGAAAACCAAATTGCTAAATATGCCTAATCAAAGTGAACAAACCCTTACATCAACACAAGCGATGGGTATTTGGAACTATTTCACGTCGCCTGGGCCAACTTCACTATGAGGTCCGAACCGATGCAGGGACAGTCTGGCGCCGGCATCTAGAGCAGCTCTTGCCTGCGCCAGGCATTCATCAGGAATAGCGGCGGACTGACACATATTTTACATTATCTATGAATAGGACTTTGATAGATGTTACCATAGCAGCATGGTTGTTATTTCACTTTGTAAATATTATTGAGAATAAAACTACATGAATTAACATTGCATATTTTAATATCCAACACTATCAATGATAAATACTAAATACTAAATAGTTTATGGGTAAAGTTGTGTAATTGGGGCAATGATATTGTATGTTACTAACGTAACTAGATTGGCAGTTTACGACAGCAACGCGTCACCACTTTGAAGATGCCTGCAGGCATATCTGCCATACATAATGACATAATAACATTATGAAGTGACATTGTCTTTTGGGCTATCAAGTGGTTACGCATTTCTGAGAATCGTTTGTAAGACGTTGCCACTCTAGTATTTTAGAAACTCATTGAATTGGGGGGCTAAGTATACTTTATTTGGCATAGATAAAGTTTAATTTTAAAAAATGAAATAATTTATGTGCACACTGCACAGCTGTTTTTGGGTGTTTTGATTTAATGGGTACTAGGGTTTTTTTATAATTTGACACCAATTTTGTTGACATCGCGCGCTATAAACTGAAGTCCACGCGGACGTAGTCGCGGGCAACAGCTAGTATTTCATATATAGTATGTTTTCTATTGGATTTTATAAAAGAATAATATAAAGCGGATAATTTTTTACATTGTTTATTGTATTAAAAAAAATTGAGCAAATAAACATTGTGCTTCTACTAATCTTATTCATCAGTCAAAATCAACAAAAATATATATTTACTACACTTAAACATAGTCAAATGAGATCAAATATATAAACTTCTATTTAGAAAGTAACTTTTTTCTGTCTTAAAATTCAAGGTAAAGTTTAGTAAAAAGCTGGTACAAACACTTAACACTTTTCAAAAGGGACCTTATTGTCGGTGATTAAAAGTTTAGTGATATCACATAAAAATAATTATATACATTTTTATTAACATTGAAGTTATTATTTTTTAAATAACTTTAATTATCCTTTAGTAATAAGACGTTTACCTGAAACATGTAATTTCTCATAGTACCATAGAAGTATTCATAAATATTAAAAGGGACCTTAATGTCGGTCGTTACATTTTTAGTAATAAAGTTAAAAGAAGATACAAAAATACTATTAATTTCGTAGTTGTAACATTATTTTTTATTTTTATTTTATTTATTTAAATATTTATTTAATTATATTTTTTATTATTTAATTATATTTCTGAGATTTCTTTATAAAAATAAAGGAACCATAGACTTGGTACGATTTTGTCTAGATTTAATTACTTTTTAGGGTTCCGTAGTCAACAAGGAACCCTTATTAGAGATAAACAAGCAGCTCCATCGAGATTCGAGACTTGGCTAGTTTTTTTACAGAATGTTTTTGGTGGGATTTCACATCTCTTTTTAGAAACGTGGGTAGTGGGTTTCATCATATCGCTCGTGTAGGATTGCGCGCTCGTGTAAACGTCACCATCAGCATCACACGTGTTACATTCATCAAGCCCCGAGCGGCCAGATCCGGCCGCGATAACAATGAAAAAGCTATTGTGTCTCGTTTTGCCACGATTGATGGGTTAAACATACGCCTCCGTGGTCTAGTGGTTTAATCCGTGGCTCTTGACTCGGGTCATGAGTTCAATTCCCGCGTTGGAAACGTATTATTTCCAAGTATGGTTAGGACAATGCAGGCTGATCATCTGATTGTCTGACAAGTAAGATGATCCATGCGTCGGATGGGCATGTAAAAAGTCGGCCCTGCGCCTGATCTCTCGCCAGTCGTGTCGGTCTTTCGTCCCACTGGGTTATGCGAGTAAAGATCACGCCATGAACAATCACCTTATGAGAATAGAGATTGCTCTTGTGTACTGCGCACACACTTGGGCACTATAAAATTACTCCTGCGTAACTGGCCTGGTTTCAATGAAACCAGCCATCGTCACCGAAATCGGTGTGAGATAATATTATTATTATCACACGTGTACACATACATGCATTTCGTCTTAAGGTGACGCAGCGTTAAAGTAAGAAACCGTGTTGGATATGTTTTAGATTGCTTGTTTTCTATGAGAGGCCGGCCCGGCCTCTCATAGAAAACAAGCAATGGAACAGCAAAAAATGGAAAGGGCGTAAGCGACAAAATGGTTTTTGTCGCATAATTTAAAAACCATAAATACATTTCATATAAGCTATGCACAAATTAAAGTGCATGCTTGAACCAATTTATGTACAAATTTTGGAACCTTAAATCACTCTTCTCTGTTGGAAAAATAGGAATCCCTTTTTTTACAGAGGTCTTTTCGATTGATTATTCTGTGCTATAAAAGTTGTCCAATCGTGTTATGCTATGGGCAATTCAAAGACAAAGACATGATGAATACTGATAATGAACTTCAATTTCTTAGCTTTAGTCATTGCTGAGAAAAATCGGCATCGCTACAGCCAAATTATCAAGGCGTCGCCTTAATATGTTCAGCAACGTACGGTATGCAACTATTGCAGATCTGAGGGGGTATCACCATAATATTATCTCTAATACAGCTGAGACCAGCTGAGGGTTCTTCATCAGATACTTCAGACCTTTGATTTTTTACATCAAAATAAGCGGCCCACCAAGTTGAATATTTTTTTGTTAAGGTGGCATGTCGATCTCTAATAGTTTGTTTGGGCTCTTGGGTTTTCTGATCAGGGTCACCAGGTACTCCAGATCTCCGATTATCCTAGTTTTTACGGTTGCGTACCCAAAGGGTAAAAACTGTCTCTCCGTCTGTCTATCTGTCTCCAGGCTGTATCTCAAGAACCGCTATAGCTAGACTTCTGAAATTTCTACAGATTGTGTATTTTTGGTGCCGTTATAACAACAAAAATAGTAAAAATAAAATTAATATTCAAAGGGGGCTCCCATACAAAAAACCTTTTTTTGGCCTTTTTTGCTCGAAATCGATAATGGCAACAGGTAGGACTTGAAATTTTCACAAAATCCTCAATTATATGTTTACGTTAATTATTAAATTAAATTGAAATTAAAATTTAAGGGGGGGCTCCCATACAAAAAACCTTATTTCGAGTCCGACTCGCACTTGGCCAATTTTTATATTTTTCCCTATATGTGGCCATTAAACCCTAACTCTGTGCCAAATTTCAGCTCTCTGAGTTTATGGGAAGTACTTGTTCTATTTTGATGATCTTGAGTGAGTGAGTGAGTGAGTGAGTGAGTGAGTGAGTGAGTGAGTGAGTATTATAAATGAGAAACTTTGCTTTAGCTTAACTTCGGAACTTAATGACCTCTAGAGGTTCTCAAATAGGGGCCTAAAATGCGGCGAAATGTTTCCTGTAAATGATAGTACGGCAGTGTTTGCTTCGCGCTCTACTTGGCGGGGGCACTGCCGTGCCCCCAGATATTCTAATCAATATTACCGGTTTTCAGCTTGGTGCCTGTCTACATACCGTGCCGACAGAAAGCCGCCATCGACTCTCGACTGCAGCACCGACAATAAGGTCCCTTTTTTACTAAACTTTAAGATATATTTTAACCTATAAAAAATCGTTTTTAAACCTGTGTTTTTGTCATATCAAAATTTAGAGTCTGTTTATTAATATAGAGCAAAAAAAGAAAAAAGATTTTTTTCGACACTTTACTTTAAAGGCGATTATCTTGGAAACTAGAACCGACAACAAGGTCCCTTTTCCCAGATAACGTCACAAATATGTGTATGATACGAGGGCTGCTATTTATGTATCCGGAATTAAAAAAAGAAACAAACATATATCATTTAATATGGTTTTATTGCTTTTCAAAATATTCGCCGCGATGATCGACACACTTTTGCATACGCTGGAACCAATTTTCATAGCACTTTTTCCATTCTGATTGAGGTATCTCCAAAACGTGCATTTTGAACGCATCAACAGCCTCTTCGCGGCTCGAAAAACGCTGACCACGTAATTTGTTCTTCGCGTATGGAAATAAAAAGAAATCGTTAGGTGCCAAATCAGGGCTGTACGGCGGATGACCAGTCAATTCGATCTTTTGACCCTCCAAAAACTGAGTTGTTTCAGCTGAGGTGTGACAGCTAGCATTGTCGTGATGTAATATGATTCTGCGTTGTCGGTTGTCCTTTCTTATTTCTTCAAAGACTTCTGGTAAACAAATGGTCGTATACCATTCAGAATTAACCGTTTTACGATTCTCTAATGGCACTGTAGCCACATGTCCATTAATTCCAAAAAAACAGGCGACCATTTGCTTCAAAGTACTTTTTGCACGAGTAACTTTTGTTGGTTTCGGCTCATCTTGGAACACCCACACCGTTGACTGTTGTTTAGTTTCGGGGTCATATGCATAGATCCAAGATTCATCACCTGTGTAGATATTATAAACGGCTTTTGACGTACCACGGTTGTATTTTTTTATCATTTTTTTGCACCAATCGACACGAGCCCGTTTTTGATCGATTGTCAAGTTGTGCGGAATCCAACGCGAACATATTTTTTTTACAGCCAAATGTTCGTGTAATATCTTATGTATGCTCGTCATACTTATGCCTAAGGACGCCTCTATCTCGCGATATGTAACATGACGATCACGCATTATTAGTTCCCGCACAGCATCTATATTTTGTGGGACAACAGCTGTTTTTGGGCGACCTTCTTTATTTTCATCCGTGAGCATAGACCGCCCACGATTAAACTCACTGTACCAGTGATAAACAGTGGTTTTTGATGGTGCTTCATCTCCAAAAGTTGCGGTGAGTTGAATAAAGCACTGTTGTTGATTTAGCCCACGCCGAAAATCGTAGTAAATCATTGCACGAAAATGTTCACGCGTTAAATCCATCACATGAAACAAAATGTATTCTTCAACCAGAGAGTTCTATTTTCAAATGTTGTAATTACTTTTTAAATATTGTTCTTGTAAGTGGCCAGTTCCGGATACATAAATAGCAGCCCTCGTATAATAAAAATCTTAAATATATGTATAGTATAAAAGTATTAAATATATTCCGTTGTCTGGTACCTCTAACACAAGTCCTTCAGCTACTTAGCACTGGGCCAGATTGACGTGGTGTGAAGTGTCCGTAGATATTATTATTATTATTATTGTGTTCCTATCTACGCAAATTAGGTACAATATTTTTTGTTACACGTGCGGGTAGTTTTAAATAACTTTAGTTTGACATCTGTCACTGAGCTACCATTTTGTTTATGTCTCGAGTGTCGCGGTCGTTTCCGTGGTCGCGATGATGAGTCCGGACTCCGGACTTACCCCGGAGCCCTGGCACTCCGATTTGTACCGACAAATCGTGTTGAGTTCGCTGGGACATATTATTTTGCCTTTTGTACGAGTTTCGTGGGATATATCTTGTCGGTTTTGAGACTTTTGTGCGCGTTTCGTTCGGCATCCGAGGTGGATATAGCATGATGCATCCCTCGATATTCGGTAGTGTTCGCGAGTGTCGGTTTATTTAAGTTAGTGATTTTGTTTCGTGATTAATGTTGTTGGGTGCTTAGCACAGGAAGTCAGGAACTACACAGCTGGTGAGTGCAGTAATTGCTCATATTCTAGCCAATTTTTAACACACTTTTGTTAGCTAATAGCTTGGGCTGTATGTAACGGAATCTTTGAGCAGTATCTCCAGTAGTTTAATGATCTAATCAATTCGAAAATTTGTATACGTATTAAGAGCCAATGACAATACAATAATTAGATACAATTTTTGAAAAATAACAATTACATACGTGTAGTCGCATGCACACAAACACCATGCTATAGTCTGGCAAGTGGCTACGCCTCACGGCTCACCGCTGTGCCGGTCGGTGCGGCGATCACCACACCCTGAGCCACACCGAGCCGAAGTCTGCCGAACTGAAACGTCGTTGGACGAATGTTAGGTGTTTTTCGTTACGGAATTTCTGGATTCGGTCTCCGCGATAAAAGCCATCCATGATGCAATGGCTTAAAATGCATCGCTGATTCCTTTAAGAAAAAACAATATAAGTATTCTTATTAAACTCAGCCTACGGATCCCTAAACATATCTTCAGTTTACCCTCGTTACTTACCAAGGATGGACGGACGAAATATACAATTTTAATATTAATAAGACTTTCGACATTCCAGTGATATTCAGAGAAAATCAATGAATATTTGGGTTTGACTGGCTTATACAGTGACAAAACTAAGTGATGATACTTTAGGGTGTGTATAAGTCCCTTGCATGGAGTTAACTGTGAAAGTTGCAGCGCTGAAAGAGTAACATTTTAGGGTTCCGTAGTAAATCCGTACCCAAAAAGGGAAACGGAACTTTAGGACTTCACTGTCTGTCCGTGATGACACGTATTTTTACTTTTTAGGGTTCCGTACCCAAAGGGTAAAAACGGGACCCGATTACTGAGACTTCGTATGTCTGTCCGTCTGTCTGTCTGTGTGTCTCCAGGCTGTAACTCAAGAACCGCTATAGCTAGACTTCTGAAATTTTCACAGATTATGTATTTCTGTTGCCGCTATAACAACAAATACTAAAAATAAAATAAAATTATAATATGTATTTACGGGGATCTTCCATACAACAAACACGATTTTTTCCCTTTTTTGCTCTTAATCCATTTTTGGCAATATGTAGACACTTGAAATTTTCACAAAATCCTCATTTATATGTGTACTTTAAAACAATAATAATAAAGATAAAATAAAATAAATAATATCCCATTCAAAAAAAAACCTTTTTTCCTACTTTCAATATTCTATGACGGTAGTCGGTACGGAACACTTCGTGCGCGAGTCCGACTCGCACTTGGCCGATTTTTTGTTTTTAGTAATAGGTAAGGATGTATTTCTATTTTCTAATACACAACACCGCAAGACCTAAGTATCTTAATACTTCCAGTGTCAAAAGTTTGAACATAGTTGAGATTTAAAGTCAGACACTAAACTCTAGAAGTTTAGACCAAAACTAGTTGGCTCTTTACAAGGAAATGCAATATGGGGAGATAGTTGGAACTTGGAAATAAAAACCGGCCAAGTGCGAGTCGGACTCGTGCACGGGCCATGGCATAAAAATCGCATTTGTTGTATTGGAATTTGGAACACCCATTATTATAGCGATCGAATCAAGAAATTCCGTAACGAAAAAACCTAACGCCCCCACTCCGACCGGCACAGCGTGCAGCGGTGTAACGTTGCCACTTGCCAGACTTCGGCACTTCCAATTATTGCATAAGTTGATAAAAAATGCTACGCAATCAGGGGGCGTCCACAAATTATGTGAGGTGTTTTTTAGGGTTCCGTACCCAAAGGGTAAAAACGGGACCCTATTACTAAGACTTCGTTGTCTGTCCGTCTGTCTGTCTGTCTGTCTGTCTGTCCGTCTGTCTCCAGGCTGTAACTCAATAACGGTAATAGCTAGAGAGTTGAAATTTTCAGAGATTATGTATATCTGTTGCCGCTATAACAACAAATACTAAAAACAAAAGAAAATTAATATTTAAGGGGGGCTCCCATACAAGAAACGTGATTTTTTTGGCTTTTTTTGCTCTAAGTATATCAATAATGGCAACAGGTAGGTACTTAATTTTTTCTCGAAGTCCTTAGTTATATGTCTTCTTTAATATTTAATAATAATATTTAAATAAAATAAAAAATTAAGGGCGGCTCCCATACAAAAAACACAATTTTTGGCCTGATTTTGCTCTATAATGGTACGGAACCCTTCGCGCGCGAGTCCGACTCGCACTTGGCCGATTATTTTAATTTTTTGACCTCCCCCTCCCCATCCCCTGGTGAGATTTCGTGAGATTTTATTCAACCCTCCCTCCCCCCCAAATCTCACGAGAGATTTTTCAAAATGTGGGTTACTTACGATAATCTTAAGCATACGTACAATCTGGATAAAATGGACCAAAATAGTATTATTTTGTTCAGAAAAAAATTACGTGAGATTTGCCGAGACCCCCCCTTTACCCAACACGAGATTAGAGATTTCACTCGACCCCCTCCCCCCCTAAACACCTCACGTAATTTGTGGACGCCCCCTAACCTAACTTTACCGTGGCAGTCCCCGAGTGCCACACGTATTTTTAATATTACATATATTTTGTTTATCATTCTAACTATTTCTCATTAATCTAACCCCAAGATTATTGCGTATAAGCGCGTACACCGTTTATCACATGACCAATATCGATATGATGTATGTTTGTAATAGGGGCAACCGCGCCAATAATACCCATCCTAACTACACCATAAATAATGACAATTGATACAGGGGTGCTTATTGCTTATTAGTGGGAAAAGATTAATGATAACTAGATTTGTCTAATAATTGAAACATTACATTTGGTTTTCCATGTTGCTATTAATTTTTTACAGGCGCTCAATTTTTCATTGTATTATAATTGTTGCTATTTTATTTGGGCAGGCGATGTATATTTCATAGCGTGCCTAAGAATTAAATTTTTTTTAAAGCCCATTTGGGTACTTTATTATTATATTGTATACTCGAAATATAATATAACCAATCTATAAGCAAAAGCGACAGTAGCATGCTTCGTTTTTGGTCCAAAATTAACCAAAATTAAACAATTTAACATACAAACATATAGAAAAATATCGGTGTTACGAAAACGCCCGTATTTTCGACATTTTATGTTCCACATCATTACCCTAAAAGCAGTGTGTGTGTCCCAACTTTTACAACTATGCCCATCACGCCAACGGCCAGTGTTGCTCAAACTTTGTAAACTCTGTTGTATAGACTTTTGTAATATTTTTCCATGAGTAGTTTATTAGTGATTTTAGGGTGAAGCCAAACGAGCGTAATTTTGTGAGTCGTGAATCGCAGAATTTCGGTTGGCAGAAATTCTGCTGCATTCAGTTTCATAGAAAATTCTCACTTCATTCACACGAGCGTAATTTTGTGAGTCATAATAATTAGTACATGATAAATACTTTACGCGACCGAAATTCAGCGACTCACGAGTCACGACTCACAAAACCTCGCTCGTTGGTAGCCTTTGAAGTGTCACCCATACTAATCTTATATATATAAAATTCCCGTGTCACAATGTTCGTTCCCGTACTCCTCCGAAACGGCTTGACCGATTCTCATGAAATTTTGTGAGTATATTCAGTAGGTCTGAGAATCGGCCAACATCTATTTTTCATACCAAAAATTATTTATATGGCAAAACAACATTGCCGGGTCAGCTAGTAATAATATTACAAATGAGATAGTATGTCTGTGTTACCTCTTCATATTCAAACTGTTGAACCGACTTTGCGTTTGGTATGGAGATACTTTGAGAATCTCAACTAGAGATACAGCGATTAATCCTTCGAACGCGTATTCTTAGAAATGCTATTGTATTCTATTGTTGTCGCGATCACATGTGCTCTCATGGGGCTTGAAAGATTAACGAATTTTGGGGCAACGGAGTTGCGGGTGCCTTGTTATAACTTTGACGTGTCTGTCTGTCTCTCTTTCTGTGTACATGTGTGTGAGTCTGTTTGTGGCATCGTAAGTCGTAACACGCAGGCATACATACACACAAACACACACATACAGACAGATCATGTCATGTCAAATTTATAACACCCCTCTGTTTTCATTAGGGGTTAAAAATTTATACAAATACAAATCTTTATTGCCATAAATTAATTTACAATGGTTTTTTTAAAAGTAGCAGTCCCCCAAACTAGGCGCCTAGGAGCTTCCAATTCGATGTTAAATAATAAAATAACCTACTCTGGGGTAAATAATAATAATCCCTCATACAATTATTTATCCAGTTCTTTTACGTAGTGGTGTTGCAATACGCGAATCGTGATTGCAATTCATTTTAGATATTTCAAATTCGTCGATGACAATTCAGTTAAAATAACGTCGGTTCAACGATCTCGTTAGCCGAGTTAGTTAAATCCTGCTCGTTAGTTCAAATTGGAGTTTAGAGGATGCAATGAAATTAAAAATGTTTTTAGCTAAAAGCTGCGTTATAAATGTGACATTTTGGCTGTGAATTTCATAGGCAAACCTACGTTATTATGTCGGACTAGCTGTCCCGGTGAACTTCGTGTCACTTTAAAACCTTCCCTGGACTTCTACGAATATTTCAGCCCAATCCGTTCAGCCGTTTTCGAGTTTTAGCGCGACTAACACATTTGAAAATCCATTTTTATATATAAGAACTAGCTGTCCCGGCAAACGTTGCATTGCCATAATATAAAGTATTTCGCCCATATTATTTTATTGAATTGACTAAATAAGTGTGTCGCCATGGCAACGTCGATCGCTATCCCGTCGCACAAACAATGGCCGCCGTCAGTCTCAGGTTGTAATAATTTACTATTATTTATTCACCAAATGCACTTATCAATATATAAAGTACCCAGTAGCTGATTCTCAGACCTACTGAATATGCATATAAAATATGGTAAAAATCAGTAAAGCCGTTTCGGAGGAGTTCGTGGACTAACATTGTGACACGAGAATTTTATATATAAGATTAAGATTATGTCATGTCTGTTCTGTTCAAAGAGGCTGAAGAAGGCTTCTTTATACGTAACGCTGGACTTATAATATGCGGCCG
This sequence comes from Polyommatus iphigenia, assembly GCA_963422495.1. Lineage (NCBI taxonomy): Eukaryota > Metazoa > Arthropoda > Insecta > Lepidoptera > Lycaenidae > Polyommatus > Polyommatus iphigenia. The sequence goes on along the minus strand of OY730179.1, from coordinate 3,551,513 downwards.
CGCGAATTGACCGCTATACAGCGAGACTAAGGGCCTATTTCATCACTTCCTGATAAGGCTATCCACCACTTAATTTGACAGATGGAGTATGGAAAATCTGTCAAATAACCCTATCGGGCACTTTATCAGGAAGCGGTGAAACAGGCCATTAGGCAATTGTATGTAACGATTTAGATAGCGGTGCGTTATCATTGTTGAGTGTTGTCATTTCACATTTAGCGCGTGTTCAGACCAAACTGACTATACGCCGCCGAATGTGAGCAGGCTCACTGTGAGCCCCAGTGTGAACGTGAAAATCATACAAAATATACGGGATCGAATGTCCGCGCCTACGCCTAGCGTAATGGCGTATTGTCGGTTAGGTGTGAACGGAAAAGTGAATAATGAATATGTATGGAAATACAGTAATCTGCGAAACGTTAGCTCACATTCGGCGGCTCACATTCGGTTTGGTGTGAACACGGCCTTATATGCATCCGCCCGATCGCGTAGTAAATGTGACTATAATATTTTCATCAAGGCAAATGTCAAGTCATAGTCGTGGTCTGGCTGGGCTTGACATAACGCGACCAATTTACGAAGGTCCATACCATCAGGCTATGAATAAATTTTTCTGATAGTTTTAGCTGGTTCATTAATTGAAGGTGCAGGTTTATTCTCATTGCCTTAGAGTGTCCGCAATACACAAGGAACTAAAAATTCCTCTCACTAGAATCATTACCAACCTTCTCTCTTCGTAATCAGGCAATTGAACCCATAAGTCAAGCCATAATTTTCAGTTAAGAATTGCATACCATCAGCTTACCTGCAGCTCGTTTGCAACATTGCGAAGTTTTAAGCGAAATTGCAGCTCTCGCTAATTCGCAGTTGCATTAGGGAGATTCAGGGCTGCCAAAATCTTTGCCAAAGCGTTCCCTTACCTTAGTTGGAGAAAAGATAATTTTCGCCGCTCTTTATACATACAGAAAACCAAATTAATTAATAAGTTATGAGCAAATTTTGTCGGGGCTTAAGGGGGGGAATATATTAATAAACTACTTAAATATTTCCACTATCTCACCTGAAGTAGGTTGGAAGGTAAAATTCTCAAACTTGGGTGGTGGATGGTTAATGGCTAGGTGAAGTTTCGCCGCTTTGGGCAAATACCCCTTAGATCGGGCCCTGGGCATGCCAGTGGCCGGTCGTGGAGGGAGCTTCCTGTGTTGGATCCAGGACATCCCTCCGTGTACGGCTGATAGCAAATTGACGGTGGTTTTGGTGGGTAGGCTTAGCGCTTCTCGTTCACAAAAAAAGGGCTGCCAAAAACTCCTGCAAAGGCCTGTCAGTGCTGTGACAAATTATGCCAAAAATGCATATTTTTAGGGAAAAGTAATTTGTCACAACGCTGGTATTATATTTCCCCAAATTTCAATTTTACTAATTTATTAACGTAGCTAATTCATTCCTTGTTCTCATGTTTCAAAGAAATCGACATTGGCATTACTTAAGAATGTTTTAGAGTGTTTGTGTCTTATTATGGTATCGTAGCCCCTAAATAGTTTAGCCGATTTTGATCTAGTTTTGCATAAAACCTGACAAGAGCTCTAAGCTAACAATTAACATTCATAAAGGTGGCGGGAGAGTAAACCGCCGTTGCGGCGTAGGAGAGAAAGTAACCCTTTTCTACCGGCACTATTTTATTTCTATTTAGATCAAAATGACTTAAAGCGAAGTATATTTTTACACGGAGAAATGCTTTGCTGCTACTTTCACATTGAATTAATAAGGGACATATACACACCCTAAGGTGTGTATGCTTAGGGTGTGTATGTGTGTAAACCACTTAGTTTTGAACCTACCGCAAGTTTGCCAGCGAGTGACAACCCTACGATGCAGTCTGCAGGTGTGAGCGGTAAGTAATAACAGACGTAGGGTTAGCCAGTTCTGTTTAACTGCAGACAAATCACTTTTCGCCTATACTACGTTTCTAATAATTTTGAACTAAGCTCAAAATTGTAACTCGACCAAGAAAATGTGACATTGTGTAAGTACATTACTTACTTATATAATATTTTTAAATAGCTAAGTACGTCCTATCACGACTAAAAATATCTACTCATATTTTATCAAAATCGGTGTAGTGGTGTGGTGAAAAGGGATACGGACAAAGTGACAAAGAGCTAGATAGACTTTTTCCCATTTATAATTTTAAATTTTGCTAAATAAAGTTATAATGCCTTCTTTAAGCCCTAAGTATGGAGGGTAGATGGGGGAGAACTATCTTATATGGGGGATATTTGAAAAAGTGTCCAGCTGTACGCAGTAAATAACTGTTGAAAAATCCTCCACGAGTGGCGCTAGCTGCAGCAAAGGGTATGGAATGAATTATGGAGTGTAGGAATGAATGTAGCCGTTGGTGACAAAATATAAATTGAAGTTAGCCGAATAGCTGAGTCACAGAATTACTGGGTTAATACCAATATATTTAAAAAAATATAACCTACAATAGCTGAAATAAAAGCTGCTAAATGATTTAAAATTTACCCTGTTCCTACTGTAGCGCCACCCTGATTTAACGCATTTCAGCGGACACTTTTTACATACAGAGATATAGTTCTCCTCCATCTACACTCCATAGCCCTATGGCACTGACGGCCGTACTCAGAAACATTATTATTAGATTAGGAACATATTAGGCTATGTCCACATTTGTATCATATTCGATGATCTGGGGGCACGGGAGTGCCCCCGCCAAGATGAGCCAAGCGAAGCGCGCAAGGGCACTACCTACCTTTTCTCGAAACGTTTCGTCGTATTTTTGAACCCTCGTAAGTCGTAACTTTGGTTTGGATAGTACCAGATAGTTGAAATTTTCAAGATATTATGACACGAGCATAATAATTAAATGCGAAAAGTTTGAATATTGTTACTATTATTCTTTAGATTTTATAGGTGTCCATAAACCCACAATTTTGGCACCGACTCATTCTATCATCAAAACTGTTAGGGTACTTCCTGAAGTCTGAGAAAGCTGAAATTTGGTATGTAACATACTATTAGTACAGAAACAACAAAAAAAATATATCAAACTCAACCTAACCTATATCCTTACCATTACCTATAGAGCAAAATCAGGCCAAAAATTGTGTTTTTTGTATGGGAGCCCCCTTTTTTTTTTAATATTATTATTAAATATTAAAGAAGACATATTATTAAGGACTTTGAGAAAAAATCAAGTATCTACCTGTTGCCATTTTTGATATAGAGCAATATTCGGCCAAGTGCGAGTCGGTCTCGCGCACGAAGGGTTCCGTACCAACACACAGCAAAAATAGGCTAAAAATTGTATTTTTTGTATGGGAGCCCCCCTTAAATTTTTATTTTGTTGTAATATTATTATAAAATATTAAAGTACACATATAACAAATGAATGTGTGAAAAATTCAAGTGCCTACCTCTTGCCATTATTGATATAGAGCGAAAAAGGCCGAAAAAATCACGTTTGTTGTATGGGAGCCCCCCTTAAATATTAATTTTATTTTGTTTTCAGTATTTGTTGTTATAGCGGCAACAGATATACACAATCTGTGAAAATTTCAGAAGTCTAGCTATTACGGTTCTTGAGTTACAGCCTGGAGACAGACATACAGACAGACGGAAAGACAACGAAGTCTTAGTAATACTGTCCCGTTTTTACCCTTTGGTTACGGAACCTTAAAAAATACGTGTTATCCTTGAGAGACCACAGACTCACAGAAAACCGGCGTGAAACAGCGCTTGCCCTGTGTTTCGTCTAGTGAGTGAGTTTAGCGGAGGCCCAACTGCACTCTATACCAATACATTATTCTGATGTTACAGTACGTGTCCATGGGCGATGGCAGTTGCTTTCCGTCAGGTCACCCATCTGCTTGTTTGCCCCCTAATTTCATAAAAAAGGGAAAGAGAACAGGGGAATAGGGATACCCCTTTTCCCTCAATTAAGCCTTTTTTTCTGAAGGCTGGCAACTCGGCGACGGTAGTACTTTCCATCAGGTGACCTGTTTGCTCGTTTGTCCCCTAATCTCTATATATAATGAAAACCGACTTCCAGGGTAAAAACAATAATAATTTTTAATGAACAAATAAGTATTAAATAATAATTCTTACTCTTTAAAGTGCCTTATATGCAGAATTCTCCTAAGCCTCAACTATTTCTGTACACAATCTTCATTATTTTGAATAGATCCATCCATCCATCCATCCTATATACTTACAAAATATCATATAGAAGCAAACTATAAACAAACAATATCACTAATACCAGTAATTTAATCATCATCATCATCATCACAGCGTTACAGTCTTCAGCAGCTTATTCGCGGCGATAATCATCTTCTTGGTATATACATTCCACACAGGGTCCTTCACGAAGTCGTGGGATTCCTTCCAGTTGTCATGGAGAAAGTCATGGAAGGTGGTAGCTGGAAAATTAGAGGAATTTAGACAAATTAGGTGCTACGTATGGTCATATTTTTTGCTTTCCATTAGGTGATCCGTTTGCTCGTTTTCCCCCTGATTTTATATTTAAAAAATTGTAGGACCTTATAACGGGTTCCTTTTCAGTTATGGAACCGGCTTATCGTACCAAAACAGGGCTCTTACAAGTCTAAATCTCAGATTTCCTACCGGTTACCTTACCGGTTTGTTACACAAATACTGTTTCCTGTCAAGCAATGTGACTCACACGACTGCTTGTTCTTGTAAGCATCTAATATGACTAATGGTTCTTAAACAATGTAAAGGACACACCTGAGTTACTTGTTTAAGAACTGTAGGTAACTCACATCACTACCGCCAAACATTTATCACACACTCTTTTTTTCTTCTTCTCTTTCTTTATAATACTCGCACGCAATTCCTGGTTCCCATAAAACAATGTAACTCACTCAACTGCTCTTTTCCATCTAGCAATGCAATGCAAATAACGCAACGTGTTTTCGTTACACATTGTTATAAGTTATACTTATAACTCACACAACTCCTGGTTCTCATCAAACAAATATTGGCTCCCATCAAACAATTAACTCACACAACTCCTGAATCTCAAACAATGTAACTCACACAACTGCTGGTTCCCGTCAAACAAGTTGTTGATGTCGAAGCTGATCTTCTCCACCGCGTCTACCGCGAAGCCGCAACTTCTGATGCTGTAGTGACGATCGACCATCTTACCCTCACAGTTAAAGACGAAATTGTATCGACCTGAAATAATAGACAAAATTGTTTCTGCTATTTTTTTAAGTGTCAAAGTTTGTGAGGTTTGATAGATGTTTAAAACCATGCAAAAACTACTAACCAGATTTTTGATATTAATTATTATAATATTATGCAGATATTTTGTTATGAGCTTAAACTACTACATATAATTCAAACAAGCTATTGGTAGACCAGTGTTATCAGACAGGCTGTTGTTGGTTGGTCATTGTGGTTTGTTGGTAGAAATTGTACGTTAAGGCTAGATATTAAAGTTCGCTCCAGCCGGTTTCCTATAGAGAGATCTTAAAGTTATATCAGAGGTTCCCAAACTTTTTTTTCTCATAGACCACTTCAAACATTTTGCTGGATACGGTGGACCCCCCCCCCCCCCCACACCTAACCCCCAAGTTCAAGGTCAGTCTAAAAAGCGACGTATTCATCCAACAGTTGGACGTTTACTTTTTTGTATCGTAAGTTTGACTCACAAGTCACAACTCACAGTACAAGGAACCAATAACCTTCCACTTCGGAGTGGTAAAAAGTAAACGCAAATATTTTCTTGTTTTGTAGCTATTTAACACAAAAATTACCACACTTTTACTTTAAATTTCTAAATCTCCTCGCTCTGTAATATTTAATCTGCTAATAGGTACAATATTGTTTGCTTATATTCATAGGAGAAGTCAAATCGGGTCACCTAATTTTTATAGACCCCCGTTAACGACTCGTGGACCCCCATTTTTCTTCCACGCAAGCGTAGACCCCTGTCGGGATCCCGTGAACCCCTGGGGGTCCACCTGGACCACTTTGGGAATAAATGACTTACATCGTCGCTTTTAACTTCACAACAGTTTTTAACCACACCGCTTATCCGTATACAGGGTGTAACAAAACTAAGTGATATAATACTTTAGGGTACTCAATGGATTTTGCTGACTTTTGCCTCAAATACAGAGCACATAACTGTAAAGAATCTATGCTGCCTTATTTGGTCGAAAATGACCAGCTTCCCTTGGACTTCGCGATCTACATACCAGTAACAATCTTAGCGTCTCCCTTCCCATGCACTGGCACCACTAACAGCTGTCCGTTGGTCTCATAGTCCGTCTCAATCACCACCTTGGGGCAGGACATCTTGAACTGTGTCTTGAGAGTGTCGCGGTTGAAACTGAAATGTTGAGGGCACTGTGAAAAGCGGATCGGTTGATCGGTAAGCTTATGCTTAATGCTTAATTTTGCCCTCCCCCCCTATGTGCGAACTCTGCCGCCATCCTAGGACGCTGCCACCCCTCCTAGGACGCCGTAGGACGCTGCCGACAACAGGCCAACCTATTACTGCTTAGGGCCCCCGCACATTAGGCGGCCAGTCGTGCGGCCAGGTCGCTGCTGGTCGCAGCCGCCCCGCGCACTTTGCGGCCACGTCTGCGACCACACTCGTATGAGTAGTGATTCGATGAGTTAACTTTGACAATTATTTTGTTTTCTGTATACAAAAAACTTGTGGCTGCGGCGACCAGTGCGCGCACACTGAGTAATTTCATACAAATTCCCTTTAATCTGCGATTCGATTGAATGACTAGCGTATTCATTGAATGACTCCATTCAATTGAATGACTGAAGGACTACTAGTCATGTCGTTGACTGAAACGTTTAACGTCTTGACTAAACGTCATTATAGTGAAGACGTTGAATGGTATATAGGCGATATAGCCGACTTTGTAATGCTTGTTTAGGGTGACCAAGAGTTAAATCTTCTAAAGTGCCAACATATTCATTTCGGTGTAAAATTCGCACCGTCGGGTCATCCGGAGTATTTCTTTTGAATATTAAGTACCTATTCTTCACTGGCTATAAGCATAGTGTCATATTTCGCCAGCCAATAATAATTAATAATCCATAGATATCCTGGCTTGTTTGGAAACCATGGACACCTTAGCCTTTTGAACTTTGTTTATGACTTCTAAAATTCTTTCAGGTGTCCACGGTTTTCTTTGTGATCCTGAAACAGTAACACCATGATAACTTATTATCATTGTGTTCACGCAATCAAGAACACTAAAACACAAACCCCTAAATATCACAAAATATAAACAATAACAATATACTAACCTTGATTTTGTTGCTCGTATTCGGCCAGTTTCGCCTCAAATTTTTCTTTAAGAGTAACCAGCGGCGGAGCAATAATCGTGAAATCCATTTGTCACACTATTTTATAATCAATAAAGCTCTTTAAGAAAACTCAATCGGAAAAAATATCAACACAGTGTTCTTTGCGCAAGTTGTTTGAGCCTTGAGGCCATATCGGTATTGGCGACTACTAGCGCCGCAGTGGAAAAAAATGAACTAAATTATTTAATAGCCTGACTGATTTTATGTCCGCTCTTTTCAAAGGGCTATGTTACAATCCGCGAACTAGTTGGACGTTGGATGACGATTGTTCAATCGACGTTCGGCCGAGTCATTCAATTGAATGGAGTCATTCAATGAATACGCTAGTCATTCAATCGAATTGCAGATCAAACCAGATGACTGCGACAGACATATCCTGAGTTGCTCTTAGAGCTTCGCCTGGTCTCGTATTCGAAAGCAGCTAGCTACCATGCTCTTTCACTCGCTCGTTAGACCAAATTTTTAGTTTTTTGAACGAGTGAGTTCTTTTTCAAGTTTCAAGGACTGCAGCGGACGTCGAAAACAATTCTGTCTAACGTACTACGCGTTAACCCAAAGTATATTAAGAAATAAGATGGGACAAAATATGATACTCTAGATTCTAGAATAACTCGCTTATGGAAACACTAGATGACGCCCGCAACTTCGTTGCGCCAAAATTCGTTTATCGCGCGGGAACCGTACATTTTTCCGGGAAAAAAAGTATCCTACGTCCTTTCCCGGGACTCAAAGTATCTCCATGCCAAACAGCAAAATCGGTTCAGCGGTTGGGGCGTGAAGAGGTAACAGACGGACAGACAGACAGACAGACAGACAGACAGACGGACGGACGGACGGACGGATGGACGGACGGACGGACGGACGGACGGACGGACGGACGGACGGACGGACGGATGGACGGGCGGACGGACGGACGGACGGACGGACGGACGGACGGACGGACGGACGGACGGACGGACAGACAGACGGACAGACAGACAGACAGACAGACAGACAGACAGACACACTTTCGCATTTATAATATTAGTATGGATACTTTACACCAGTTTTCCCCGAGTCCGTGGTCTCTGCAACATTTCTAACAACTCAAGTAAGTGGTCTTAAATACTCGTATCATCAGAGCTGTCTTGGGATTCACAAAGTAATGTTGGACTGTTCACTCACTTCAAACCACTAATCTTGCACTCATCCATGTGGCTGATGGTCGCGTTGTAGAAGGTGTACTTCAGCGTCGCAAAGTTGCCCACTATGAGGGGATGGCGCGTGGGCTCGAGGGGCTCTATACCCAGCGCTGGGACTCCCACCATCAGCTGCTGGTAGAGCTCGTTAGCGGTGGCGTCCAGACAGGCTTGGTCGGTAGGTGGGCATGGTGATATTTCTGGAATAAGGAAAGAATACGTGCGGCACTCGGGGACTGCCGCGGTAAAGCTATCGCATAACATTTTTTATCAACTTATGCAATTATAATTCGCATACGTATAGTCGCACGGACACAAACACCGTGCTGAAATCTGGCAACGCCGCCGCGCTGTGCCGGTCGGAGTGGAGTGTGTAATGTGTTGGTTTTTTTTCGTTACGAAATTTCTTGATTTAGTATTCAGATAAATGCTTTGCAATAGTTAAACAAAATAGCGTTTTCAAAAAAATAATTTAGCATGGAGACCTAATTGGCACGAATGAATCGGCACTGATTCTTTGCTACAATTGGTTGCAGTGTAATGTTATATAGCCTAAACTCTAAAGCATTCCTTGATAAACAGACTAGGTATCTGACCCAAAAATAATTTTTAAATTAAATCCAGCAGTTCTTGAGAAGATTTGACCGCCAATCCGTTGCGTAGTTTATTTAAGTCGCGGGAATCGACGTATAGTGAGGGAGCCCTAGAACAATTTTTTTTGTGATTACTAACAAACTAATTTTTTTTGAGTAGCTACATTTTGATAAGACGAACAACATTTTTATTTTCGGAAAATCTCGAAAGGTTACGTGAGATTTGTCGAGACCCCCCCTCCCCCCAACGTGAGATTAGTTGAGATTTGACTCGACCCCCTCCCCCAACACCTTACGTAATTTGTGGACGCCCCCAAAGTGTAGAGCTAACAGAAATAGAAAGGATTTCATACTTCGACTTGATGGTCCTAAAATTAAAAATAATATTATGGATTGTTTTATTTGTAGGACAAAGTTACTCTTAAATTATATAACTATTAACCTACCAATATACAAAAAATTAGCTGGTTAGAGTTCCGTTTTAGTGTACAGTAGTCAACCAAGTTTTGTTGACATTCGAGATTTTTCGAAAATAAAAATGTTTTTCGTCTTATCAAAATGTAGCTACTCACAAAAAATTAGCTTGTTAGTAATCACAAAAAAAATTGTTCTAGAGCTCCCGTACTAGTACGTTTTGCTATGATAAAACTATTGTCCTCTCATGGACCTCAAAGTATCTCCTTTAGCATTTCAGAAGATGAGAATGTTCAGATTCTGAACCGAAATTTTTCAGGGCTTTAGCTGAACTTAAGGCCGTCCCCCGAGCAAACGACCGTGGCCATACATTTGCCGCGTTGCCGAGATCGCACCAAAACCCTATTTTTTTACTTATCTTAGTTCAAAATTGTCCTAAAAAAAAATTAAAACGTAGAATATGTAGTTTATGATATTGTCGATCTATTGGCATGTGTTTCAAATAAAAGTAATTTGTAAATCCTAAGGAGATGCTGAATGTATGCTTGAATTTTAATAAATTGGTTTTACTTTGGAAGCTGATATCGTGGAAAGGAATGTTGAGATACTGAAGATTATTGCTGTATTTTTGACCGACTTCCAAAAAGGAGGAGGTAATACGTTCGGCTGTATGTATCTTTTTTTTTTTTTGTATGTTCAACGATTACTCAGCCGTTTGTGGTCCGATTTTCAAAATTATTTTTGTGTTGTATAGGGTTTAGCTCGAATTTGGTACCTTGTTCACAAAAATGGTGATTTGATGATGGGATCCTTGAGGAATCGAGGGGACTCCTTGAAATTTGTATGGAAACATATAGTGATTTTGATTTTTTCTGAAGCATTCAAGGTAAATGCTACCAAAAAGTAAGACTTCGCACCAGGTTATACCCTGGATCCGAAGGTACCGAGCAGAACTTTTGAATGCTTATAGGTACAGGTTCGGGGATTTCGGCGTTGTTTAAACAACTGAAAGCATAAGCCAACACATTAATTTAATTGATCATCATCATCACACTATGACACAATTATTGGTACTTTTCGTAATATTTTGCATCGAAACAGATGTTTTTGATGATGATTTCGCTGTTTGTGGACCGATTTTCAAAATTCTCATGTTGTTGTATAGGATATAATCTTAATTTTGTATAATAATTACGAAAGTGGTGAGCTGATGATGGGATCTATGAGCAATCGAGGGAAATCCTTGAAATTTATCAAAACACTCATAGTGGTTAAAATGTTGTTTCTAGTAAGTTAAACATATGTTACGAATAAGATAAATTTCATACGAAGGTGTCTCTTGGTCCAAAGACATTGAACAGAACTCCTGAACCTTTAAAGATAAAAGTTTGGAAATTGCAGCATCGCTTAGATAACTGCAAGCATTTACCACAATTTCGCTTACAGTAACATAATGTGAATAGTTAACATTCGTATTGGTTATTTGCGCATAAAGTCTTATTTTGTAGATAACTAAAAAGAGTGAAATTATTATTTTTAACAAAAAAATTAAAACCGACTTCCGAGGCAAAAACAATAGTAATATGAACTAAAAAGTATTAAATAACTCTTACTCTTTAATAGCACGCCTTTTTCAGAATTCGTCTAAATCTCAACTATTTCTGTACACACTACAGTCTTCATTACTTTGAAGTCGGTACCAGTCCCAAAAGTTTCAGAGATTCAGACTTTACTGAACTCACGATTAAATTAGCTGCTGGCCGATTCTGTATCGTACATTTGTGAGTTAATCACTGAGTTAGTAACGAAACGGAGGAGTGAGCAACGGAAAGTCTCACTTTTGTATGCAAGTGAATACAAAAAGTGACATTTTCCGTTACTCACTCCTCCGTTTCGTTACTAACTCAGTTATTAATTCACAAATGTACGATACAGAATCGGCCAGCTGGTACCGACTTCAAAATAATGAAGACTGTAGTGTGTACAGAAATAGTTGAGATTTAGACGAATTCTGAAAAAGGCACTATTAAAGGGTAAGAGTTATTTAATACTTTTTAGTTCATATTACTATTGTTTTTACCTTGGAACTCGGTTTTAATTTTTTGTTAAAAATAATAATTATTATAACTTTGTAGCTTTCAAATTATGAGTTTATAAGGATTTAAATACGGTAAATTACGGAATCTCCGTAGGGAAGGCCCTTAAGGTGAGGCTTGAAGAGGTAACAGACAGACATGACATTTATAATATTAGTAAGGATATATTTAATACATACAGTTACTTACCAGCATTTATTGTTAATATAAAATTTAACACACACAATATTATTATATGATACATAGTCACTTATTTTGCAGACTGAGATAATTACACAATGCATTGTAATTTTTATACAACCTTATTAGGATTCCGTACCCAAAGGGTAAAAACCCTATTACTGAGACTTCGATGTCTGTCCGTCTGTCTGTCTGTCTCCAGGCTGTATCTCAAGAACCGCTATAGCTAGATTTCTTGAAATTTTTACAAATTGTGCATTTCTGTTGCCGCTATAACAACAAATACTAAAAATAAAATAAAATAAATATTTAAGGGGGGCTGCCATACAACAAACATGATATTTTTTGGCCTTTATTTGTTCGTAATCAATAATGACAATTGATAGGCACTTTAAATATTCACAAAATCCTTAGTTACATATATATTATTTTGTACCTACTTTACTAAATAATAATTAAATAAAAATGAAATTAATATATAATGAACTAGATGACGCCGGCTTCTCCGTGGCGCCAAAATTCGTTTATCTTGCGGCAGCTGTACATTTTTTCGGGATAAAAAGTATCCTATGTCCTTCCTCGGGACTCAAATTCGTTTATCGCGCAGAAACCTTACATATTTCCGGGATAAAAAGTTTCCTCGGCATTCAAAGTATCTCCATACCGAATTTCAGCAAAATAGGTTCAGCGGTTTGGGCTTGAAGAGGTAACAGACAGACAGACACACTTTCACATTTATAATAAGTATATTAGTATGGATATGGATGTTACAAAAAACACATTTTTTCCCTTTAGATAACAGTACGGAACCCTACGTGCGTGAATTATTTATTACGCTCATACAATTGGCCGATTTTTCAATTGTTTTTATTTTAATGTCATAATATAAATAATAGTAATATTTGCCACAGCTTTGTTTGGCACGGCTGGACCGATTCTGTAGTAATTTTACTGTAGGTAGATTAGCTAGGAATTACGTTGTAGAACTGAATCGCACTATCGAAGTTTCTGAGATCGACGTGATATATTATACAACGTTAGAAAGTTAGAAACAAGGGCGGATCCAGCTTTGGCGCTAGGGGGGGTCACATAGTCGTGGTCAAGACACAAGAACTTATAATTTTATTTTGATTATAATATATTGTATTTACCTAAGACCTGGACCCAGCCCAGGGGGGGGGGGGGGGGGGGGGTCATGACCCCCCTGGATCCGCCCTTGGTTAGAAACGATCATTGCTCGGTCGGAAGATCTTACTTTGGGGCAAGCATATTCCCACAATATAGCAAAAAAACGTTTGCTGGCTCAAATAGAAAGAATATTAGGTGCATTTTTTGTAAAATAATATAAATAAAATATTATGTCTGTCTATTTATATATTATGTAGTTGACTAGATGACGCCCGCTGCTTCGTTTCCCCAAAATCAGTTTATCGCGTGGAAACCGTACATTTTTCCAGGATAAAAAATATCCTATGTCCTTTCCCGGTACTCAGAGTATCCCCATACCAAATTTCAGCAAAATCGGCTTAGTAACATACAAACATACTGTCACTCTTCATAATATTAGTATGCATAATTATATCACGTAAATAATGACCATCTTGATAACATTAAACATACAATGTTATAATATTTATGAATATTATACTTAATCGCTATAATAATAATCGTTTATTCAAATACTATTTTTTTTATATTTTGCTGCATTTATTTTGATGTTTTTTGCGCTTTGACGCAAATAATAATAGTCGCGATTAAGGGTCTACACAGACGGACCGCATTTCAACTACAATCCAACTGCAAATTGCAGTTCAAGTGCAGTTTGAATGCAGTTGACACGACTGCAATACAATGAGTTTCTAAAATACTAGAGTGGCAACGTCTTACAAACGATTCTCAGAAATGCGTAACCACTTGATAGCCCAAAAGACAATGTCACTTCATAATGTTATTATGTCATTATGTATGGCAGATATGCCTGCAGGCATCTTCAAAGTGGTGACGCGTTGCTGTCGTAAACTGCCAATCTAGTTACGTTAGTAACATACAATTAGTAACATACAATATCATTGCTGCAAATGCTGCAATACGACTGCAATAGAACTGCAAACCAAACAGTTCACACGACTGCAAGCCGACTGCAACTGAACTGCAATCCGACTGCGCGTTTGGTTTGCAGTTTGTTTTTATGTTAACACTAAAATGGTGACTATTAACAAATTAACAAAAGCATAACAATTAAACAAATTGTGATAATTTATTTTTGTTGACGGATTATTGTTGATTGATATGTCTACTTAGTACTCATTTTTTTTTATTTCTTTATATTAATATTTAATCAGTAAAATATATTTTTTAGTTCACGTGGCAGATTGCGGCAATTCACGTGAAACCCGAACTACGCGTTTTTACCGTTACTTTCGTCGCTCAATTAAAGTTATAAGGATTGTTGATAAGGTTCCAGGATCTAGGATTTTTTTTAGGAAATTTCCTCTCTTTAAGGATCTACTTTCAAATTTTGGTTATCTCAAACAGTTTTCGAAATATAAAAAAAACTAAACCCTTCTTTTTATGTTTACTTAATTGTTTATAACCTTTGCATTTTTTTTCAGCCCCTCTTGGAATTTTGATAGAATGTTCTAGATGCTATTCCGAATCGAATGAGACCAAAATCATAATTTTAGGTGCGTTCGATCAGGTTTTGAGGAAAATGGCACTTGTTACTCAGACTACATCCCGCTTGGTGACGCCCACTATCGTAATATTTTAATTTCGCCATAATTTCAAAACCAAACGTCCAATTTTAATCATTCAAAGACCAAATTTTATCTACATAAACTGTACTTAGTGATGAAATAATTTATTTTGATAAGGATTAATGGCATAAGTAAAATGAACGCGTTTAAATGTTGTCCAAAAAAAAATCAAGATTTTTAAATAAAAAAATGGTTATTGTGCCTCACTCTACATAGATAAGTATAGTATGTCGCGGACTTTTTTGTAGATATTTATAAGATCTACAATACTTAGAACATTTTATGGTTCTATCTTTTATAGTTTCGACAGCGTACGCAAAATAAGTAACTTTTCTGGTTAATTTTTTCACCTGGCGTCCGAAAAAACCCAAATATCTTACGAAACCCTATTTTTTCCAAAATAAAATTTAGCCTATGTTTAGTACAAATAATGTAGGTTTTGCTTGGAGTAGTTTAAATAAAGCCAAAATCCTCAAACTTGTATCTAAACTGCACTAGAACTGCAAGAACAAACAAAAGGTTAAACATAAAAAGAAGGGTTTAGTTTTTTTTTTATATTTAGAAAACTGTTTGAGATAACCAAAATTTGAAAGTAGATCCTTAAAGAGAGGAAATTTCCTAAAAAAAATCCTAGATCCTGGAACCTTATCAACAATCCTTATAACTTTAATTGAGCGACGAAAGTAACGGTAAAAACGCGTAGTTCGGGTTTCACGTGAATTGCCGCAATCTGCCACGTGAACTAAAAAATATATTTTACTGATTAAATATTAATATAAAGAAATAAAAAAAAATGGGTACTAAGTAGACATATCTATCAACAATAATCCGTCAACAAAAATAAATTATCACAATTTGTTTAATTGTTATGCTTTTGTTAATTTGTTAATAGTCACCATTTTAATGTTAACATAAAAACGCTGATTATTTCAAAACAAGAAATCTAAAATTTTTTATTATTCTTTTGAGCTAATCGTAAAAAGGCTTAGAAGAGATATCCGTTGGAAAAATTCACTAATTTTGATTTTCCAATTTTTTATGAACAATCAAAGGCATTCATGAAATTTTTATGTAAATATAGCAATTAGGGTTTTTTCATCAATAAAATTTATTTTTAAAATTTTATTAGTTATAAATAAAAAAATATACATTGTTATCTGGCTTCTAACAATAACAAAACAAAATAGTAACAATAATTGGATATAAAAGTACCGTAATTGCTTTATTTACATGAATAATTTTGGAAAGACTGAATGTTAATAAAAAAGTGAAAAATGAAAAATTTTGAATTTTTTCAACGGGGATCTCTTATAAGGCCTTTTAAGATTAGCTCAAAAGAATAATAAAAAAATCTGGATTTCTTGTTCTGAAATAATCAGCGTTTTATGTTAAAATTAAAATGGTGACTATTAACAAATTAAGAAAAGCATATTAATTAAACGAATTGTGATAATTAATTTTTGTTAACGGATTATTGTTTATTGATATATTTAATTAGTACCCAATTTTTTTTATTCTTTAATATTCACGTACTACACCAGCTTACCTTAGCGTAATTGCTATGTCAAGGATCTCAGAACTTTTCCGGGCTGGTACCGACTTCAAAAGCATGAAGATTGAGTACAGAAATAGTTGAGGTTTAGGCGAAGTCTGAAGACGCCACTATAATAAGGAATAAGAATTATTTGATTCTTTTTAGATTAGGAATAAGTATTACTTTTGTTTTTACCTTGGAAGTCGGTTTTAATTTTTTGTCAAAAAATAATAATTAGTATTTGTTGTTATAGCGGCAACAGATATACATAATCTGTGAAAATTTCAAATCTCTAGCTATTACCGTTCTCGAGTTACAGCCTGGAGACATACAGACGGACAGACGGACAGACAACGAAGTCTTAGTAATAGGGTCCCGTTTCTACCCTTTGGGTACGGAACCCTAAAAACAAACAAAACTCTTAGAATAATAGAAATTCCAGATGTTTCAGATTTAATACACTTAAAACGCCTTTCGGTACTAAAGTTATTGCTATAGATCTATGAAGATGTAGATACGTCATAATTTATTCGATTTTTCAACTATTGCATAGCTTTTATCGCTGGCTTTTGGCGATTGAATCAAGAAATTCCGGACGAATATAAACCTTACACAATATCGTCTAACGTCGTTTCAGTGCGGCAGACTTCGGCACGGTGTTTGTACCATCGAGGAAATTGATTTCTAGGCAGTTGACGGACCGACATCATGTGGTTTGCTTATGGCAATTCAATGTTAGCTGTGATCGGTCTGATAGGTTCGACGTAACGTAACGCGACCAAATTACTTAGGTCCGCCATCTGCCTAAGAATCAATTTCTCTGATATTTAATAAGTACGTCTACGTGCGACTAGACGTATGCGAATTATAATTGCATAAATTCAAAATTGATAAACTAAATCGATTTTTGACGATATTTGTGGCGAGTCTCGGTACCTACCTAAATGGTTGAGGATAGGATCTTTGTATTGCAAATTGTTCTAAATATGATTAATTTTATTCTGTCATACATTTTTAACCCCCGACCAAAAAGAGGGGTGTTATAAGTTTGACGTGTCTGTCTGTCTGTGTGTCTGTCTGTGGCATCGTAGCATCCAAACGGGTGGACCGATTTTGATCTAGTTTTTTTTGTTTGAAAACTGACATGACTGAGAGTGTTCTTAGCTATAGTTCATCATCATCAGCCTGCTCATTGCTGAAATATCACGGTTTATCTGGTTCGTGATAGGCCGATTTGCAACTTGCAGTCGTTTGATGGGTTTTATATTTTGCATTCTGGTTCGTGACACTTATGAATATATACACATTAATGAAAAGTTGACGAAGTGCTGCAGCATCACCTGGTAATCAATAGGCTACCCAACTCCTCACCAACTTAGAGCAGAGGTTTCGTGTTTGGGCTCATTTTAATTGCGATAACCAGTAAGATGTAGATAAACAGTAAATAATTGCATGCTGCTGCTGCAGTATCACCTAGATTCTATAGGAGCCGAGCTCTGTATGAACCCAGAGTGGAGGTTTCATGTTTGTGCTCATATTGACGGCCTCATCCAAGAGGATATTAATTATAGATCGCGTATTCATTGGGATATGATCAGAAATTCTGCACTATAACTAACACAAGATTAAAAAGCATAAAATAAAATTAAATTAAGAAATTTAAAAAAAACCCCCGCCAAAAATCTTTAAAAAGTTATGAAATAAAATTTACTGACTTTAAGTTTAAATAATCCTAAGAGTAAAGTATTATTTTAGTCCATAAATGTTTTCACGGTGTGTCGGGGGACCGCCAAGTAAACTACCACAACAGCGACTTTTGCATTTTGTATCGCCATAATAGTCGCTGATTCTCTCGATTCGGGTCGCTGTGAACTGACCCTTAAACTATGTTATGTGAAATCAAACATCTACATTAGCGGTCCCCCGACACACCTTGAGAACATTTATGGACTAAAATAATACTTTACTCTTAGGATTATTTAAACTTAAAGTCAGTAAATTTTATTTCATAACTTTTTAAAGATTTTTGGCGGGGGTTTTTTTTAAATTTCTTAATTTAATTTTATTTTATGCTTTTTAATCTTGTGTTAGTTATAGTGCAGAATTTCTGATCATATCCCAATGAATACGCGATCTATAATTAATATCCTCTTGGATGAGGCCGTCAATATGAGCACAAACATGAAACCTCCACTCTGGGTTCATACAGAGCTCGGCTCCTATAGAATCTAGGTGATACTGCAGCAGCAGCATGCAATTATTTACTGTTTATCTACATCTTACTGGTTATCGCAATTAAAATGAGCCCAAACACGAAACCTCTGCTCTAAGTTGGTGAGGAGTTGGGTAGCCTATTGATTACCAGGTGATGCTGCAGCACTTCGTCAACTTTTCATTAATGTGTATATATTCATAAGTGTCACGAACCAGAATGCAAAATATAAAACCCATCAAACGACTGCAAGTTGCAAATCGGCCTATCACGAACCAGATAAACCGTGATATTTCAGCAATGAGCAGGCTGATGATGATGAACTATAGCTAAGAACACTCTCAGTCATGTCAGTTTTCAAACAAAAAAAACTAGATCAAAATCGGTCCACCCGTTTGGATGCTACGATGCCACAGACAGACACACAGACAGACAGACACGTCAAACTTATAACACCCCTCTTTTTGGTCGGGGGTTAAAAATGTATGACAGAATAAAATTAATCATATTTAGAACAATTTGCAATACAAAGATCCTATCCTCAACCATTTAGGTAGGTACCGAGACTCGCCACAAATATCGTCAAAAATCGATTTAGTTTATCAATTTTGAATTTATGCAATTATAATTCGCATACGTCTAGTCGCACGTAGACGTACTTATTAAATATCAGAGAAATTGATTCTTAGGCAGATGGCGGACCTAAGTAATTTGGTCGCGTTACGTTACGTCGAACCTATCAGACCGATCACAGCTAACATTGAATTGCCATAAGCAAACCACATGATGTCGGTCCGTCAACTGCCTAGAAATCAATTTCCTCGATGGTACAAACACCGTGCCGAAGTCTGCCGCACTGAAACGACGTTAGACGATATTGTGTAAGGTTTATATTCGTCCGGAATTTCTTGATTCAATCGCCAAAAGCCAGCGATAAAAGCTATGCAATAGTTGAAAAATCGAATAAATTATGACGTATCTACATCTTCATAGATCTATAGCAATAACTTTAGTACCGAAAGGCGTTTTAAGTGTATTAAATCTGAAACATCTGGAATTTCTATTATTCTAAGAGTTTTGTTTGTTTTTAGGGTTCCGTACCCAAAGGGTAGAAACGGGACCCTATTACTAAGACTTCGTTGTCTGTCCGTCTGTCCGTCTGTATGTCTCCAGGCTGTAACTCGAGAACGGTAATAGCTAGAGATTTGAAATTTTCACAGATTATGTATATCTGTTGCCGCTATAACAACAAATACTAATTATTATTTTTTGACAAAAAATTAAAACCGACTTCCAAGGTAAAAACAAAAGTAATACTTATTCCTAATCTAAAAAGAATCAAATAATTCTTATTCCTTATTATAGTGGCGTCTTCAGACTTCGCCTAAACCTCAACTATTTCTGTACTCAATCTTCATGCTTTTGAAGTCGGTACCAGCCCGGAAAAGTTCTGAGATCCTTGACATAGCAATTACGCTAAGGTAAGCTGGTGTAGTACGTGAATATTAAAGAATAAAAAAAATTGGGTACTAATTAAATATATCAATAAACAATAATCCGTTAACAAAAATTAATTATCACAATTCGTTTAATTAATATGCTTTTCTTAATTTGTTAATAGTCACCATTTTAATTTTAACATAAAACGCTGATTATTTCAGAACAAGAAATCCAGATTTTTTTATTATTCTTTTGAGCTAATCTTAAAAGGCCTTATAAGAGATCCCCGTTGAAAAAATTCAAAATTTTTCATTTTTCACTTTTTTATTAACATTCAGTCTTTCCAAAATTATTCATGTAAATAAAGCAATTACGGTACTTTTATATCCAATTATTGTTACTATTTTGTTTTGTTATTGTTAGAAGCCAGATAACAATGTATATTTTTTTATTTATAACTAATAAAATTTTAAAAATAAATTTTATTGATGAAAAAACCCTAATTGCTATATTTACATAAAAATTTCATGAATGCCTTTGATTGTTCATAAAAAATTGGAAAATCAAAATTAGTGAATTTTTCCAACGGATATCTCTTCTAAGCCTTTTTACGATTAGCTCAAAAGAATAATAAAAAATTTTAGATTTCTTGTTTTGAAATAATCAGCGTTTTTATGTTAACATTAAAATGGTGACTATTAACAAATTAACAAAAGCATAACAATTAAACAAATTGTGATAATTTATTTTTGTTGACGGATTATTGTTGATAGATATGTCTACTTAGTACCCATTTTTTTTTATTTCTTTATATTAATATTTAATCAGTAAAATATATTTTTTAGTTCACGTGGCAGATTGCGGCAATTCACGTGAAACCCGAACTACGCGTTTTTACCGTTACTTTCGTCGCTCAATTAAAGTTATAAGGATTGTTGATAAGGTTCCAGGATCTAGGATTTTTTTTAGGAAATTTCCTCTCTTTAAGGATATGTGAAATCAAACATCTACATTAGCGGTCCCCCGACACACCTTGAGAACATTTATGGACTAAAATAATACTTTACTCTTAGGAATTATTTAAACTTAAAGTCAGTAAATATTATTAACTGTATTATTCGCTTGTTGTAATTATTCATAAATAAATAATAAATATTTTAGTCATATCTATTAAGTTGACGATCTGTGGTTGTACCAATATTTTGATTGCTGAACTCTTGAAAGTCCGAAAGTACAATACTTTTTCGTTAACGAAAACATTCTAATATAAATTCACTAGACTTTTGCTACAACTTACCAAAGGGAATTCTCACATAGGCTACTATTCTTTGCGGCAAAACCGTACATTTTGCCGCAAAGAATTACAGCCTATGT
The DNA here is from genome assembly GCA_963422495.1 of Polyommatus iphigenia. Taxonomy (NCBI): domain Eukaryota; kingdom Metazoa; phylum Arthropoda; class Insecta; order Lepidoptera; family Lycaenidae; genus Polyommatus; species Polyommatus iphigenia. The sequence goes on along the minus strand of OY730179.1, from coordinate 3,530,353 downwards.
CGTTTCTCATGGTCTATTCTATATTTGTGACAAATTTCATAAAAATCGGGTTAGTAGTTTAGGAGCTAACAAACAAAAGCAACATAAAGTAATAGGCCGGGATCCCTAGAATAATTTTTTTTGGTTACTATCAAACTAATTTTGTGTATCTTCATTTTGATAAGACGAACAACATTTTTACTAGCGAAATTTTTTGTACTTTATATTGATAATTTAAAATAGTCTAAGATCCCACTGCAGAATTGTGCAGGTATCGAGTACACGCTTAAAACCACATTTTTACAAATATTAATAATATGGAGAACATATTTCTACTGGGGTGCCAGTCCAAATGTGGCCGCAAATATTTTTAATTTTTTTTTGAAAAATTGAGTTTGCGGGATAAAATGTAATCATCAGGTATTGAAAGCAAACATCGTTCATTTCATGGCAATGAGTATAGAGATTTAGAAAAATCCGGTGTGCCGTTGGGCACCCGGCCGCAACCCTATTGTAACCAGGTGTGAACAGGTACCATTCCGATACGTTTTTGCATCCATAACGTATATTGATCTTTTATATATCAAATGGAAGCTTATTTTCCTCTTATTATTATAATATAGGTGTGCCTAATTAAATCTGGCCGCAAATAAGGGGTGCCGGCTGTCAAAGATGGCAAAGTATCGAAGGTTGAGGGAAAGGGAGCTAGCGCGAAACATTACGGGATAGTGATAGTACATCAAGTTAGTGTACTTAAACATCGGTTCAAACAATAGTAATAATCGGCCAAGTGCGAGTCGGACTCGTGCACGAAGGGTTCCATACTATTTTTGTGTAGTGTAGTGAGCAAAATTAGGCCAAAATTTGTGTTTTTGTATGGGAGCCGCCCTTATATTTTAATTTTTCTTTAATTTTATTATTAATAGGTAATTAAATTGCACATATTTGAATTGAAGATTTCGTGAAATTTTAAGGTGCCCATCTGTTGCCATTATCGACATAGAGCGAAAAAGGCCAAAAAATCACGTTTATTGTATTCAAATTCAAATGTCTCTATTGCCAGAATGTTTTAGTTATTGAATATAGTAATTAATGTACATTTGAACATACAAACTTAAATTTTATTTTGTTTTTAGTATTTGTTGTTATAGCGGCAACATATTAATATATATTACATAATCTGTGAAAACGTCAACTCTCTAGCTATTACCATTCTTTAGTTACAGCATTGAGCCTGGAGACATACAAACAGACGGACAGACGGACAGACAACGAAGTCTTATAAGTAATAGGGTCCCGTTTTTGCCCTTTGGGTACGGAATCCTAAAAACGACCAAATAAATTAATACTCTACAAGAATTTAAAAGTTTATTCAATTGTTAAATTGTTTGTTACATAAAGATTAAATATTCATAATATTATGTACTAGCGACCCGTCCCGGCTTCGCACGGGTATAAAATATATTGGTATGAACGGAAAATTCGCAACTTATGATAATAACAAGAATGTCAATGAAAGGTCGGGGCGGGGTCGGGCCGCGCATGTGTCCATATTTTGTGGTGTTTGGTAGGATAACTTTCGGAGGCTATTTCTCAAAATTTTAGTATTGAGTGATTATAAAAGAAGAAATACGTGTATTTTTATTTTTAACAAGGATCAATATTTCTAAATTTGGCAGGAAGGTAAAATTGCACCCTGTATAATAAGCCATTTACAATTGCGAACTTTGTTTTGTTTATTTTAGATTACTATTTCGTTACGTTTATTCAAAATTTCGTTACGTTACGAAAAAGTAGGTCCTAAAGCTGAGTTTACAATGAGTTGAAACAACAATTAAAATATTCATAGGAATATAAATTACTCTAATATAATTATCCTAATGATGCGTAGTATACTTGCGAAAGTTTGTATCGTATTTTTTTGTTTGGATGGCAATCTATAACGATTGAATGTATTGATGTTTGTTACTCTTTTACGCAAAACTTACTGAATGGATTTTAATGAAACTTCTCCTACTAATATTATAAGGCGAAAAGACTTATAGAGATGTATGGATGTTTGTTACTCTTCCATGCAAAAACTACAGGATGTAATAAAACTAAGTGATAATACTTTAGGGTGTGTACATGTTCCTTATAGAGAGTTCACTGTGAAAGAAGCAGCGCTGAAAGACTAATTTTTTTTCACTTTTGTGTGGGCAAGCGCCCCAGTGCCACGAGTTTCCCCATACAAAAGTGAAAAAATTTTTTGTCTTTCAGCGCTGCTACTTTCACAGTGAACTCTCTACGAGGGATACGTACACATCCTAAAGTATGTATATATTATATATGTACGTATATGTACGGTATATGTACGGTTTCCGTAAAATTCCTAATTTATGCGGGCGAAGCCGCGCGGGACATCTATACTTAATAAATAAGTGATTATGTATTTATACATACATATTTATGAATATAATAAGAAAGTAAAATTTTTCAAAGCGAATCCATATCATTTTTTAATTTAATTTATACATACCTTGTATTTTTCTATAATTTTTTTTTCTAGGAATGCCTCCAAAAAGTAATGCCGAAAGGCAAAAAAAAATATGGAGAAAAACTGAAACAGGAAAACCGAAATAAATATGAAGAGATGCGAATTAGATATTTAGATAAAGTTAAAGAGAATATAAAAAAGAAAAAAGAATATCTGACAGATGAACAAAAAGAAAAGCTTAGAGAAACATGGCGAAAAGCAAATGCAACGCGTGCTAAAAAAAAAGGAAACTAAAACTAAAATACCAAAAGACAATGAATTTACATACAGGTTAGAAATAATACAAAAGAAATGAAAGAAACAATTAAAAGGCTGATTGAAGAAAATACTCAATTAAAAAGACGTAATAAGAATTTAAGGCAAACTTGTAATAGGATTAAAAAACGACTGGATTTTTTTAAAAAGCTAAACCAAGAAAACAGACCAAAAGAAAATACTGAAAATGAACATCAAATTAATACTCCGCTTACAAAAACAAACATTTTTCTAGAAGAAACGGTACCAAATATACGTATAGAAGAAAAATAAAAGGTTAAAAAAAATTACTGTTACAGATAGCTTGAAAAAAGAGTTCCATAAAGCTGATACTGATGAGAAAAAAGTGTTTAAAAAATTGCTACAAATGAAATAGTAAACAAGCATAAATTAAAGGCAGAAATATCCCATGCTCTTGGGCTTAAAGGCAGGCTTGTAGGGGTTGTCTCCTACAGATGATAGATGCTGGATGCTGGATGATAGTGATGATGCTGATGCTGATAGAGATGCTGCTGCTGATGATAGGTGTCAAATAATACGCACTTGATGCTTAATAATGCTCTGCTATTGCTGTATTTTGTGTCGTAAATGCTTACATTTATACAAGTTCAAACATGCCGGTCAATGTCATACCGAGCCGTACAAGTTTAAATGCTGAGTAGGCAAACGTGCCGGTTATTATGTATTGCTTCGGTATATAAATCGTGGAATGTTGGCCATTGTTCATAACTTAAAATTTAGTTTGTTATTATTTTTAGCAATATTCCGCGAAATAAACTTCCACCTTTAAGTAAATGAGTGAGTGTACGCATAGGCATGCGTACAACACCTCCCTCCTCCCACACTGCCTATGCGTACACTCGCATGCAAGAACTTGCAAACACCACCACCACACAAGCAATAATGTTGGAAAATCCGTGCAAGGCCCCTCACCACCATGCAGGTTGAAAACCTCGACGCGCGTTTCGCTCCAACACTGGAGCATCCTCAGGATGTGGACTCTACGAACAACGTCCGTCAAGTGCCGCCACCGGCCAAAACACCGCCTTTTATACCCTATCGAGCCCCGCTACTACCCCCACTACCCTCACCAGTACCCCCGAACATATTAATAAGCGGTGACGTAGTCAAGCAGGTTTGGTCATTCAACAATGCAAATCTGTTATTTTTCTTTTCTTTTATGATCTCTAATTGTTCCAACACGCTCAGCCGAAAGCCTTTATCGCATTTATGTAAAACTTTATAGGAGTGACCATCGGGCACGGTATGATTACTATCTAAAAGATGTTTAGCAAAATGTGACTTATCAGGATGACCATTCCTATAAGCCGCGATATGTTCTTTATACCGAGTCTCAAAGCTGCGTCCAGTTTGACCCACATATACACTATCGCATTCAGGACAATCGATCTTATAGACACCGGACTGATATTTTTCATCAATCCGGTCTTTGTTATGACATAAATGATGTTTTAAAGTATTATTTGTCCTGAATGCGACATGCATATCGTTGTTTTTCATTATTTTGGATAAGCGTGCAGATACCTCTCCCATGTAGGTCAAACTGGACTTATATCTAACTACCTCCTTATCAATAGGACCTGCGTACAAAAACTTAACCAGTTCTTTCTTGTTTTTATTTTTCAAAATATTATTAATAATTTTTGGACTATATCCGTTGGATATCGCAATTTGGAAAATGATATTAAGCTCATTTTGATAATTATCTTTACTAAGAGGGATCGATAATAATCTATGAATGTAACTATGAAAGGCCGCGAGTTTGTGTTGCCAAGGATGACATGACGATGCATGAATAGTAGTATTAGTATATGTCGGCTTGCGAAAGGTTCCAAAACTGTGTTTATTATTAACTCTAGTAATAGATAAATCGAGAAAATTTAGGGTGTTATTATCTTCACATTCTAATTTGAATTTAATTTTAATATGTTTTTTATTTAGTTCTTTAACAAATACGTCCAGTTGTCTCTGTGTACCCGTCCAACAAAGAAAACAATCATCTACGTATCTAAAGTAATATAAAATACTTTTATTAACGACGATATTTCTTTGTTCAAAATCGTCCATAAATATTTCGGCCATCAAAGGACTTAAAGGTGAACCCATAGCTAGACCGTCGTCTTGAACGAAGAATTCGCCGTTAAATCGAAAGTAGTTTTGTTCCATGCAGGTTTTAGTAAGAGTAAGCAATTCATTACTTTCACCAGGAGGTAAACGTTTTTCTAATGCATTCCTTAAAATACCCAATGTTTCCTTACGTGGAACATTAGTGAATAAACTATCGACATCAAGTGAAACTAATTTGCAACGAGGTGGCAAAGTCACATCTTTAATTTTGTTGACTAATTGTAGACTATTTTTTATGGCATAAGGTGGCCGAAATGAGAGCTTTTCTTTTATTATGAAATTAAGTGACTTTGCCAGCTCGTATGCTGGTGCACCTATGTATGAGACAACTGGACGCATGGGAATATCAGTTTTGTGAATCTTTGGCAAGCCGTACAGTGATGGTGCGCGAGGTTTCATTGGGATGAGTTTTTTCTTTGATGATTCAGTTTGAAAGAAATATTGATTATTATTAATTGCTAATTTAAGCTTAGCTAAAAACTTGTTTGTTGGGTCAGAAGGAACCCTTAGAAATTGTTCACCCTGAAACACGTCATTAACTCTGTCCAAATAATCGTCGCGCTCCATCACTACTACTGTGTTACCCTTATCCGCTTTCGATATTACTAAGTTATTATTATCTATTGTTTGTTTTAATGACCTCAAAGCCACTCTTTCGGGGTTAAAAGAGGAACCGGAAGGAGTACCTTTGATTTCGTTGGCTAGTAGGCCCTTAACCATGTTATCTTTCTTATTAACTACGGCAGTTATTTCCGAATCCACCGCAAGCATTTGCAAAGCATTCTGATTAATATTAGGAGTGATATTATATTTAAGACCCTTTTCCAAAAGTGTCATCTCATCCTTGGCAAATTGTACGCTGGTTAAGTTTTTGACGCGAGGGTGGAAGGAAAAAGGTTCAGACCTGGATTCTGTATGTGATTGGACAATCCTGTTTTTATTTACCAAAGTCTGAAGCTTTTTCTTTTGACTTAAATATTTAGCGTGCACTTCGATTGCTGCAAAATGGCGTGCCTTTTCATCTAAGCGATCGAATTCGATATTATGTAATTTTATTCGATATTATGTAAATTACATAATATCGAATTCGATCGCTTAGATGAAAAGGCACGCCATTTCGCAGCAATAAATCAATTAATTAAGCCGCGATATGTTCTTTATACCGAGTCTCAAAGCTGCGTCCAGTTTGACCCACATATACACTATCGCATTCAGGACAATCGATCTTATAGACACCGGACTGATATTTTTCATCAATCCGGTCTTTGTTATGACATAAATGATGTTTTAAAGTATTATTTGTCTTAATTTTATTCGATATTATGTAAATTACATAATATCGAATTCGATCGCTTAGATGAAAAGGCACGCCATTTCGCAGTAATCGAAGTGCACGCTAAATATTTAAGTCAAAAGAAAAAGCTTCAGACTTTGGTAAATAAAAACAGGATTGTCCAATCACATACAGAATCCAGGTCTGAACCTTTTTCCTTCCACCCTCGCGTCTAAAACTTAACCAGCGTACAATTTGCCAAGGATGAGATGACACTTTTGGAAAAGGGTCTTAAATATAATATCACTCCTAATATTAATCAGAATGCTTTGGAAATGCTTACGGTGGATTCGGAAATAACTGCCGTAGTTAATAAGAAAGATAACATGGTTAAGGGCCTACTAGCCAACGAAATCAAAGGTACTCCTTCCGGTTCCTCTTTTAACCCCGAAAGAGTGGCTTTGAGGTCATTAAACAAACAATAGATAATAATAACTTAGTAATATCGAAAGCGGATAAGGGTAACACAGTAGTAGTGATGGAGCGCGACGATTATTTGGACAGAGTTAATGACGTGTTTCAGGGTGAACAATTCTAAGGGTTCCTTCTGACCCAACAAACAAGTTTTTAGCTAAGCTTAAATTAGCAATTAATAATAATCAATATTTCTTTCAAACTGAATCATCAAAGAAAAAACTCATCCCAATGAATCCTCGCGCACCATCACTGTACGGCTTGCCAAAGATTCACAAAACTGATATTCCCATGCGTCCAGTTGTCTCATACATAGGTGCACCAGCATACGAGCTGGCAAAGTCACTTAATTTCATAATAAAAGAAAAGCTCTCATTTCGGCCACCTTATGCCATAAAAAATAGTCTACAATTAGTCAACAAAATTAAAGATGTGACTTTGCCACCTCGTTGCAAATTAGTTTCACTTGATGTCGATAGTTTATTCACTAATGTTCCACGTAAGGAAACATTGGGTATTTTAAGGAATGCATTAGAAAAACGTTTACCTCCTGGTGAAAGTAATGAATTGCTTACTCTTACTAAAACCTGCATGGAACAAAACTACTTTCGATTTAACGGCGAATTCTTCGTTCAAGACGACGGTCTAGCTATGGGTTCACCTTTAAGTCCTTTGATGGCCGAAATATTTATGGACGATTTTGAACAAAGAAATATCGTCGTTAATAAAAGTATTTTATATTACTTTAGATACGTAGATGATTGTTTTCTTTGTTGGACGGGTACACAGAGACAACTGGACGTATTTGTTAAAGAACTAAATAAAAAACATATTAAAATTAAATTCAAATTAGAATGTGAAGATAATAACACCCTAAATTTTCTCGATTTATCTATTACTAGAGTTAATAATAAACACAGTTTTGGAACCTTTCGCAAGCCGACATATACTAATACTACTATTCATGCATCGTCATGTCATCCTTGGCAACACAAACTCGCGGCCTTTCATAGTTACATTCATAGATTATTATCGATCCCTCTTAGTAAAGAAAATTATCAAAAAGGAGCTTAATATCATTTTCCAAATTGCGATATCCAACGGATATAGTCCAAAAATTATTAATAATATTTTGAAAAATAAAAACAAGAAAGAACTGGTTAAGTTTTTGTACGCAGGTCCTATTGATAAGGAGGTAGTTAGATGTAAGTCCAGTTTGACCTACATGGGAGAGGTATCTGCACGCTTATCCAAAATAATGAAAAACAACGATATGCATGTCGCATTCAGGACAAATAATACTTTAAAACATCATTTATGTCATAACAAAGACCGGATTGATGAAAAATATCAGTCCGGTGTCTATAAGATCGATTGTCCTGAATGCGATAGTGTATATGTGGGTCAAACTGGACGCAGCTTTGAGACTCGGTATAAAGAACATATCGCGGCTTATAGGAATGGTCATCATGATAAGTCACATTTTGCTAAACATCTTTTAGATAGTAATCATACCGTGCCCGATGGTCACTCCTATAAAGTTTTACATAAATGCGATAAAGGCTTTCGGCTGAGCGTGTTGGAACAATTAGAGATCTCCTCCAGAGCATGGCTCAGGAGGAAAAAAATATACGTGGAATAACCATGCAACATTTCACTGCACTTGTTAAAACTTCATTTATGACACGAATAAACGTGCATTGATACAATAGTGTTAATAAGTCTCATATTGTTCACTAGAATAATAATTTAATATGGTTTTTCTTAAATATGTAGTAAACCGTTAATATTAGATTTTTAATAAATATAAGAGCTGAAAGATATTTTTTTTATCTTTAATTTGATTTTACATTATATTTGTCTATTTATTATGTAGTCAAAGCTATGTGGTTCTAAACGTTTTTTTGTCTTCCTGAAAAGTTGTCTTTTTTCGATTGCACGTTTATTCGTTGGGGCCATCGATATGTGAATGTGTGGTGGGCCTAATCTCCTACTCCTCCTACCTTTCTTCTGATTAATTTCGTTGCGGGTCCCAAGACAGATTTGGCTTGTAACTCGGTCATCCCTGAGATCATTTCAAAGAGTTTTCGTGGTTGGTTACCACTGTTGATCCTGGCGACACAGGAGTTGCAGTGGTGGGAATGTGTGGTGGGCCTAATACCATATTATGTGATGATGATGGTGTTGTAGAAATCGCAGGTTCTTCAAACTCTTCAATATATAATATATTGCTGGTGAGTTATTAAAGCTGGAGGTTACCTCAATGTTCAATGGAGTAAATACTTAATCTGTAGGCGGTGCTGGTATATTTGCCATATATAGGTGGTGAAGTAATTTGGTCGCAGGTATCATGATAGGGTATCTGGGTTATGGATATGAGTATCTGATTTTTCTCTCAAACTATAATTTTCATTATTTTCATCAAAAAGTAAAAAAAAAACAGAAGTATGGCATGATGTTTTTGATGAAAATAATGACCTAGAGCCGAGAATATTGACGTCGATATGGTAGAAGCCATATCGACGTCAATATTCTCGGCTCTAGGTGGCACAGGAGAGCTGATGTTGGTGTAGCGTTGGCATCCAGTTTCTAACAGGAAACAAATAAGAAGGTATATGCTATGGTAGTATATATAACTAAAATCTTATTACTTACAAAAAAATGTTACTATTTAATTATAAAAAATATTGAATAATATACTTTTGTATAAAACAAACACGCATGTTTAAATAGTTTGCAGAGAACAAAATTGTTTATTAATATACGACTTATTTTTTTTATTATTAATTTGTAGAACAAAATCGTATCTGCTCTAGCGATAAATGACTTGAAATTGATTTTTACCGAACAGAGACTTATGTTAAAATAATAAGCTAGAAAATAAATGTGTCTAATAAGAGTCTAATTGTATAATCTATGAATATAAAAGTTAAATAGTTTTTACATGAATTATTTATAAGTTACTGATGGACGTATTTATATTTTTATAGAACAATATCGTATACGCGCAAACGTCAAAAAGTAATGATTTTGCGTGTAATTTTGTTTAAACTATTTCTAACTTGAAAATATATCAACTTTAAGCAATGTTAAATTTAAAGAAAATAAGAAAATAAAAAAAATAATAATTGTGTATTATGTAAAAAACTCAACTATTACTCACCTTTTCTAAAGGTGTCATCGTCTTTATTACAGCTTCTAGGAAGACTGCCGCTATTTTCATTTACATGCAGAGCTAAATTGAGTATTTTTTTTTATAAGCCCGACATTATTATACTACACACTAAAACTGTATAATTATAAACTGAAATCATGAATTAAAACTAAAATTTAGTTTTTTTTCGGGAGCTCGCTAAAATATTGGACTTTGACGAGAACTAACATGCGAATGACGTTGCGTCGCTGCGCGCGCGGTGCGAGTTACAAAGAACAAGCGCCTACATGTCATTACGTGTTTGTTCGTGGGTATATATTTCTGATAAGACAATGTTCGATTGATTATTCCAATAAGTAAAAGGATATAAGATAAAAAAAATATAGTGCCATATAGTTTTTAGTATGTAGAATCCAAAAACGCAATAAAATACATTTCGTCTTATTTTTCCATAAGATTTTGTTCTTGGGACCCGTCGGGATGATAAGATGACGTTTGAATTTTCATTCTATAATAGCCAAAGAATTTTTTGGGATACATCCGAAGTTCGTGGTATTTCTGATAAAAGAAACCTTTGATAATTCTATCCGCTGTAAAAGATGAGTCCAGTATTGACAAATTTTCTTTTTTTTTCTTCTGATCCTCCGAAGTAGTAAATAAAGACAAGCAACTTGTACGAAATCCATGGTGAAAGTGAGCAAAGATCACTATTTATTTATCGAAGTGCGCGCACCGTACTCTCTGCGATTTTTTACAGCGCGATTTTGAAATCGTGTCGCAAAAATTAAAATCGTGGTGCGCGCTAGGCCTTAAATTATATTTTAACTATTATACCTATCAATAAACAAAATCAGCTTCTTAAGATTCCGTTTTTAACTAGGGTTCAGTAGTCAACCAAGTTTTGTTGATTACAGAACCCTATAACGGAACCCTCACGAGCAGATTTTTTGTATATTTTTTATAATAATAATAATAATATCTATGGACGCTTCACACCACGTCAGTCTGGCCCCGTGCTAAGTACCTGAAGGACTTGTGTTACAGGTACCAGACAACGGAAATATATTTAATACTTTTATACTATACATATATTTAAGATTTTTATTATATCATACACATATTTAATACACATCCATGACCCAGGAACATTGAAAAACTTTTTGTTCCGTCGGCGGGATTCGAACCCGCGACCCCCGGCATGAGTTGCCACACACTAACCATTGAGCCACGGAGGTCGTCAATATATTGATAGGTTATTATTAGTTGTATAATTTAACAGTAACCTTTAACATTGTCCTACAAATAAAACAGTACATATTTTAGGACCATCAATAATTCAAAGTATGAAATCCTTTCTATCACACAAAAAATTATCTTGATAACTCATAATACTTAAGGGTATTAATAAGGGTATGGGTCCCCTCTATAGAGTTCACTGTGAAAGGAGCAACGCTGAAAGAGTAACCTTTTTTCCTCCCTAATAAAAATAATCATACGTTGAACCAATATGTATACGGTTTTATCGTCATTGGCCTGTCGTTGTCGTTATCTGGAAAAAGATTGGGAACCCCTGAGCTATGCTTTGTTAGTAAGAGAAACTCTCCTTTTTGAGATAAAATACACTCAACACAGCTACAAGTTAGTACGTCTTCAAAATATTTTTAACGGAAACAACCTCCGAAATGAGGCCAAATGCCAATTATTCATGTTGGCCATTTAAACTAGATGTTTGTTAGTTAATTATTTTAATTATTACTTAATTTTAATCATTACTTAATTTTAATTATTACTTAATTTTAATTATTACTTTATTTTAATTATCATTTAATTTTAATTATTATTTAATTTTATTTAATCCATATTTATTTTTAAATATTATTTAATTTTAATCCATATTTAATTTTAAATGTTACTTAATTATTATAATTATTACTAATTTTAATTATTATTTAATTTTAATTATTACTTAATTTTAATTATCATTTAATTTTAATTCCGATGTTACAACACTAGTAACTCTCCAACCGTCTTACGCGTTTTGTATGGTTTTTAGATCAACACGAAAATCTGGCGCGAGTTTCACAGTTTTTACCCATCCCACAAAAGTGCTCAACGTCGCTAAAGAAGTTTTCACTTCAAAAAATCACCCCCCGAGAAGGGTTGGCATCCACCCCCAGGGCAAAAGCGCAAGTTGACACTATGTCACTTTTGTTTCTTAGGGTATCTCCCACCTGCTTACCAATTTTCATGAAAATCGATGGAGGTTCAACGAAATCGGAGGTGAAAACCTTCAATGCCTCCACTATTTCATTACATTGATATTCTCCCTTTTTCCTATCTTCGGTAGTGGCCGAGAACGCTTTGCCACTAAGATAATTTGTCAATAGCTTATACTTTCCATTTTCAATCATTGCATTGGCGATTTTATCTCCTCGCTTATTCATAATTGTGCAGCCATTTTTATCGAAACTTACTGTGTTTCCTTTTCTTATGACTTCGCTTACAGAAAGTAAGTTTGTTGACAATTCTGGTATGTAAAGAACATCTTTTACCTGTATGTCCGTAAGAGCGCCAGTGACTTCATTTGGCACTGTAACTGTGCCGCAACTTTGAACCTGCAAAATATTGTTATCAGCGATTCTTATTTTGTCAACAGGCGGGACCTTCTCATCTTCGAGCCAGTGGCGATTCATCGTCAGGAATCATAAGCGGAAGCGGAATCATAAGCGGAAGCGGATTCATAAGCGGAAGCGGAATCATAAGCGGAAGCGGATTCATAAGCGGAAGCGAATTCATAAGCGGAAGCGGAAGCATAAGCGGAAGCGGATTCATAAGCGGAAGCGGATTCATAAGCGGAAGCGGTTTCATAAGCGGAAGCGGATTCATAAGCGGAAGCGGATTCATAAGCGGAAGCGGATTCATAATCGGAACCGGATTCATAAGCGGAAGCGGAAGCATAAGCGGAAGCGGATTCATAAGCGGAAGCGGATTCATAAGCGGAAGCGGATTCATAAGCGGAAGCGGATTCATAAGCGGAAGCGGAAGCATAAGCGGAAGCGGATTCATAAGCGGAAGCGGATTCATAAGCGGAAGCGGAGTCATAAGCGGGAGCGGAAGCATAAGCGGAAGCGGATTCATAAGCGGAAGCGGAATCATAAGCGGAAGCGGATTCATAAGCGGAAGCGGATTCACAAGCGGAAGCGGATTCACAAGCGGAAGCGGATTCATAAGCGGAAGCGGATTCATAAGCGGAAGCGGATTCATAAGCGGAAGCGGATTCATAAGCGGAAGCGGATTCATAAGCGGAAGCGGATTCATAAGCGGAAGCGGATTCATAAGCGGAAGCGGAATCATAAGCGGAAGCGGATTCATAAGCGGAAGCGGATTCACAAGCGGAAGCGGATTCACAAGCGGAAGCGGATTCACAAGCGGAAGCGGATTCATAAGCGGAAGCGGATTCATAAGCGGAAGCGGATTCATAAGCGGAAGGCTCATGAATCCGCTTCCGCTTATGCTTCGGACGGACGAAAGAACCCGGACTAATAAGCATGTTTATCCATAATATAGCGTCTTTAAAACACTGGAACGATTTTCTTGAACGTAGGCTCAATAGATTGAAAGTAACAGGCAGAATAATTTCCGTCGGGCTGTAAACTTTTACAATATTTTAGTGACTGCGAGCTGCTCTAATAAAAATGTAATAACATTTTTAATTTCCCGTTCTCATTGTTTGAGTAACATTACCTGAAAGACAATGAGTTGGTTTGAAAAGGATATTTTTAATTTTACATTTTCATAGAAAATAATGAAAATATTACCTAGTCGCAATTTTAATTTGAATGGAAGCGGAATTAAAAGTTGGAATTAGTTTTAATAATGTGGAATAATAAGAAATATTATAAGTAGAAATCCCACCAAAACGTGAAATGTAAAAGGAGCCAAGCAAAATATTGCATAGCTGTAATGCTACGTTTTGATGCTTGCCGAGCCACGGCAAGCCTCCACAAGCCACAAGCCTCCACAAATCTCGCTTTGCATATTTTGTAAGTCGTTTTCACGCTCGTGAACGCGTCAGTGTATTACGTACATCCAAGCATGGCGGACACCGAACTTGTGTTGGCTATTCGTTTGGTTTCCTATTATTTTTAATGCTCTTATAACCAAAAGTATCATCACATAATATAGTATTCTATTAATTAAAAAGATAAAACCGACTTCAAAATTGTACGTAATTGAGAATTAAAATTCCCTATCTCAAAAAAGTTCCCTAAGTTAAACAATACCTAGTATAATTTAAAAAAACTCAAATCGGACTTGTAGTTTCGGAGATATGCGAACACAAACATAAAAATATACATACATACACACATAAACTTTTGAAATTTGGCACATTTGTTCAGACGCTGATATAGACTAACATATACGGAAATTGGGCAATTCTGGAAATATTACATACATACGGGTCGAACTGATAAGTGATAACCTCCTTTTTTGAAGTCAGTTAAAATAAATTAATAAACAAATGAACTTAATATCTTTATTCTTTATGGTTAATATCCCTGGGGTTCCAGATACACGTTTCGGTTTGGTAATATTCCAAAAACAATAAACTCTCTTCGTTCGACCAGCTACTCATTTTGTGTATGACGTGCGTTCGTCGCGAGATCACAGCGGCTACTAAGCGCGAGCCAACGTGTGAACACGTCGCAAGCGTTGCCCTTTGATCTCTATCCAAAAACCGACACTACTCCCGATCGTCTACAAGCGTCCGCAAGCTCACGCAAGCCAAGCCATTTTACCTGTTTTCAAGCTCGGGCTTGTGGAGGCTTGCCGTGGCTCGGCAAGCATCAAAACGTAGCATAATACTTCTGTCGTAAAAAGTTTTCAGATCACATTCAAGCCAAGCCTTCAACTTATTTTGTAATTTTAATCAACATTTAGTAAATGTATCAATAGATTTCTTTATTTTATAATTATTATAGTGGCTTGGCAATGAGCATTAGAGAAATAATATAATATATTGAGTACCATCGGCCACATGCGTCGTTACATACTAAAATACTTTATGCTTGCCGTCTGTGTAAGTATGAACTCCTTCAAATATGCAGTTTTATATTAAATTTGTTTCTCTTGTGCTCATTGCCAAGCCACTATAATAATTATAAAATAAAGAAATCTATTGATACATTTACTAAATGTTGATTTAAATTACAAAATAAGTTGAAGGCTTGGCTTGAATGTGATCTGAAAACTTTTTACGACAGAAGTATTACGGCTATGCAATATTTTGCTTGGGCCTTGGCTCCTTTTACATTTCATGTTTTGGTGGGATTTCATTTCTTTTTTTAAGGTTTTTGTTTCTTTTCTTTTCAGGTCACGTTATAACTTTTCTGTACTTAACTTGGTTCTCATTCTCTATCTTCTTTATATTATTTTTTGAGGCTTCGTTAGTTCTGAGTCGATTAATAATATTCACTAGCTATTTGACCGAGCTTCGCTCGGTATTCGATAAAACACGAATAAAATGACATTTTCTAAAAATGATTCCTAGCTAGATCGATTTATCACCTCCGAAACCCCCTATATATACTAAATTTCATGAAAATCGTTGGAGCCGATTCCGAGATGCCGATGCCGATTCCGAGAGTGAACGGACGCATAAAGTTAGCTGGAAATATCTACATATAACGTTTAAATATATATTTAAATATAGATATACGGATCGTCGAGCGGTATAAGAAACTGATTCAATGGCCATGGATTATCATTGCATTCATCCTCCAAGATTGTGGGCGTATATTAGTTATCTACACTGAATGTGATTAACCAGATATCGTCAGATTTGGAGCCGATGGGTTTCGGAGCATACACCGTTCCTTCCGGCATTCATAATAATTCTAGATATTTTGCAGGCGATGGTTGTCACCTCTCAAATGTCCATCGTCAGTAGACATCGTCACTCAAAACCCCAAAAGCCGCTCCAACAGATAACATACATTATGAAACTTATCTCAAAATAAGTTGCCAATAGACAAGTTAATCGCGCACGCCGATACGGCCGTCCTGCATATCACACGTCCTCGTGTGTCCTATCTCCAAGTCAGAAACCAACAAAATGAACACTTTATGCTCCTTTACTATACGCTCGGCCAAACTGACCATACTGGATTCTTATAACATTACCATAGATTCAACAACATCTTGTCTGTCATGATAAAACTTTGCAAAATAAACAAACTGTGATAAAGTACTAGCTCAACATGAATACCACCAACATTACCCATTATACCAAAAAGTCTTGTGCCACTCAGGCTGCATTTGCTACATAGGCTACAGTTGCCACATAGGCTATTCTACACAGGCTATGCCACACAGGCCAACATTGCCTCACAGGCCAACATTGCCGCGCAGGCCAACATTGCCACATAGGCCACCATTGCCACTCAGGCCACCTTTGCCTCATGATAGGCCACCTTTGCCTCATGATAGGCCACTTTACTACACAAGCCATCTTTGCCACAAATGCCACCTTTGCTACATAGGCATTTATTAACTTTGATGAAAACAAAATACAAATCTCTAGTCTCGACATACTAAAGCTTTTCTGTTTGACGCCGTTACGGTGCGTCCTGACTCCTGCCTCATCCTGACGTAAAACTATACCAGAGTTACATCATCATGTTCAGTCTAATAATGTTACGTCAAAACTCCGTTTGCATGCCTCAAACATATCAATTAGACACATATCAAAAAGCTCAATTTTAATTAACTGCGTCACTATTCACAGTGTGATAAAGGGTGAAAGAATCTATAATAACACAAAAACGTAATCTTTGTCATATCGCATGCCTGATGCCACTAAAATTGCCAATCCTTACTTTGGGGATCAGCTTCAATTCAGGTTTAACTATTCCAGAGTAAGACTTTAAGGTGGGATTTCACCAATCACGTGTGAAACTTGGTTTTATAAAACTTAGTTCTCATTGAACTTAGTTCACACGGCGACGTTAATCTCGTGTTCTTGCAAATGGATTTCATCAGCTTCTTTATAATCGCGATTAATAAATCCAAGTTTACATGACGTGACGCGATGCGCTTAAATATTTCATCACCTTGAAGCCATGTCACGTTCTTTTTTATACAAAATAGTAAGAACCGTTACATGTAATATCCAAACGCAACTGTCAAAACTGTCATCTCGACATTTGTTTCGATCGTTATGTCAATTATCAAATGTCAAGTGTCAAAATTTTTCCTGTTTGTTGTTTTTGTGGAGTTCGGTGCGCTTGAGATTTGTTTTGATTTTTTCTTGTTTTGACCCAATTGACCCTTGCAATACCTCCCGGATTTTGAACCCATCTCAAACGACGACCTTGGCACTGTTTAACGGACTGGATCTTTCTCGCTTTTAATCGACCTCGGCTTTGCATAACGGACAACGATGGCAGAGAAAAGAAAGAGAGACCCGACTTTCACGGCTGCCGAAAAGTCAATGTTAATAGATTTGGTAGAAAAATATTTTCAAGTGGTGGAATGTAAAAAAACAGATGCCGTAAGCATCCGTTCGAAACACGAACAATGGTCAAATTGCTGTCGAATTTAACAGCATAACCAGTACACATCCCAGGGAATGGACAGTACTCAAAACGAGCTGGGAGAATTTGAAAAAAAGGGCAAAGTAGGAGCAAACCCAGCGCAACCAACATCATTTGGCAACAGGCAACTACACATTTTTATTTCTTTATTTTGCATTAGGTACCCATGTACAGTAATATTTGACTTGCTCGCGTTTCATATTTTGTTAACATTATTTCTTTTTACTCACAGGAGGTGGCCCACCTAGGAAAAAAACACAGGACCCAATAATTGACCGGGTTCTAGAACTCATTCAAACTAGAGTATCGGGGTTCCTAAATATTTATGACTCTGATGGGTCCCAAATCTTGTGTAAGCGTTTATATATTATAATTATATGTTTCTTAGGATACATATTTTAAAAATTTGTATGTAACAACAGTATAATATGTTTTAGCTACTACTGCGACAACCAGTGTTCCTGTCACCCAAAATATTTTAATTGACCAGACCACAGAAATAGAAATTAGGCCAGATGAAACAGAAGTTACAGATGCTGTAAGTATGCTTTATTAAACAATTCAAACTTTTACATCATAAATATAATTTGGTTATTTTTCAATATGGTTTAAATAATATAATTTAAATATATTTTTAGGATAAATGGTTTAAAGTTATAAACATTTCCTATAAATATCCAAAAACAGAGACTTTACAAGATATTTATATCAAATGTTTATGTAGGATTGGAGTCACTATACCCCTACAATGCTCAGGCAAAATATTGCTCCTGCACTGGTCGAGCCATCATCACCAATTCTGCAAGTTTCAAATGTGCCATGACATAGAGAGGCGCAGGAACAGCAAGCACCACGGTCCTCACCAAGGTTAGCACAAAACAGAATAATTTGTGATATAATAATATTAACCCATCGATCGTGGCCAAACAAGACACAATAGCTTTTTCATTGTTATCGCAGCCGGATGTGGCCGCTTGGGGCTTGATGAATTAATATAAGTACTTAATATAACAATCAAATTATATTTTATTATTTGCTAAGGCATTATTATGTGTTAGTAACAATTTAACTGGTAATGTGTAAAATACAACATTTTATATCTTAATTTATAGGATGGCACCAAGGAACATGACTTCAACCAGTCGCAGGAGGCCGACATTAAGGCCTACATTAAGAGACAGCAATCTAAATATTGAAAGGATTAATTTAATTGAAAAAATAAAACAACACAGTGAGGAGGAGCATGAAATAAATATGAAGATATTAAAAATACAGGAGGAAAGAGAAAGAGCTCTCCTAGTGCAAGAAAATTTGAAAATTGAACAAGAAAATTTGAAAATTGAACAAGAAAAACTAAAATTGGAAATTTTAAAATTAGAGCTAAGGAATTTTAAAAAATAAAGTATTTTAAGAAGTTTTATTTTTTATTTCACCTCCACAGTAAATCTTATAGCCAGCTAAAATAAATTAAGTACTTGATATACTTACATTATAAATTATAATATTAATGTCAAAACTAATTTGAGCAATGTTTAATAATATATTGATTACACTTAATTTATCTTTTTATGATATTCAAATAGTATTCACAACTTAATGCTATTTTAAATTTTGAATTCTACCACATAAAATATTGACTTATTAGTTTATACAATAATAATGGACCCACAATGTTATACATGGTACACGGACCACGGTACACCACTCCAACATTTTTTTAAATGAAATAAGGGGGCAAACGAGCAAACGGGTCACCTGATGGTTTACTGATATTGGTGCTCAATGGCCAGGAAGTACACATGATTCTTATATTTTTAATAATTGCTATAGAAGAGCCATGTTTGAACAGAACAAATATGACAACGCTGTTCTTGTTCGAGATGCAGGGTATGCATGTAACAGGTACATGATGACCCCCTTAGAACAATGCCATATTAATGCTGAAAATTTATACAATGAATCTCACATTAGAACAAGAAATTGTGTAGAAAGATTGTTTGGAGTGTGGAAAAGGCGTTCTCCGGCTATGGCTATTGGTTTAGAAGTGACAGTGCAAAACTCATTCCCGATAATTGTTGCAACAGCTATTTTACATAATATTGCAAGAAGAAGTGGTGAAAACACACCTCCCAATGATGACCAAGTCATTAACCCTGCATCTTGGGAAACTATATTAGCTCTTGGCAATATTAATACTATGAATGTACAGAGAACACAAAGACACAATCCAAATCATAGAAGGCGCAGCGAATTAGTAGGCTACTATTTCGTTTTGTGGACAATCGACTAGCAACTACCGCCGCCCATGGACACTCGCAACATCAGAAGAGCTGCAGGTGCGTTGCTGGCCTTTTAAGAGGGAATACACTCTCTTCTTGAAGGGTTGCAGGTCGTATAGGTCCGGAAATACTGCTGGTGACAGTTCGTTCCCGAGAAACGCAAGGTGGAAGACTGCCAACTGATTGTTATCTTGCTAATCTGAAAAGAAAATAGGATATAAAATAACTATTTGAATGTTATAACAGGCATTCAATAATATTCTTAATTCTACCAGTTATTTTCGAGCCATCTAAAATAGTAGGTATGATTGTCGACAAAACGAAATATCTTACTACAATAAATAACAATGCAATTACATAGGTATTGCAATTCATTGTGTGAAACAAGTGGCAACTGACCATTACTTGAGTATCCTTGTTTAATTTTTATATAATGTTATATATACTTTATTTTTTAAAATTCCTTAGCTCTAATTTTAAAATTTCCAATTTTAGTTTTTCTTGTTCAATTTTCAAATTTTCTTGTTCAATTTTCAAATTTTCTTGCACTAGGAGAGCTCTTTCTCTTTCCTCCTGTATTTTTAATATCTTCATATTTATTTCATGCTCCTCCTCACTGTGTTGTTTTATTTTTTCAATTAAATTAATCCTTTCAATATTTAGATTGCTGTCTCTTAATGTAGGCCTTAATGTCGGCCTCCTGCGACTGGTTGAAGTCATGTTCCTTGGTGCCATCCTATAAATTAAGATATAAAATGTTGTATTTTACACATTACCAGTTAAATTGTTACTAACACATAATAATGCCTTAGCAAATAATAAAATATAATTTGATTGTTATATTAAGTACTTATATTAATTCATCAAGCCCCAAGCGGCCACATCCGGCTGCGATAACAATGAAAAAGCTATTGTGTCTTGTTTGGCCACGATCGATGGGTTAATATTATTATATCACAAATTATTCTGTTTTGTGCTAACCTTGGTGAGGACCGTGGTGCTTGCTGTTCCTGCGCCTCTCTATGTCATGGCACATTTGAAACTTGCAGAATTGGTGATGATGGCTCGACCAGTGCAGGAGCAATATTTTGCCTGAGCATTGTAGGGGTATAGTGACTCCAATCCTACATAAACATT
Source organism: Polyommatus iphigenia (assembly GCA_963422495.1). Taxonomy (NCBI): domain Eukaryota; kingdom Metazoa; phylum Arthropoda; class Insecta; order Lepidoptera; family Lycaenidae; genus Polyommatus; species Polyommatus iphigenia. The sequence goes on along the minus strand of OY730179.1, from coordinate 3,509,523 downwards.
TGATATAAATATCTTGTAAAGTCTCTGTTTTTGGATATTTATAGGAAATGTTTATAACTTTAAACCATTTATCCTAAAAATATATTTAAATTATATTATTTAAACCATATTGAAAAATAACCAAATTATATTTATGATGTAAAAGTTTGAATTGTTTAATAAAGCATACTTACAGCATCTGTAACTTCTGTTTCATCTGGCCTAATTTCTATTTCTGTGGTCTGGTCAATTAAAATATTTTGGGTGACAGGAACACTGGTTGTCGCAGTAGTAGCTAAAACATATTATACTGTTGTTACATACAAATTTTTAAAATATGTATCCTAAGAAACATATAATTATAATATATAAACGCTTACACAAGATTTGGGACCCATCAGAGTCATAAATATTTAGGAACCCCGATACTCTAGTTTGAATGAGTTCTAGAACCCGGTCAATTATTGGGTCCTGTGTTTTTTTCCTAGGTGGGCCACCTCCTGTGAGTAAAAAGAAATAATGTTAACAAAATATGAAACGCGAGCAAGTCAAATATTACTGTACATGGGTACCTAATGCAAAATAAAGAAATAAAAATGTGTAGTTGCCTGTTGCCAAATGATGTTGGTTGCGCTGGGTTTGCTCCTACTTTGCCCTTTTTTTCAAATTCTCCCAGCTCGTTTTGAGTACTGTCCATTCCCTGGGATGTGTACTGGTTATGCTGTTAAATTCGACAGCAATTTGACCATTGTTCGTGTTTCGAACGGATGCTTACGGCATCTGTTTTTTTACATTCCACCACTTGAAAATATTTTTCTACCAAATCTATTAACATTGACTTTTCGGCAGCCGTGAAAGTCGGGTCTCTCTTTCTTTTCTCTGCCATCGTTGTCCGTTATGCAAAGCCGAGGTCGATTAAAAGCGAGAAAGATCCAGTCCGTTAAACAGTGCCAAGGTCGTCGTTTGAGATGGGTTCAAAATCCGGGAGGTATTGCAAGGGTCAATTGGGTCAAAACAAGAAAAAATCAAAACAAATCTCAAGCGCACCGAACTCCACAAAAACAACAAACAGGAAAAATTTTGACACTTGACATTTGATAATTGACATAACGATCGAAACAAATGTCGAGATGACAGTTTTGACAGTTGCGTTTGGATATTACATGTAACGGTTCTTACTATTTTGTATAAAAAAGAACGTGACATGGCTTCAAGGTGATGAAATATTTAAGCGCATCGCGTCACGTCATGTAAACTTGGATTTATTAATCGCGATTATAAAGAAGCTGATGAAATCCATTTGCAAGAACACGAGATTAACGTCGCCGTGTGAACTAAGTTCAATGAGAACTAAGTTTTATAAAACCAAGTTTCACACGTGATTGGTGAAATCCCACCTTAAAGTCTTACTCTGGAATAGTTAAACCTGAATTGAAGCTGATCCCCAAAGTAAGGATTGGCAATTTTAGTGGCATCAGGCATGCGATATGACAAAGATTACGTTTTTGTGTTATTATAGATTCTTTCACCCTTTATCACACTGTGAATAGTGACGCAGTTAATTAAAATTGAGCTTTTTGATATGTGTCTAATTGATATGTTTGAGGCATGCAAACGGAGTTTTGACGTAACATTATTAGACTGAACATGATGATGTAACTCTGGTATAGTTTTACGTCAGGATGAGGCAGGAGTCAGGACGCACCGTAACGGCGTCAAACAGAAAAGCTTTAGTATGTCGAGACTAGAGATTTGTATTTTGTTTTCATCAAAGTTAATAAATGCCTATGTAGCAAAGGTGGCATTTGTGGCAAAGATGGCTTGTGTAGTAAAGTGGCCTATCATGAGGCAAAGGTGGCCTATCATGAGGCAAAGGTGGCCTGAGTGGCAATGGTGGCCTATGTGGCAATGTTGGCCTGCGCGGCAATGTTGGCCTGTGAGGCAATGTTGGCCTGTGTGGCATAGCCTGTGTAGAATAGCCTATGTGGCAACTGTAGCCTATGTAGCAAATGCAGCCTGAGTGGCACAAGACTTTTTGGTATAATGGGTAATGTTGGTGGTATTCATGTTGAGCTAGTACTTTATCACAGTTTGTTTATTTTGCAAAGTTTTATCATGACAGACAAGATGTTGTTGAATCTATGGTAATGTTATAAGAATCCAGTATGGTCAGTTTGGCCGAGCGTATAGTAAAGGAGCATAAAGTGTTCATTTTGTTGGTTTCTGACTTGGAGATAGGACACACGAGGACGTGTGATATGCAGGACGGCCGTATCGGCGTGCGCGATTAACTTGTCTATTGGCAACTTATTTTGAGATAAGTTTCATAATGTATGTTATCTGTTGGAGCGGCTTTTGGGGTTTTGAGTGACGATGTCTACTGACGATGGACATTTGAGAGGTGACAACCATCGCCTGCAAAATATCTAGAATTATTATGAATGCCGGAAGGAACGGTGTATGCTCCGAAACCCATCGGCTCCAAATCTGACGATATCTGGTTAATCACATTCAGTGTAGATAACTAATATACGCCCACAATCTTGGAGGATGAATGCAATGATAATCCATGGCCATTGAATCAGTTTCTTATACCGCTCGACGATCCGTATATCTATATTTAAATATATATTTAAACGTTATATGTAGATATTTCCAGCTAACTTTATGCGTCCGTTCACTCTCGGAATCGGCATCGGCATCTCGGAATCGGCTCCAACGATTTTCATGAAATTTAGTATATATAGGGGGTTTCGGAGGTGATAAATCGATCTAGCTAGGAATCATTTTTAGAAAATGTCATTTTATTCGTGTTTTATCGAATACCGAGCGAAGCTCGGTCAAATAGCTAGTGAATATTATTAATCGACTCAGAACTAACGAAGCCTCAAAAAATAATATAAAGAAGATAGAGAATGAGAACCAAGTTAAGTACAGAAAAGTTATAACGTGACCTGAAAAGAAAAGAAACAAAAACCTTAAAAAAAGAAATGAAATCCCACCAAAACATGAAATGTAAAAGGAGCCAAGGCCCAAGCAAAATATTGCATAGCCGTAATACTTCTGTCGTAAAAAGTTTTCAGATCACATTCAAGCCAAGCCTTCAACTTATTTTGTAATTTAAATCAACATTTAGTAAATGTATCAATAGATTTCTTTATTTTATAATTATTATAGTGGCTTGGCAATGAGCACAAGAGAAACAAATTTAATATAAAACTGCATATTTGAAGGAGTTCATACTTACACAGACGGCAAGCATAAAGTATTTTAGTATGTAACGACGCATGTGGCCGATGGTACTCAATATATTATATTATTTCTCTAATGCTCATTGCCAAGCCACTATAATAATTATAAAATAAAGAAATCTATTGATACATTTACTAAATGTTGATTAAAATTACAAAATAAGTTGAAGGCTTGGCTTGAATGTGATCTGAAAACTTTTTACGACAGAAGTATTATGCTACGTTTTGATGCTTGCCGAGCCACGGCAAGCCTCCACAAGCCCGAGCTTGAAAACAGGTAAAATGGCTTGGCTTGCGTGAGCTTGCGGACGCTTGTAGACGATCGGGAGTAGTGTCGGTTTTTGGATAGAGATCAAAGGGCAACGCTTGCGACGTGTTCACACGTTGGCTCGCGCTTAGTAGCCGCTGTGATCTCGCGACGAACGCACGTCATACACAAAATGAGTAGCTGGTCGAACGAAGAGAGTTTATTGTTTTTGGAATATTACCAAACCGAAACGTGTATCTGGAACCCCAGGGATATTAACCATAAAGAATAAAGATATTAAGTTCATTTGTTTATTAATTTATTTTAACTGACTTCAAAAAAGGAGGTTATCACTTATCAGTTCGACCCGTATGTATGTAATATTTCCAGAATTGCCCAATTTCCGTATATGTTAGTCTATATCAGCGTCTGAACAAATGTGCCAAATTTCAAAAGTTTATGTGTGTATGTATGTATATTTTTATGTTTGTGTTCGCATATCTCCGAAACTACAAGTCCGATTTGAGTTTTTTTAAATTATACTAGGTATTGTTTAACTTAGGGAACTTTTTTGAGATAGGGAATTTTACTGATATATAGTTGACCAAACTTGATCATTTAGAGGAAGTAAAAGTCGTAACAAGGTTTCCGTAGGGGAACCTGCGGAAGGATCATTATCGTATGATGTTGTTTGTGTTAATGTAATTAACGCGACTATATATAATATTATATTATTAATACCACAAATAAACAAATCTGATCAAAGATTGAAATTGATTTTTCTCGCTACGACGGAGTCGAACTTGAACGCTCGAGTTGACCCCTACGCGCTAGTGCGCTAGTACCTGTACACACACTGTCACGTTCGCGTCACGTTGACTGGCAAGAATCCGCGTCACGAGTGTCCAATGAACAGACGGTGGATCGCGTGCAGCGAAAGTCAGTGTGCTAGTGCGGGGGGTGTAAGCTCGTCGCGCGTCCGTCGGTTGGCGTATATACACAACATAAAAAGAGAGCGGTAAACGAATGTCCACGTTTGACCTTAACACGTCCGTGGTCTGTTTGTTTCATATTTATATATTATTTTTTACACCCAGTGACATGTTTTCAATTTAAACCATTACCCTGGACGGTGGATCACTTGGCTCGCGGGTCGATGAAGAACGCAGTTAACTGCGCGTCATAGTGTGAACTGCAGGACACATTTGAACATCGACATTTCGAACGCACATTGCGGTCCGTGGAGAAACATCCAGGACCACTCCTGTCTGAGGGCCGGCTGTATAAAATCATATGCCACACTGTTCGTCTGTGCGACGAACAATTGACGGTTCCGGGCGGTGTCGCGCTTGTGTGTGGGTGCGTCCCTACCGCGCCTCCCGTGCGGTCCGTTTAAATATGAGACATAGATGTAATATAACGTTACGTGT